>JARHVA010001391.1:630000-757500 GCA_037957365.1 Torreya grandis | reverse complement strand
TAATGATTCACCTTGGTCCTAAATTTATTTAGAATCACCTGCCATGACTCTTTGGACTATCTCCTTGAAGTAATAGGGATCCCAAGATACAGTAATAGAAGGCTTTTGATTTGAGAATATCAACCACTCTGCATTGAATAGCTAGAGGCATTGAAGAAAAAGATGGAAGACTTATCCTCATTAATAACCTATCTCAAGGCATCTAAGTAGGCACCCAGGCAACTATGAATATTACCTACCTCCCTGATGGTAGCCATGCCTAATAGGGCCACATCATCCACAAACTAAAGGTGAGAAAGAATAAGAAGATCACCTCCCCATCTCTAGCCTTAGATAATGCCATCCCTAGTATTCCCTCTTATCTGCCGACCTAGACCCTCTACCAAGAGAAGAAATAGGTAGGGAGATAAAGGGTCTCATTGCCATAATCCACACAAGGCCCCATATAGATTAGAATACTCCCCATTAACCAGAATAGAGAATGAGGTCAAAGTTAACACAGCTCATAACCCACCTAATCCAATCCTCCTCAAAACCAAAAGCATCCAAAACCTTATGAAGAAAGGACAACCATACCCTATCATACACCTTAGACATGTCCAATTTGATAAATATAGCATTTTCCCTAGACTTGGTGATGGAATGGATAGCCTCCGTAGCCACCACAATTCCATGCAAAATCTATCGACCCTCCACAAAGCCACTTTGCTTCTCTGAGATCAGCACCACCAACCACCTCTTTAACCTTTTGATAATCAGCTTTGATATAATTTTATAAATTACATTACAAAGAGAGATGGGGCAAAATTTACTGAAGTGATCAGCCCCTCCCCCTTTGGGATGAGGGCCAGGAAAGTAGAATTTAGGGCCCAAAGCATCTGTTTGTTATTCAAGGATTCTTGAACCACCACTAGTAAATCATCTTTTATGATCTCCCAAAATTCCTAATAAAATTCAATCAAGAATCCATCCAGACCTAGAGATTTTCCCTTCTTCATCAAAAAAACAATCTTCCTTAGTTCTTCCAAAGTTATTGGTCTCATCAGCTGCTCCTTCATATCCTTCTGATACAATAGAGGGAATATAAGATAAAATCAAGTCTTCTGTAGCCACGTCCCTCTATCCATATTCTTGGAAAAAAGAACTAAAATATTGTCCAACCTCATTATAGATATCTCTAGTGGAAGAGACCACCTCTCCCCTTTCTGTCACGAAAGAAGTGATCACATTACCATGTTGCCTAGCTTTAACTGAATTGAAGAAGAAAGCGGTGTTCTTGTCCCCCTCCTGTAGCCAATCTATCCTAGCCTTCTACTTCCAGAATATTTCCTCTCTCAACTCTGATTCCTCCAAAGTCTTGACAACCCTCTCTTCCTCCTTTAGTAAAAACTTAGACAGTCCCTCCTCTCTATTTAGTCTAGTAATGTTATTAAGCTTCTTTTGCACCTTCTTCTTCTCCTAAAAGATGTTCCCAAAGCTCTACTTATTCCATCTTTGGAGCTGGTATTTTAAAAATTTGAGGAGCTTAGCAAACACATACAATATAGTACCAACCATTGGTCTCCTTGCTCTCCACCAATTAACAACATGCCCAAACAGGTCTTGGTCTCTTAGTCACATAAGATGAAACTTGAAAGATAGCTTCTATTGTCTTCGAGTGAAAGAGATGGTTAGCTGAATGGGCCAGTGATCTGAGCCCCTCCAGTCTAAAATTTCAAAGCTTAAAGACCACATGCCACCCACCCAAAAAGAGGTTATCATAAATCTATCAATACGCTTAGCAATGGAACTATCTCCCAACCTTTTATTATTCCATGTGAACCAACCATTACTTAGTTTGATATCCACTAGGTTGAGTTCTAAAATCTTGTCTCTAAGTAGAATAGAAGATAGCTCCAATCTAGTATTATCTCCCCTATTTTTTAAAAGGTCCAAAATTGCATTAAAATCTCTAGCTATGATCCATGGCAGGTAAGGAAACTCATTGCATACCAGCTGAATGTTATTCCAAACAAAAAGCTTACCTTGAAAATCATTAGGGGCATAGACATTTGATAGAAGAACATACTCCCTTGAATGCATGCATAAGAAGAAAAGAGATAACAAAGATCTGAAGGTGATCCATGCCACCAGTTGAACCTTACATGGATTCTAGAGACACGCCACCCGCTGTCCTATGGGCCCCAATGCATTAGCATAAACCTTGTCCCCAAAGCTTAGGTGAAATATCCATCATGTACTCCACTAAAACCTTGGTTTCTTAAAGAAAGAGAATATCTAGACAGTGACTCCTAACTAATTCCCAAATAGATTTTTGTCTAGGGCTGCTATTCAAGCCTCTAACATTTTAGGAAATCATGATCATTTTGATAGAGGCAAGAAGTGTGCATCTAAGGTCTTGACCAACCCAGACTCAACCAAATTCTCCCCAATCATCTTTATCTACTCCATGTCTCTCTTCCACCCCACCTTCACACTTTTTTTATGGCTCCCTTCTTTCCCTTCTTCTAAAGAATTCCCAGGCAAGGAGGAGTCTTCCCTCTCTTATCCACCTATAAAGCCTCTGGCTGTGTTGGGCTATCTCCAACCTCTGCTCCCTAAATCAGCTCATCAATTGTTTTAACTAAATTTTGCACTCCCAACTGCCCATCCAAGTTTATAGGTAAGGGGGCTTCTTCTAATTGCGTTATATGAGAGAAGGAAGTATTACCAACCTTTCTAGGCTCCCCCACCAGTTGCTCTCCATTGATTAGTCCTGGGTTAACCTCTTGTAGTCTCAGTTCATCTAATATTTTGAACCTATTAAATTAATCCTCCTCTTATCACTCCATTAAGGATCTCTTGTGACCTCTGCTTCTACTCTAGGTCTTAACTTACATGAATCCCTCAAAGTCCTTACCTCCACCAGCCTCACCCTTCTTCCCTTTTGTCAGTAGCCATGGCACTATTCATTGGAGGCAGGGGTGAAGGTTATTGTTCATCCATTTTAGCCTTCAGGAATCTTCTCACTAGGTGGCCATACTCATGATAGAGGTGGCATCTAAAGGGAGGGTCTCATAATCAAATTGCTATAGCCATGAATATGAGTCTTCACACATTTCTACCGCATCTGGCAAAGGTCTGCTTAAGTCAATTTCTATGCAAATTCAAGCAAATATCATGATTTTCTTACCTAAGGTTTATGAAGATGACCCCACTAGTTTTCCTAGCATAGAAGCTATCATTTATAGTACATCTTCATGATAGCATTCAATTTACATTCAAGGAAGGTGAACCCACACCGATACCCTATTTGGCAACTCCTTAGTAGGGTTAAAATTAGCATGCCATGGTTTCAAAAAAAGCCCAACCTGCTATAAAAATATGGTCTACCTTCAAAACTTTGTTTCTATCAACCAAACAATTGAAAGTAACCATAAAGAAGTTGTTTGCCAGCAACATAACCTCCATCTCACCCTTAGGCTCCCATACTCTTCAATCCCAATTCTCTAGAAAAGGGAGAGACACTCTCAGCCCTAGAAACTTGTGGTATAGCGAGTGCTTGGAATACTATTACACATCTTTAGCTATCATATCAAATATAATAACAAGCTTAGGTCTCTCCTTATAGTGTTCTAGGTAGCCATTGATTTTTGTGATCCTTGAACCCCCTATTGATCCAATGTCATGCACCCCTATATTCTAGCTAAAAACAAAATTATTTTTCATTCTGGCTTCCTGCCCCTGTGAAAAACTACCTACCACTTCACTAAAACTCCTCTCTCCCCTAATTTTATTATGTTCCTTATGTTCCATCCTCATGCTTTTATCAAAATCATCCCTCTACCTACTCGGACCCCTCCCTCTCCCTTCTCACACCAGACCCACACCCCACTCCTATGTAACCCCAGAGAATGTAGCAAACAAGCTAGGGCCCAACTGCCCTAGCTTGGCAATGAGTTCCAAAGCTCGTCCCTCCTCAGCATTTCCACCATTACATGATCATGGATAATGGATTTTGAAGTAATGTGATAAAATCTAATAGATGATAGGGTTCATAAAATTTTATTTTGGTGGCTTACAATGCTTCTATCATAGCCTCATGATGTTGAAAAGAGTTTTGGACAAGTTCATATAAATACATCTTGATTGGGAGATGATGAAGATACTTTAGGATGGATATCTATATTAATTTTGAAGCATTACTATTTTGAGATTTTATTAAAATGGAAATTTTAAGTTTTGGGGTGGGTATTGTATGATTATTTATGGTAGGAGTTTTGTAAATAGTCACTTTGTCTCTATCATGATTTTGGGTCCTATAACCCTAGGCCTAATATTGTGTAGCTATGTGAATCATGTCTATCTAAAATAGAGGTAGATTTGTCATGTTTTCAAATTCATCTAAATCTAGATAGTTTAGGAGGGGTTGATATTGATCTCTATCATAGATTTATCTTCCTTTAAATCATGTTCTGATACTATCAGTAATATACTAGTTCCTAAGGTGGATGTGACCCTATTAGTTTGACTATGGGGATAGTCATGATCGAATTGTTCCATTAAAATATCATCTTATTCTAATAAGTTTTAGACCATAAATTTTAGTGTGTTACAACTTTCAGTATCATGTCATGATATTTGATTATATATGCATTACATCTTTTCTCTATACTGTATTGGTCTCTGAATATGGGGGTTAACAAGTTTTATAGGTGGTAGAGTAACAAGGGAGGTTTGAAGAAGTTGATCAAGGATCTTAAAATAAGACCCATTTGATGGATCCAGACTTGTTTTTTCATATTTTTGAGGTACTAGTAGAGAAGTTGTATTTGAATTTAAACCTTGATCTTTCAAATTGGCTATTTTAATATTCCCTATAATAGGTGCTTTGTGCTTAGGATAGGACCTTACACCTAAGCCTTGTGTATAGTATGGGTTTAACAAGTTAGATATTGGTATTATCAAAGTGGGAATATCTATTTGGGATGGTGAATTCTCTTTAGAAGAGGATTCTATGATGGTGGCCTTTATTCTTGTTGAAGGATGAGGTCCCAATATATACTCTTTAGTTTGAATAGGTGGTAAATGTGCCTTTCCTTTTCAAATATGATTAGGGGAAGTGGGGATATCCTCTTTAGGGAGTTCAATCTTAACGGGATGATGTTACAAGGACTTTCCTCATGATGCCTCAATGTTTTTATTTTTGATACCTATAGCTATCCCCTTAACTTCTTTAAGATTTATCTCTTCTTGAGTTATGAGGGGAGCTAGTCTTATATTTGTTTGAGATAATGTAATAGTTTCCTAAGAGGGGAAGTACATCAAAAGGGATGTTTATACTACATGTAGGTATTGATATGACACAAAGAGTGGTATGTGTGTCTTTTGGAATGTATAAATAAGCCTTTTATTTGATATCTCTTTCTTCCATTGTTTCTAAATGATCATCTTGAATGTTTTCAAATAATGTTTCCTCAAGTGGATCTCAAATAATGAGATCCAAAAAGCTTGAGCGAGTTTTTGGGTCAACTTCAATTAATTAAGATGGTTCAAAGGAATATCCTATAAGGATATCAGGGATAAAAGCAACACCAACCTCTTTTATCAAAATTTGATCATGGATTATATTGATTACATGTGCCTTTTGGTTTGAGGTGGATCCTAAATTACCTTGTATGGAATTAGATGTGGAAGCATGGCTGGGAAATGACTTCCTAAATATGTCTATAGAATGATTGGGTAGAGTGTTAGGGTCATCTAATTATAACTCCCCTTGATCTGTAAGGATATGTACTAGACCCTAAATAGTGACACCTATTGACATCATGACTTATTATATGGTGGTAATTACAAAAGTCATTTTCATTGAGCCAAATAGGGCTAGGGAAAGAGTCATCAAGAGGCATAACCAGAGGAAGTTTAATGATATATTCCTTTAAGTGTTTTTATAAGATAGAAGTGTAAGACTCTCTTAAGGGTTTGTATTACCATGGAGTAAAATGTGTTAATGTTCTTTGGGATTATGCCTGAGAGGTAGAGGTTTTAGATTGGATTTTTATTTACATGGGTGGTGATTTTAAGACTATGTTGTTATTAGTGCCTTTAGTTTTGTTATTGTTATTCCCTTTAGAGGAATTAATTTTGAAGTTTTTACTACATAATTTCACTTTCCCTTCTTCCAAAGATTGAATTTCTAGTTTGTAGGCCATCAAAATGACCTTATCAAAAGTTTTGAAGGATTACACTTGTAACATTGATGATATATGTTGAACACATGATCTCTCATATAATTCAATTAGTTTGGGTTAAGGGAGGGAAAATGAGGGTTAATTTATAAGGCTCCTCCATCTATCCACAAAATCAATGATAGATTTGTCATCAAATTATTTGATGGCATAGAGGTTAGTGATAGTCACTTTTCTTGTGATGTTGATAGAAAAGTGCTCTAAAAATATTTGGGCTAGCTAAAAAAAATAAAAAACGGAATGTTGAGGTATTGAGCTATACTAGTCCAAGGTTGGTCTAACTAGAAACATGGGAAAGGTTATAAGAAGAAGAGCATTATCATGATCTATAAGATAGAAAATGTGTATAAATTCTCAAATGTGATACTAAGGGTATTCCTTATTTTGAAACTTCATAAATTTTTTAAGATCCCATTATGAAGGGTATGATCTAATGGGGACACTTAGGTTAATAGGTTTGTTACAGATTTGCTCATAACTAAGTATATTTTTCTACCCATAGGTAGAGGCTTCCAAATTGTCCATCTTACTCATAAGGATACTCATAAGGTCTGGTTGGGTATTATATTAAGGAATACCCCCCAAGACATTCAGTTGTGGATGTTGATAGGTAGGAAATGGAACGAAAAAGGGATGTGATAAAGGGTGACTAACTAAGGTGGTCATAATTGGTTGGGATACCAATCCATACTATGGGGATTGTAAGATTATATAAGTGGATCCAATATTTAGTGACATAAATATATATTAGGTGGTTAGTGGGATATATTACTATGGAGGTTGACTTATGGGGGCTTGTTGTAAAGGATAAGTTTGGGGATTTAAAGGTATGCTAATTTGGATGGGAGGTAGAGTGTATACAACCTAAATTGATCAATAAAACATGCATATTATGTCTTTTCATAGTCATCTCATAAGAGACTCTGAATAGAGAATATGAGCTTTTATTCACATTTAGCCATGTCTATTTATTTGACTTGTCTTGGTCTTTCTATATTCTCTAGACATCATTTTTCTTATCCTTGCTCACTTTTAGCTTCTCAAACATAACCCTTTTAGGCCTGGGTACATATTTTAGGTCCAGACCTATCCCCTCAGGTCCTATACCTCCTAGATAATATCACCCAAATAGGACTATAGTGATGAAACCTAGGGTGCCCAATTTCTGGTGTTGTTGTCCAAGAGCAATTTTGGTCCTAACGATTAATTTATTCTATAGGATGAGTCTTACCCCTTTTATTCTATTGATCCCTAAGTTTCCCAATATCATACAAATGAAAATAAAACACTCAAGTTTGAAATAGCGAGTCTCCTATATAAAGGAATACATAAGGCATTTTATATCTAGAACTTACTATTTTAGCACATTAGACATAATAAAATCAATCAATACTATAACTCAACATTTATTCATCACACATAGATTTGCATGCTTGATCAAGGAAGGGCCTAGGAAAAATTCATTATTGCATCAATCATACATGTTGATTATGCACATTCCCTAAGGGATAGCTATATTGGATCTAAGACCCTTAGCTTGAGGGTTAATGTAGGCAACAATCAAATTAGTAGGGGTTCTTGATTGTGTGATTATTTTCACACAACCTAATTTTTCCCCCTTTTGCTTTGATTCTATTTTTTGTTTCCATGTGTGTAGACTAATATAGGTACTAAAGATTGAAATAGACCTAAAATGAACTCTAGTAACTTCCAAATTTTAAAATTTGGTATGTAAAGTTACACTGAGCATACAAAGAAAACCCAAAAATCTTTTAGCCTCAAAATAATAGCATTAAAAAGGATTATAGTGTCATAAAACAAGGTGTCCTATTTTTAGTGCTCTTGTCCAATCAAAAAATAGAGACTAGATCTATAATTTAGACACTATCATAGTCTTGCTCCTTGAATTCTAGATTCAGAATCATCAATTTCAACATAGAACCAACTAAGTTAATATTTATTTGTCTTCTCATTCCTATGTAGCTTAAGTTGATTAAATTATAATAAACCTATATTTAAATACATAAAATCAGAATTCTCCCCATATTATAGACCTTTAATACTTAGTAATTAAACACCTAATTTCCTAAAATAATAAAACATTTGGTGAACCCAACTTACTTCAAATAAAACCTAAAACCCTAGCCACACTTAGGGTTTTTCCTTCTTATCCAGTGCAAAAAATTAATTACCTAAATTATTATTTTTGGATTTATTTTTATAAATTTATCCTATTCAACAACTATTGTTTTTATAATTTAAAATTATTGCATAATATTCAAAAATTCTAAAACCTTAGATCGAAATGCTAGATTTCAAAACTAGGTCATCAAACAACAAGCCTTGCCTCCTTGCTAATTTTAGAAAACTATTTTAGAATTTTTACAAATTTATTACCTTGCCAATGATTATTTCAAAATTAGTAGTTTCTTTTGCAAAAAATTTAAATTCAAAAATTATCAATTTTGTATAAATTTCTGTGCATTTATCCTATTTTCAATAATTTTTAGAATTTAAAATTATTGCATAAATTTCAAAATTTCACAATTTTTTTTTTCAAAACTCTAGCTTTCCATACTAGGTCCTCAAACCTCAAAATTCCCTCCCTTGAAATTTTTAGAAAAATAATTTGAATTTATTGTAAATTATTTGGGTTATCAAAAGTAATTTTCAAAATTCGATATTAGTAGTTCTTTGTGCATTTATTTTCTTCATAGTAATTTTTAAAATTCTCTTTGGTGATAAAATGGACACAATGGAAATTCCTCCTTCTCATCCCATTGATCAATTTCTAAATTTTTCTTACAATTATGACAATGAGTGGATAAATTTGCAAAATTTCACATTAGCTAAAACTATAGAAAATGATTTCATTTATAGTCAAGATAATGACTATTTTTGTAATCAAGGATATGATGATGTACATAATGATGAGAGTGAATCACAAATATATGAATATTTTTCTTATTAAATTCTTCTCTTTTATTCCTTCTTCTAATGAAAATACTTGTTATAAATGGGAAAGATACTTCTCACCTCATTCTCCTAGGCACAATGTACAAAATGCACAAATTAATCATGCACTTCCAAGTGAAGCTCTTATTGGCAATGATTTGATTCCATGTTAAACTAATCTCTCTCTACCTTTTTCTACTACTATGTTTAAAATAAAACAATATAAATACAATAGAATCAAATTACCAAAGCATAGTTCAAAAGATGCATTATGTCTTCCTAACTCTACTCTCTCAAAATAATGTTCAAATGATAACTTTTTTACTCTTCCTTCTCATGTTAAAATGAAGAAAATGCATATACTCCATCCATGGATAACATAGATACACATGATATTCCAAATTCCAATAATAACTTATTGCATATTAGAAAGAAATTAACTCTTTCTCTTACACCTCTCCCTAAAAATGATGGAAGTGATGATGAATATGAGAATGAACATGAAAATGAATATGAGAATGAAAGTGAATATGAAAATGATACTTCAAATTCTTTTATTTCAAATGAAAAGAATGAAGATTGTGATAATTTATGGAATAATGATGACTACTATGCATATAGTGAATAAGAAAATGCATCTCATGCTTCTAAACCTTCTCTCACTCCTCTCAAACTTAATGCAATTCCAAATGATTTCCCTACTTCTATTAATGATTCTATGTCAAATGATGCACATGTTAATCCTAATAACACATATTCTACTAAATTAGAATGTGAGTCACTAAAACATGAAGATACGAATGAATCTCCCAAGCCACTCCTCACTACAGTAGAACCCAGTTCTCACTCTTCACCTAAAGAGAATGGTATCCCACATACCTCTAGTAAGGTCTAAGTTAACATTACTCCTAAGGTTTAAGTGAACACACCCCCTCTTTATTATCCACTTGTTATATTTAGCATTATCATGGTTAAAATTAACAATCAAATTCAATGATTAAATGAACCACTTCATGATATTAATGTACCATCCTAGGAGATCATCTATTTGATGCATGAAGTTGGTGAACTAAAACACCAAGTACATCTCCTTACCTTGGAAAACATAGATTATAAATCTTGGATGGATGCCAATGATCTACATGGTAACCCTATTCTAAAGATATTCATAAAATTTACATTGCCTAAGCATTTCTAGACACCATTATTACCTCACATTGATGGAATTGGAGATCCATTCACACATCTTCAAGCCCTTTAGAAGGCTTTACCACCTCATGTGATCCCTTTGATTCTACTCAAGTTGTTTCAATAGAAATTAGTAGGGGAAGCACATAATTGGTTCTTTTATCTACTCCCCATTGGTTCATTACACACATATGATGGCTTAGAGGAGGCATTTATCAAAAAATACATTGTAAACATGGGCCCTTGTGTTACATATGAAAAACTTGCCATAATATATCAAAATGCTTTAGAGATAGTTAGTGAGTATATCTTAATATTCAAGGCTAATATGTTAAAATTGATATACAAACCAATGGATATAGAGATTCGACATATCTTTATCAAGGGGCTTCACAACCTCTACTTGAGCATCTACTATATCAGACAAAGTCTTATTTTAGCATTTGTGTTATACAATTTTATTTTTGGAAAAGAAATTGGGATTGATTGAGGTAGATTAAGTTGATCAGATCACTCTAGATGTCGTAGAAGCACCTCTCAATATAACTCTTACCACTCAACATCCACCATGTCCTAGACAACACAAGAGACCACAACTAGAAAATAAACAACTCAAGAATAAAGAGCAAGTTTTTAAAACACAACCTATAGTATGCACCACAAAGAAAAATAGTACAACACCACTATAGTTTGATTTAGATCAAGATAGCCCATCTATCATATTATCAACACTATTAGATAGGAGGTTAATCACATTACTTTCTATTCACCGATAAGATCCATATATCTTACATAGATAGCCACATCAGCCTTTTTGCAATTATCATCATATCCATGGACACAAAGATAATTTCTATTTTAGACTTAGAGATTGAATTACTTGATGTGTTGATAATGGTATTATAACATTCACACAGGGGGCATAAAGATCTCCTCCATCATAGAAACCTAAGACATCATTCCTCAATAACTGAGTCATCTTAGGATGTTTATTTATAGGAATCATCAATCACTCATCATGAATGTAATGCAAGTTTTAGGATAAAATATCATAGGAGATCTTCTATTCCAACTATTTAAAAAGTTTGGGAACTAGTTCAACACAAGTAGCCCACATATAATAGTGCAGTCCATGGTATACATAGTGTAGTTCCATATACATATCCAATATAGTCATAGGCACTGCAATAGAGTACTGTTCTAGAGAGATATTCATTATAGCTAAGTTTTTAGGGTCCTATCTCACATAGAAATCCATTACAATTAAGACTAGTTGAACCCACATTATAGAATAATACTTCAGAGAGATATTTATTATAATTGAGTTTTTAGGATCCTATCTCACATAATAATGTATTATAATTAAGATTAAATGAGCCCTCATCACAAGTTTCAGCTCTATCTCAACATATCGTACATTCATATACATCGTAATAGAGGCCATAGGGTATTCAGTTATAGACAAATGAGCCTTCTTCACAACAAACAATATAATCTATAGAGCACATTCCTATATAGCATGAGCAATATGGGCACTTGTTCATGTGGCCAACAAGGTTAAAATAGTGATATAGAATAATTTGATATAGCATATATTCATTTCAACATTAGTTCATAGCTTTACTTAGCAGGGTAACAATGAAGTGAAAGGTTTAGCTAACCTTCATATTCTTGATCCACTTTTGGGGAAGTAATATGAACATAGTGCTATCTTAATTTCCCCTTCTATTAATAACTAATCTTCTTGATTCCAAATATCCATCCATAGCTAGAACCAAACTAACAAAGTCTAGATATTACCAAATCATACTTATCCAAACACTTTCCCACTCAAATAAAATCAAACGTATCCAAATCCTACTTTACCAATCCCAAAAAACCAACTCAATTTTATCTAAATAGTTTACCAATTGCCACAATAAACAAATTTTGCTTACACACAACTATAATTTGAAATTATTAAGCCTAGCATCACCATTATCATAACCTACACAACACCTTCAAACATATCAAAATAATTAAACCACATATCCTAAGTACCATTTACCAAGCACATGCAAATTTAAAATCAATACTAGATAAGCATTTCTAAAATAAACCACTTACAATCCATATACCAACATATTCCAAAATCCATAACACAAATACAAATGAGTTCAAAATCAAACCATCACACACACACACACACACACACACACACACACCCACATACATCATGAATTTTTTAAAACATAGACATCATGTCAAGGTATAATCAATTATGAATAGGGATCATGATCTCAATCTTGATCTCACTCTATCCTCCATTTCTAATCCCATAATCCAATCTATCACTTGATGACCTTGTACCTCATCAAGCTCTAGAATGCCTCTTATACCAACTATCCTATTCTAACAATCAACCATGTTCCTCACAAAAATCTACATATCACCTCTAAAGATCCATATAGTCATCTATAATCTTCATTATCACTATGCCGTAATTAGGGGAGGCATCCTACACCTATCCAACTTAGCTCTAAGCTCATCCCTCTCTCTCATTGCCCTAACATATGCAACTATAGCTATAGTATCCTAGTCAAACAAATGACCATACACATCAGCTATAACTATCACTCTCTCTATGAAACCTTCCTCCATGGCATCATTAAGAACATGTTGTGTTAGCTCACAAAGAGTTGATTCAATGATAGTCTCCCATAATTCATCATCTCCCCTCCTGAGCTCAGTAAGTACCTCATCTTGTGCACCTCTAACTCCACTTGCACACATAATAAGAACAATAGTACATTAGATACATACATTCAAATCCAAACTAAATCACAAACATAAAATATAATCAATGATTACCTCCCATCATCTAGATCACCTCCAAATACTTATATGTCAAAACATCCACTCCATCCATAAGACACAATGGAACCCACCACTACCTTTCCCACCATGTAGTACATCCCTTAGTACATCCCATGCCATCCACATTAGTAATATCTATAACAACATATTATACATCTAAACTAAATGGTGCCAACTTAGTATTAATCAATCTCACATGATCCTTGGCTCTCACTGGTGCCCATGTACTCCTCAACCATATCCATGTTTAATGAGGAACATCCTACCAAACTCCATACTACTTATTCACACACTCATATAACCAATAGCTGACCCTCATATACCTTAGTTTCTCTCCATCCTTAGGTAATCTAGGGAATCCTCTATAGGGCCTTCATATGATATCCTAAGCCACTAATCTATCTAGCTTCCTCCTATAGTTATCTATCCCAAGAGATATAATATCCAACTCACTCATCTATCTCTCACTAAATGTATGTGGATATGCCTAGCTCACCCTCAGTAATATAATAGGTCACAAAACTACTATGTGCTCATATGCCCAATAGTTTAACAAAGTGGCCACACCCATAACATGATTGAATTCCTCCTGGGTAAATCTATATAAGTCTTTGTATAAGTGAGCAATCATAGTCCTACCCCATGAGAACATAGTACCATACATCTCAATACTATGAACCACCCTATGCATCCTATAAGTAATAGACACTCCACTACCATCCACTGTAATAAATGAAGCTAATAATATAACCAACCATTTCTACATGCATGGAACACTTGACTGTATAATAAATGACAAGAGCATATCATTATCACTACATTAGTGATGTATTCATGCAGGAACCCCTACAAAGTATCTAGATACATAAGCAATGGTAGTTGCACCCATGTCATCCTACAAAGTCACCCATCACACACTAATCGACAAATGCATAATATGATATACATCCTCCAGAGTAATAGTAATCTCTCTAGTAGGAAGCTAGAATGTACATATATTATCATTCCACCTCTCACATAAGGTAGTAATCATGTACCTATCCCACTACACCATACATTGGTCATAGGCATGACCTAATCTAGCCCTATCCATAATAACATGCTCATCAATAGATTGGTAATATCCTCAGTGTCTCCATCACCTAACCTATATGAAACTCTCTCATCCATACCTTACCCTATAAATTAACAAAAAATAAACATATATATATTAGTCAAGCATGCCAATAAAATAGCCAAGCTATACAAATAACATATAACAAATCAAAATCTTAGAAACTCATCTATAGTGGACAATGACATTGTAAGAGGACACTATCACTAGAGAATAGTGTCAAAACTTGGATAGTAGTATTGAATCCTAGATAATAGCACTAACCATAGGATAGGAGGGTTGGAATGAGTCAAACCTCTTTTAGACCACCTAAAATAGCTCAAAAATGCCCAAAAACTAGCTTTTAAATAGGCAAAAAAATCAAATGACTAGCTTACTTACTAGGATAATCTCCCTACTAGCCTCAATCTAGGCTGTCAGATACTCATAATGGGTCATAAAAGGTGCTCATATCCTAAGCATCTTTACCTCTAGAGCTCCAATGTCTCAAACTAGTAACTACACAAATGAACCCAAAGTCCATCCAAATTCTTATATCAAAATCCAAACACTTGTATTCAATAGCCAAACACTATTTCACTCATAACTCAAGCTCCATAGCTCTATTTAACAAACCATTTTATTCATCAAAATAATTATGATGACATATTTGACATCAATCAATCCTTTCTCTCTTATTATGTCATTTGCCTACCATAACACACACATCTATATACCTCTTATACCTAGACATACAACTTGGTCCTCACCAATCAATATTTGTTCAAAACATACAAGCAACCTAGCCTATTCAAATAATCAATCAAAGACACTTATCATTCTTAGTAATTCAATTTCACCAATTAAACAATAGACACTTAATTAATTCAAGCTATACCAACCTAGTTGTTATACATTTTCCCACTAGTCATCACTTTTGGCTCAACTTCCTCTATCATAGATTTCATCCCTCTCCCCAAAAAAGGGGCATCATTCCTATGTTCCTATTTATACACTTATCTATCACACCGATCCACTCTCATAGATGGATACACCATAGTTCTCATAACTCTAGTAATCAAATTATTAGATTCAACTTAGAGAAATCAAAATCTATAGTGATTTAGACTACATGGGTCACTCAATATGGTTTTCACACCTCTAGTATTTATATTATTAGCATCACTCAACTTAGATTAGTTGAGATTATATAGAAATTTAGATTACATGGATCACTTATCACTACTTAAGTTAGAATGGTTGAGATTATATAGTGGTTCAGATTACATGGGTCACTTAGCACTACTCAACTCAGATTGGTCAAGATTATATAGTAGTTCAGATTATATTGGGTCACTCAGCATTACCCCTAACATTCATAGGGATACACCTTTAGTTTATAGATACAAAAAATATCTAGATACCATATTTTAGGGCATGTACATTACTACATGCCTCACACATACAACTTCATACAACATGACAGTTATAAACTAGATAGTAGATTATAGGCATAATGTAGAGCACATTGTTTTGATCTCTAGTTTTACACATGGGACATAACATGATATATCACATCACATGTGGTTATAAAAATTTATAGATTATCTAGATGCATCACTCACATACCATATTTGGGGGCATGGCATACATGTTCATGTCCTTCATCTTCCAAGATTATACAAATTAGGATGGTAAGACATACCATCTTCTTTTCACACATTTACCATTATCTTTTGTTTATACCTAGGAATTACTTAGGTTATCAGTAGGTTGGACTGTACGATTATTTACAATGATTGGTCCATAGTATTACTTAGACTCAAACCCAAGAATTTGTGTAGAATAGAGAATAGGCATTAGTTTTGAACCTCTAAGCACTTATCAAATCTAGTTTATATTATTTAAATTCAGTACAGGGTCATCTATTATAGGGATTCCTTGTTTTTCCATGCATTATTTAGATTCAATACAAGGGGCATATATGACAAATATTTCTTATTTTTATAGGCATTATTCATGTTTAATATAGGGGGCATCCATTATAGGGATTCCTTATTTCTCTAAGTACTATTTCAATTCTTCATCCACTTCCCTAGCCATGAAGTTGGACCCTTTTCTTTAGCACACTTATCTTCAAATAGGTAAGTTCAGGTATGTATCTTATTTCTTTCTTTTGCTCTAGTAATTCATTTTATTACATCACTAGATTAAAAGGGGGTAAAATGTATACACCCTAAATTATTCAATAAAATAATCATAATATGTCTTTTTATAGTATTTTCATAGGAGACTCTGACTAGAGAATATGAGATTTTATTCACATTTAGCCATGTCTTTTTATTTGACTTGTCTTGGTATTACTATATTCCCTAGATGTCATTTTTATTATCCCTTTTCACCCATAGATTTTCAAACTTAACCATTTTAGGCCTATGGACATCTTTTAGGTCTAGACCCATCCCCCTAGGTCCCATATCCCTTGGACAATAGTGCCCAAATATGACTACAATGTTGAAACCTAGGGTGTCTAGTTTCTGACGCTATTGTCCAAGAGAAATTTTGGTCCCAAAGGTCAATTTCTTTTGTAGGATGAGTTTTACCCCTTTTCTTTTATTCATCCCTAAGTTTCCTAGTGTTATCCAAACTCAAATAAATATCCCAAATTTGAAATAATGAATCTCCTATATAAAGGACTACACAAGGCATTTCATAACTAACACTTACTATTTTGGCACATTAGATATAATAAAATTAATCAATAATATAGCTCAAATTTTTTGCGTCACACATAGATTTACATGATTGATCATGGAAAGACCTAGGTAAAATTCATTCTTATATCAATCAAGCACATTGATTATGTACATTCCCTAAGGGAAAACTACATCGGATCTGAGACCCTTAGCTTGAGGGTCAATAAAGGAAACAATAAAAATAGCAAGGGTTCTTGATTATGCAATAATTCTTCCCACAACCCAATTTCCACCTTTTTCTATGATTCTATTTGTTTTTTCACTATGTGTAGACTAATATAGGTATTAAAGATTGAAATAAATTTACAATAAATACCAATAACTTTTAGAACCTATATTTTGGTATGCATGGTCACACTGAGTAGATGAATAGAACCTAAAATGATTTTAGCCTTAGGATGATAACACTAGGAAAATACTATAGTGCCAAAAACTAGGGTGTCTTATTTTTAGAACTCATATCTAATTAGAAAATAAAGACTAGATCCAAAATTTAGACATTGTCCTAATCTTGTTCCTCCAATTTTAGATTTAGAGTCATCAGTTTCAACATAAAAAAAGCTATTAATCTTTCTTTATCTTATCCATCTTGTGTAAGTTAAGTTGATAAAATTATTATAAAATTGTATTTTACTAAATAAAACCAAAATTCTCCCCATATTCTAGACATTTATTACGTAGGAATTAAACACTTAATTTCCTAAAATAATAAAATAGAGAGTTATTGGGATTGAGATAAATACATTATGAGGTACCATAATAAGAGGTAGAGTAGACGTAGGTTGAGGTGCAGTGATGTTCTAATCTTGGGTACTAGTTAGGGATATACCACTAAATGTTACTGGAGGTAGATTGATTAAAGATTGTGTAGTGTTAATATCATAACTTGTTAGGGGAGGACTATTGTAGGAGGACACCATAGCTATATTAAAACCTTCATTTTATTTTAGAGACATGCTTAAAGTATCCCCAAAAAATTATGTATGGGGGGGGGGAGTGGAATGTGAATAACTCAAATGCTAAGGTAATGGTTAAGTGTGATTATATTACTATCCAATATGGTGGCAAATTTAGGATCTCCCTAAGTATAATATTGGGAATTACCCTTCCTCATGGACTCAAGGGAGGTAGGAGGACTCAGAGAGTTATCCATGGATGATGATGAATCTAGAGGTTTGGTTTGATTTAGTAATTGTTGTCATGTTAAAACCATATAGTGATGAAGTAAAATCAAGAAAATAAAACAAAAAGCACACAATAGTATTTTTTATTATCTCATTTTAGAGGAAAAAAGGCACACATGCTACAAGATGTACCTAAAAAGATTTTACTTTTTTAAGAAATTAAATTTAAGCTGTATAAGAAAAAAGGTTAATGAAGGTTTTAAGAAATGACAGTCTAGATATGGTTTTAGGTTTATTTTGGCTAAAAAATCTCTATACTCAAATACATATGTGTCTTGGTATTGGGACCTACCTCCTCACTTCACACATTATAGTGTAAGGGTGTTAAGTGCTTATCCAATATATATATATATATATATATATATATATATATATATATATATATATATATATATATATATATATATATATATATATATATATATATATATAACCAAAGTTTGTAATTTGTCATTTTACTAAATAAGTTTTCCCCTTGGTGGTTAAATTCAAGTAGGATAGCTGGGATGAAGGTTACCACTATAGACATCTAAAATTGGCCATAAATGGCTTCATATTAGACTTTAGATTGATTCTTACCAACCTTTGCAAATTTAGCTTAATAATCTCTAAAAATCTCAAATTTGGATTCATAAAAATGCAAATTGGCCTATATATAAATTAAATAGAGCAAATGCATCCATGACATTAATTCAAATCTTGAAAAATGTTAAAATGCCTAAACATAAATAATTAGCATGCAAAACCTAAAAAAATGCCTAATTGAATCATACTTGAGAAATTAAATGAATTATTAATAAGGAAACTCAAAATTCAAATAATATCTTAGGAATTCATAGTTACGTTTTGTGAGTTGTCCAAAATCCAAAATATCTCACCTATGCCTATTCCATGTTAATCATGAGGTTTGGACACCTTTTAACTCTACTAGGGTTAATTAATGAACTAAGGTGAAGTTTTAACCCATTCTAAGCCCTTTTATTAAAAACTATAAATGTAATCATTTACCTCTCATTTATGATATATTGGACATAGCAATGTTATAATGATGGTTTTATAACAAGATTGGAAACAATAGAGTTATAATGCCAAAATTGTGAATCACAAGCCAAGCCACTTTGAGCCATGAAGTTATATCAACCAATCATGAA
Source organism: Torreya grandis (assembly GCA_037957365.1). Taxonomy (NCBI): domain Eukaryota; kingdom Viridiplantae; phylum Streptophyta; class Pinopsida; order Cupressales; family Taxaceae; genus Torreya; species Torreya grandis. Next base: position 738,090 of record JARHVA010001391.1, on the reverse strand, counting down.
CCAACAAAGGTGTTAAGGAGAAAAGGAGATAGCCAAGCTCAATTACAATAGACTTTTTAATCACAAGATGAGAAAGCTAATGAATAGATCTTTTGGAGGATCAAGGAAGGTAAGAAAGGTTGTTTTTCTTGCATTTTAATTATGATTTGTCAATTGATTTTCTTCACTAAGCTCCCCTTATGATATAGGAATGGAGGTGTTAATATTTTTTAGTGTGTTATTTTCATTTATATTTCATTGTGAAACTAAATTTTGATGTAACCTCCCCTCCATCATCAAATTCCTAGTATCACAAATGGCACACCCAGTGGGACAATATGCACCCCAAGTAGCAAGGAGATGAAGATGCAACTCAAAAATTGATGAAAAAATGCTTGAATTCCTTTAAATTTGTAATTTTTCTTTGATTTTTATGGATTTTTAATTCTTGAATTAACTTATATCTATACATTGACTAACATCAATTCTATGTGATTGTTATCAGTTTAACCCAACCAAGCTCAATTCTATGTAACCGATGTCAATTGATATATAGGGTGAAGTATAATTTATAAAGATTGAATTTAAATTATTTCTAGAATTTTTAATCATTATTTCTTGAAATATTTTATCTTTAAGGTCTCTATCTAATCCTTGCCTTGAAGGTTTTGTTGATATTTTAGTTAACCATTACCTAACGTAACATTTAATTTGTTGTGATTTTTCCTTAAAGTTCACAAGTTGACCAACATAAGTCCTATTCAATCACTATCCATCATTTACTACCATCATTATTTCTCTTTGAGATTGACTAATAGTAGTTACCTTGAACTCGCATTGGTCATCTTTGACTAAGCATGGTCATTGTGTATTAAAAAATAAAACCTGAGAGCTAGTTTTCCAATATTCATTTTATCACAACCAAAATTGCTTCAAAGTAGGAGGATATTATCTAACAATTTTAGGTCCAAGATGTGCTTCAAATACAAATTTTCAATTTTTTTCAAAATAACATTTCATTTTGGGCTTTTAAAAGGAATCTAGCTAAATCACTCACACTTCATTTTGGTGTTGAAATGAACATGTTAGATCTTGAACATTTGGTGTTTTGTTTTTAAAAGGAATTAGAATGACTAAGTCTTAGAAAAACTTCATTATTGGTTCTTAAAATGAATTATCAAGTCTTGAAAACTTATTTTTGGTGTTTGAAAATGAACTTAGGCTAAATGTTGAACATTTGGGTTTTGGGCTTAAAATAAACATAGATGTTTTTGCTTAAGTTATGTTGTGAAATTATTTCAATTTTTTGCACTTAAGACATGGGTAAAAGTAAATAAAATCATCACATTTCAATTAGGTGCCCAAAATCAAAATTCACTCATAATTTTTTGTAAACTATTTGTTACTTGTTACTTTTGCAAAAATAATAATGCATTTATGCTCTTTGCCATCCCCTATAGGGAACTTGGGTGATCAAAATCACCTTTTCATTGCCTTTATGCTTAGTCCAGGGCATAGAAATAAATATGTCTAGGTTCTCCCCAAAACCCATCTGGTATTAGGTGATCTAAAAACAAATCTAAAGTCTTTCTATTACTCTTTTCTTTTTAAGAAATTTGGCTTGTGAAGGGGAATGTCATTATCTCTCATGAGTTATCTAGGGAAGCATTGACCTGAGGTTTCATCTCCCAATAGTGTTTCAACCCCACTCCATGTGAGGGTATATAAATTAGGGTAGACATAATACTAGAACTAGGGGGTTGAGTGGCTAACCTCTCCTTTAGTAATAAAAGCCTGAGTCAAGTTTGGTAAACTAGGGAATTCCACTAAGTAGTCCATGGATGGAATCATCAAGTAAAGGAATGGAACCTTTCATGATAAGTTGATTGATATGAAATCAATTGATGTGATGCTTCACTTGTGCTAACCACACTTGGGATCAATATAAATGGTCATAACTTGTAAGTTCTAGTCAACCCCACTTGTCACACCTTGATAGGATCTAGGATGATATACTTAGTTGTATTTTTTCATTTCTTCTTGTATTACTTGGTGTGTTAAATATAAAACTTTTTTGTTTATACCAATTCATGAACAAGTTTGTTTGCCTACATTACTACATTATTTGAAGAGGCATTATGCCATATATTTGACACCTTACTTTAACTTAAACAACTCTTTGTGTCAAAAATGTTGAGCATGGAACTTGAATGAGATGGGTAACATTATGCTACCCAAATAATTTCAAGTCTTGTGCCTTATAATACTTTGAAAAAACTCATAATTATATATTTTTGAGAGCACTAACATCATTATGTTACTCATATTGTTTCAATAGACTTGTCTTGTCTTCTATCTAAATTGTCATTATTTAATCCAATCATTTATGTCGTATGGGAATTTTTTTCTAGTATTTTTATGTTTTTCAAATTTGCCTAGCTTGTTGGTCATTAAAACCCTAGTTTACCTAAGTTGATTCTTTGATGAAATTTTACAGTTTTGGATCTAAATATTGATTGATTTCTATTTATGCCTCATTTGTTTGGAGTTTAGATTTTGTGAGAAATGCTGAGAGATAGGTTTACCATACTCAATGTATTTTATTACTAGGGAAAATATGATTCATACTCCAATTAAATATCCTAATCAGATTTTGAATTCCTATTATAGATTGGATACAGGATTTAACTCGTGTTTATAAGCTTAAATATTTATCAGCTATTTGTGTAGATAGTTAATCTCACATGTATCATCTCAAATAGTCATTCTATGTAGAGGCATTATTATCATGCAATAAAATGTTAGATGATCATCATGGATGGGACTTCAGGTCACATTTTCATTCTATTAGAGGCTCTTGTGAAGTCGTACAGTGGAAGATGATCATCATTGTCAACTAGAGACTTAGCTCTGCATAGAGGATATTTTACCATGTAGCAGAGTGGAAGTCAACATTAGACATCTGGTGACATAGCATTGTGTAGAGGTTATATTTCTATGTAGTGGAGTATACGTCATCTAGAGGTGTTGAAGACTAGTCTGGATCATTTGATAGATTCACATACCAAGTCCAGTACTATCTTTTTTAAGACAAAAAGCCCTCTTCGTGGGGAAGATTGATTTGGAGGTTAATTCTAAGAGGTCTTCAAATCTTGATGGAGATGGATTTAGTGTGTATATCTCATCAAGACATTTCCACAAATATGTGGAACATAGAAAATGGAGTTCATATGTAGAATATATGACTGGTCAAAGTTACAGTCAAACTTGGTTAACATGTTGATGTGGCAGGTGGGTGACATGGCCCAACTAACCTATTAAAGACAGACACATGGTAAGAGAATATAACACATGAAAAAATTAAATTTTGACATGTAGCATTACATGAGAATTCCATGTGGACCAACCAATGGCTTCCATATGGACCAACCAATGGTTATCACATGGACCAGTCAGAAGCTGCCATGTGGATGAGCCAACTCACATGGTTTAAGAATCATACCCATCACCCAAGACTAAGTCACATGCCACAAGATCCAAGCCAAATCAAAATTATATGTTGGGTTGAGAGACACCATGTTATTCCTTAGCCAAAAGGCTTTGTCAGCACCTACCATGGTGGAGAAAGGCTATTAAAGGCCTTTGATTATAACCACATCCCAAATGTGGGATATTTGATAAGCCCATGAAACCCATGCTTGCTTGATGGGAATGGAACTCCAAACCTACCATCCAAAAGAGATAAATCTTAATTTCTTGGGCTATGGAATTGAATAGATATATAAAGCCAAGAAATTTCATTTTTAAACAAGAGTCCCAACTAAAGAGCTAAGGCTTAAGGACTAGCTTGTATATTTCCTCTATTTTGAGGCTTTTGGAGGCATTTTTAGACTTCAAAGAAAACTAGCTATTTATTCTAGACTCTGAGAGGTTCCAACCATATGTGGAGTGTCAAGATTTGAGGTTATTTGATTTACTTTTTAATTCTTCAAATTGAATCTTTGATAGACTATGTATCGGCTTTAATAGACTAGTTTGTGGAGATCTCAAGTTTTGAGAGACTTGGAGTGGGTTTCACATCTCAGTGTAAACTAGGGGTTTGTCCTAGAATCTAAGATGAATTTGCCCATATGCAAAACTCCCTAATTGAGTACATTAAATCCATTTTTTAGGTCCATAAATTTGACTAGTTAGTGAATAACTTTAGGGAGGCAAGATTGCTTGTACAATAGGAAGGCATAAGGTCTAGCTGGATATTCCAAGACTTTGTAAAACATTGTTGTTATGTTGTGAGAAATACAAAAAGGTCCATTAGAGCATTGTTTTATAATCACTTTGTATATAAATGGACTGATTCATGTTCTAAGCAAATTCATAGACATAGCTCAAGTAGCAGGTGAACTCTATTATCAATTTGGTGTCATGAGTACTTTATTTATTTTACATTCATTTCATATTTTCTTAGTTAATCAATTATTTACTCAATTTGAATGCATACATACGTAAAAACAAAAATAAGCAAGAATTTAATTTTGAATTAATAAGTTGATAAAAGTATTCAAGATAAACATTGACACATTTAGTTATTGTTTATAGATCAGATTTGGTATCAGAGTAATTAATCAATGAGATTTAACAGTGTGGTTTACCTATGATTAACAATTGGTTGTTATTTTTGCTTCCATTTTTGGCATTTGTTTAGATTTTGTGATTGAATAGGTACAATGGGTAAGTTATCAAATAAATCTAAGCTTGATGAACTTAAATCCATTAACAACTAGATCGAGGAAGAAAACTCTTTCCTGATATCCAAGTTTTACTCCTTGGAAGAGGAGATTGTGTAGTTAAAAATTGAGCCATAATCCTCAATAAAAGAGAAAGAAGATTATGTCAATAAGATGCTTATACAGAGTAAGCAGTTGATGGCATTTGTTAAAGAGTTGCACACTAAGATTCAATCCAAAGATAAGCTCTTAGATTAGTTACAAAGTGAATAGAAAAAGGAAAAGCCTTCCACTTCATATGCGAGTACTATGACAAAAGAGTGAACTGTAAGTTGTTCACATTTTAATACTTCCTCCCATATATTTTTAGATGTTTCTTTTGGTGAATTTGAAAAGCATACTAAAGGAATTAGATCTAAATTATTATTTAAAATGGGATTTAATGGAAAAGGCCTTGGTAAGAATGGCTAAGGTACTGCTAACCCAATATAGGTCAAGGATCATCCTCATTTTGTAGGTTTGGGTTATTCTAGTATGGGAATGGATATTCAAGAGTGCTCTAACCTCATTTATGGGAGACAAGATTCTAAAAGAAAAGTGAATACCCCACTAGTCCTATAGAGAGATTCTTAATAGGAAAATAGTGTTTCTTAATCACAATAAGAATGTGGTACGAAAACACAATGAAGAGGTAATGAAATTTGGCCTCCAATTTCGTACCATAATCATAAGCATAGTAAAACTTCTGATTTACTTCTTCAATATGGCTATGATTTTTAGAAATTTTGGAATGTCATTCCCTATAATTTTTTTTAAGGTGTGGAGTTAAAACCTTCACCAGATGAGCAGATGCTAAAGTTGCTGGATTTACACAGTCACTGACAATGGCAAGGAGTTAACCAGTAGCTAGCAGTGTCAGTCATGTATCAACCAACATTAGTCATAGGTAGATAGGCAGGGACCAACATCGATCACCTGTGCATCTAGAATTTATTTTCTTGGATAGAACATAATGTTTGCATGATAGGATTAGCTATTATTTATAAGTCCACATTTCTATTTTTGGCAAGACTATTTTAAGCCTTTGATTAGGAGGTGTATCTAATGGTTGATATTACATTTCTCATGATCCCTAATCTTATATAATAGGGATAGATCTTCATAGCTTATATACTTGTGTAAGTGTAAAAGAATAGTACAAGACATATTGTATATGTGTGTATCAATCCAGGTTGTTGGAATTGACTGTAAACTCTTGAGGGAAAGAGATCTGTACATCTGAGAGGTGTGAGAAGAAAGTGTGATTTTTTCTTCATTGTATTTTATTTTTGAAGAGTTTAATACAAGTTTTTAGGGTGGTTTCTTATATCTCTTATTCTTTGCTATTTTTGATTCTAGTTGCTTATCATTCTGGTTTAATTTCGTGTTTTGCTTACATAAAAGTAATCAAGTTTTTTGGTTGATCCCCAACAAGTGGTATCAAAGCTCAGGTTGACTAACAGGTGTTTCAGATCTGGTTAGTGTTTGTTGATTACAGGTCACTCACAGGGATTTCTGTTTGAGTGGGAGAAGCAATGGCAAAAGAAAGCAAACTGAGAATGGAGAAGTTTAATGGCAAGAATTACCAATTATGGAGAATGTAGATAGAGGATTATCTATATCAAAAATATCTGTACTTACCATTGGGTGGGGTTGATAGAAAGCCCATAGATATGGAAGATGAAGAATGGGAAGTTCTTGATAGAAAGGCTCTTGGATCTATAAGATTGAGTCTGGGATCTTCTGTGATTTCTAACTTGTCACAGGAAAAAACAATGGTAGAGTTGATGGACACTTTAGAAAATTTATATGAAAAGCCCTTAGTTTCAAATAAGGTATATCTTATGAAGCAGTTATTTAATTTGCAAATGCAGGAAGGTGGATCTGTATCTAATCATCTTAATGATTTCCATGGAATTGTAAATCAATTAAATTCAGTCAAAATAGTTTTTGATGATGAAATTAAAGCTCTTTTAATTTTATGCTTTTTGCCTGAAAGTTGGTATAGTTTAGTAATGGTAGTTAGTAATATTGCATCTGCTTCAAATATCTTGAAAGTAGATGATGTTGTTAGTGTAATCCTGAATGAAGAGACTCGCAGGAAAAGCACAAGGGAATCATCAGGTAATGCTTTAAGTTTTGAAAGTAGGGGGAGGAAAAAAGAGAAGGGAAAGCATGGGAAATCAAGGTCCAAGTCAAAGATGAGCAATAGATCCAAATCTAGAAATGGAAAAAGAAAGATAACCTGCTAGAATTGTGGAAAGAGAGGACATGTAAAGAAAGATTGTTGGTTGAAGGTTAATGAAGAGAATCAGCATGAAGGTAATGAAGAAGTAAAAGTTTTAGGTATTGTTGCATAAGATGCTCTTTCACTTTCTTTGCATAATAAAATAGAATCTTGGGTTTTAGATTCTGGGGCCTCTTTCCATGCTACCCCAAATAGAGAATTTTTCAATGATTATATCCAAGGAGATTTTGGAAAAGTTTATTTAGGGGATGATGAGCCTTGTAAAATTGTTGGCAAAGGAAAAGTGTAGCTGAAATTGTAGAATGGCAACACATGGGTGTTGAAAGATGTCATGCATGTCCCAGCCCTGAAGTAGAATCTGATTTCTATAGGAAAGTTGGGTGATGAGGGTTGTACAGTAACTCTCACAACTAAATCTTGGAAGGTTACCAAGGGTGCACTTGTATTAGTCAGAGGTAAGAGAGTAGGTACTCTCTATTTATGTAATTGTATTACTAATTATTCTCCTTCTATATTATCTACTTCAGATGTGGATGCAAAGTTGTGGCACCAGAGGCTTGGCCACATGAGTGTGAAGGGAATGACTATTCTTAAGTCAAAAGGTAAGCTTTCAGATTTGAAAAGCATAGATCTAGATTTCTGTGAGCATTGTGTTTTTGAAAAATAGAAGAGAGTAAGGTTTGTTAAAATTGGGTCAACAAAGAGGAAGCACAAGTTGGAGCTTGTTCACACAGATGTGTGGGGACCAACTCAGGTAGCTTCTATTTGAGGATCACAATATTATGTTACTTTTATTGATGATGCTACAAGAAAGGTATGGGTCTATTGCATAAAGAAGAAATCTAATGTTTTTGACACTTTTAAGATTTGGAAAGCTATGGTTGAGAATGAAATAGGTAAGAGATTAAAGTGCCTTAGATCTGACAATGGTGGTGAGTATTGCAGCTATAAGTTCAGAAGTTATTATTATATGAATGGAATATGTAGGCAAAGGATGGTTCCAAGGACACCTCAGTAAAATAGAGTTACTGAAAGGATGAATAGAATAATATTGGAGCATGCACAGAGTATGAGATTGTATGCTAGTTTGCCCTTAAAATTTTGGGTAGAAGCTATAGATACTATAGTTTACTTGATTAATAGAGGACCCTCTACAACGCTAGATGGTGGAATTCTAGAAGAGGCTTGGATAGGTAAAAAGGTAGATCTTTCATTGCTAAGAATTTTTTGGTTTTGAAGCTTTTGTGCATGTTGATAAAGAAAATAGAAAGAAGCTAGATGTTAAGTCTATGAGGTGCACATTTATTGGTTATGGCTCTAATGATTTCAAATTCTAGTTTTGGAATCTAGGAACTAAAATAATAATTAGGAGCTGTGATGTTGTTTTCAATGAAAAAGTGATGTATAGTGATCAACTCAAGAAGCTGAAGAATTTTGAGTAGGGCCATGAAGATCTAGATGAGGTGACGGTCTAAAATGAGCTCGTGGGAAAGAATTATCACAGATAGGAAAACACATAGACCAATGTCGGTCAAGAAGGAACCGACATTGACAATACAAGAATTGATGTCAGTCAGACAGTGACCGAAGTCGGTCAGGAAGGAACTGAGGTCGGTCATGTGGAACCGATGTCAATCAGTTATAGGCCTGGAGGTGACCGAGTTTGGTCACTGTTAGAGAATTTGGGTGGACAGTAAGCAAAAAATGAGTCTCAAATGCCCATCAAGAGGTCAGAAATGGTAAGTAAACCTCTAATTTGATATTCCCCTTCATTATTCTATTTATTGCTTATTGATGGTGGAGAAATAGAGAGTTTTGATGAAGCAATACAGGTGGAATCCAAGAATCAGTGGGAGTTAGGCATGAATGAGGAGATTGATTCCTTGAAAGAGAACCAAACATGGGATTTGGTTGAGTTTCTAGCGGGTAAGATAACACTAAAGAACAAATGAATCTATAGGTTAAAGGAAGGTGAGAATGGACAGATGAGATATAAGGCCAGGTTGGTAGTGAAAAGATTTGCACAAAAACTAGGCATTGATTTTGGTGAGATTTTTTCTCTTGTAGTTAAAATGACTTCTATACAGACTGTATTGTCTTTAGTTGTTATTGAGGATTTGCATCTTGAGCAGCTTGATGTTAAGACAATGTTTCTTCATGGAGATTTAGATGAAGAAATATATATGGATTAGCTAGAAGGATTTGAGGTCAAAGGTAAGGATAAACTTATGTGCAGATTGAAGAAAAGCTTGTATGGTCTCAAGCAAGCTCCTATACTATGGTATTTGAAATTTGATAGGTTTATGACTAAGCATGGCTATAGTAGATGTCAATCTAACCATTGTGTGTATTTTAAGAGATTGGATAATGGTAGATATATTATCTTATTGTTGTATGTAGATGATATGCTGGTTGCAAGTTCACACATGCAAGATATCTCTGAGCTTAAGGTGAAATTAGCTCACACATTTGCCATGAAGGATTTGGGAGCAGCAAAGAAAATCCTTGGCATGAGTATTAAGAGAGACAAGAAAAATAACAGGTTGATTTTGTCTCAAGAGGATTATGTGAACAAGGTGTTGGAGAGGTTCAATATGCAGAATGCAAAATTGATAAGTACTCCTATTGCTGGACACTTCAAGTTGAGTAAAGAGTAGTGTCTTAATTCACATGATGAGGTAGAGTACATGAGTAGAGTTCCATATGCTTCCACAGTTGGGAGCTTAATGTATGCAATGTACTAGACCAAATATTGCCCAAGTAGTGGGAGTTGTCAGTAAGTATATGGCCAATCTAGGGAAGGAGCTTTAGAAAGCAGTTCAGTGGATTCTCAGATATCTGAGAGGGACCAGTAGTAGGCATTTGTGCTATGGTGGGTCAAACACTTCTCTACATGGATATGTAGATTCGGATATGGCAAGTGACTTAGATGGTAGGAGAAGCACCACAAGATATGTTTTCACTATTGGTGGAATGGTGGTTAGCTAGATTTCAAAGTTGCAGAAGGTTATTGCCTTGTCTACTATAGAGGCAGAATATATTACAGTCATAGAGGCTAGAAAAGAGATGATATGGATGACATGGTTCATGGAAGAGCTAGGAAAGGAAAAAGAGAGTTGCAGATTATATAGTGATAGTTAGAGTGCAATTCATTTGGCTAAGAACTCAGCCTTTCATTCAAGAACCAAACATATACAGCTTAGGTACCACTTCATAAGACAGGTATTGGAGGATGGTGAGTTGAAGCTGGAGAAGATCCATATAGATCAGAACCCTACTGATATGTTAACAAAGCTGATAACAAAGGAGAAGTTGAATCTTCATTCAAATTTTGTTGGTCTTCATGATTGAGTTTGAAGATGGAGAAGCTAGAAGATGTTGCTATATAGGTATTGGTGTAGCTGTTTGTCTCCAAGTGGGAGATTGTTAAGGTGTGGAGCTAAAACCTTCACCAAATGAGTGGATGCTAAAGTTGATGGATTTACATAGTCACCGACGATGGCAAGGAGTCAACCAGTAGCTGCCGGTGTCAATCATGTATCAGCTGACATTGGTCACAGGCAGATAGGTAGGGACCGACGTCAGTCACTTATGTGTCTAGAATCTATTTTCGTGGATAGAATAGAATGTTTGCATGATAGGATTAGCTGTTAGTTATAATTCTAAATTTCTATTTTTGGCAGGACTATTTTAAGCCTTTGATTAGGAGGTGTTTCTAATGGTTGATATTGCATTGCTCATGATCCCTAATCTTATATAATAGGGATAGATATTCATAGCTTATATACTTGTGTAAGTGTAAAAGAATAGTACAAGACATATTGTATATGTGCGTATCAATCCAGGTTGTTGGAATTGATTGTAAACTCTTGAGGGAAAGAGATCTATACATCTGAGAGGTGTGAGAAGAAAGTGTGATTTTTTCTTCATTGTATTTCCTTCTGGAAGAGTTTAATACAAGTTTTTAGGGTGGTTTCTTTTATCTCTTATTCTTTACTATTTCTAATTCTAGTTGCTTATCATTTTGGTTTAATTTCGTGTTTTGCTTACATAAAAGTAATCAAGTTTGTTGGTTGATCCCCAACAATTTTTATAGGTTGTATAACCATTGTATGGTCAGATGTTGGAAGATAAAGAAATTGGTGAAGAAGTTAATTCAATTCATTAAGAACATGACAAATCAAAAAGACCAATATCATCATGCAAAGGTGAGAAATGGAAATAAAATTTCCTCACCCTAGAAGAAAAAGGTTAAGAGGAATTTTTGTGCTCATTTTCAGAGGAATGGGCATTAGATGGATACATGTTGGAAACTTCATCCATCTTGCCATCAAAGTAATGGCAAGCCAAATATGGAATACAAACCTATTGCAAAGGTAGAGGAAGTTCTTAATCCACAACTAGTTGATAATTCAACCCATGGAATAATGAAAAGTGAAATTTCTTTAAAATGGGTTAGTCTAAATTTTTTCTAATTATATATTATATAGCTCTGATTGTTAAAGAGCATGATATTTTTGTTTGGAGTTTAGATTTTGTGAGAAATGTTGAGATACGAGTTTACCATAATCAGTGAATTTTATTACTAGGGAAAATTTGAATCATACTCTAATTAAATATCCTAATCAACTTTTGAGTTCCTATTATAGATTGGATATAGGATTTAACTCATGTTTATAAGCTTAAATATTTTTTAGCTATTTATGTAGATAGTTAAGCTCACATGTATAAGCTCAGATAGTCATTTTATGTAGAGGCATTATGATATTGTAGTATAATGTTAGCTAATCATCATGGATGGGACATTGGGTCAAATTTTCATTCTAGTAGAGGCTCTTGTGAAGTCGTATAGAGTGGAAGATGATCATCATTGTCAACTAGAGGCTTAGCTCTATGTAGAGGCTATTTTGACATACAACAGAGTGGAAGTTAACATCAGACATCTGGTGACATAGCATTGTATAGAGGTTAAATTTTCATGTAGTGGAGTAGAGGTCATCTGGAGGTGTTGAAGACTAGTCTAGGTCATTATATAGATTGGCATACTAGGTCTGGTACTAATTTTTTGAGGAAAAAAGCCCTCTTAATGGGGAGAATTGATCCAAAGGTTAATTAAGAGAGGTCCTCAAATCTTGATGGATATGGATTTAGTACATATATCTCATTGAGACCTTTCCAATGATATGTGGAACATGGAAAATGGAGTTCATATATAGAAGATAAGACTAGTCAAAGTTGTGGTTAAACTTGGTCAACAAGCTGACATGGCACAACTAACTTGTCAAAGACTAACATGTGGAAAGATAAAATAAAACATGAAAAAATAAATGTGAACATGTGGCATTACATGATAATTCAATGTGGACCAACCAATGGCTTCCACATGGACCAATCAGAAGCTGCCATGTGGATGAGCCAACTCACATGGTTTGAGAATCATCCCCATCACCCAGGATCAAGTCACATGCCACAAGATCCAATCCAAATCACAATTATACATTCTTTTAAGAGATACCATCATATGCCTTAGCCAAAAGGCTTTGTTATCACTTACCATGGTGGAGAAAGTCTATTAAAAGCCTTTGGTTATAATCACAACCCAAATGTGGGATATTTGATAAGCCCATGAAACCCATGCTTGTGTAATGGGAATGGAACTCCAAACCTACCATAAAAAAGAGATAAATCCCAACCACTTGGGATATGGCATTGAATATATATATATAAAGCCAAGAAATTGCATTTGTAAATAAGAGTCCCAACTGAGGAGTTAAGGCTTAATGACTAGCTTGTATATTTCCTCCATTTTGATGCTTTTGGAGACATTTCTAGACTTTAGAGTGAACTAGAGATTTATTCTAGACTTTGAGCTAGTTCCAACCATATGTGGAGTGTTAGGATTTGATTATATTTGATGTAATTTTTAATGATTCAAATTGAAGCCTAGATAGACTGTGTCTCAACTTTAATAGACCAGGTTGTAGAGATCTCAAGTTTTGAGAGACTTGGAGAGGGTTTCACATCTCAGTGTAAACTAGGATTTTGTCCTAAAATCTAAGATTAATCCATTGATATGAATAAGTTACTTATTTTATTTTTTTAAAGCCATTTTTAAGGTGCATGGAAGTGACTTGTTGGTGAAGAACTTCAAGAAGGTGATATTGCTTTTATAACGGGAAGGTGTAAGGTCTAGCTGGATATTATGAGACTTTATGAAATGTTGTTTCTATGTTGTGACAAGTAAAAAATGGTCCATTAGACCATTGTGTTGTAATTACTTTTCATGGAAATGGATCAGTTTCATGTTCTAAGTGAACCCATAGATGTAGCTTGAGTAGTGGGTGAACTCTGTTATCAATTTAGTAACGTGAGTAATTTATTTATTTTACATTCATTTCAACTTTTCTGATTTAATCAATTATTTACTCAATTTGAATGCATAAGTACCTAAAAAATAAATAAATAATAATTTAATTTTGAATTAATAAGCTAATAAAAGTGTCCAAGGTAAATGTTTCCACATTTAGGTGTTGTTTATGGATCATTATCTCTTTAGACATAGATTTTCATAGTTTGTAGAAATATAACCCATCTTGTTGCAAAACATTTATCATATATTTAACCATGGCTCACTATACATGTAGTGGAACTATGTAAAATTTAGGATATGCAAATGTTGTCACATAAGATGACTTTGTTCAAGACACTTATGGAGATGAGGTTATTTGGGAGATAAATTCTTATCCACCATAAAACATTAGAATAGGATAACAAAGTCAAGATCCTTTGGATAATTATTTGGTTATCACTCCTCCCTACATGGAGCAAGACCAAGAATAAACAACCTAATATTTGGATAGCATACCTTCAGTTGTGGAAAATTTTTAACAACCTTATTTTGTTACAATGTCATTATATTATGATCCTAATAAAACTATGGAGGTAGGGCATGAAAACTTGCCAAGTCTAGTAAGAGGGCCTTACAACATGTATTATAATGAGCAAGCCTATTTTAGTAACCCTAATGCCATTATACCAATGTTGTATCAATATTCACACATTCTTGTCACACAAAGAGGCCTTATAGAGGAATAACTCATTAAAATTCAAATAACATACCAAATCTATCAAAACCTACCATGTAACTTTAATAATATGGCCATGTCAAATACACCTGTTATTTGGTTACTTCCTTCAACGAGAGTTTTACTTGATTTCACTAGCCAAGAAAATAAGGGTTTAGACCTAGTTATGCTAAACACTTCAAGATAAAGCATGTTTAATAACCCAACTATCGAGGAAGTGTCTTATGATTCTATGTAGAATAGTGAGTAGAATATAGTGGAAACTATACAAGTAACATCCAATTTAAACTAAAATGGTGTTAACATACAAATAACTATTCAATAACAAAATGTGTCATTAGATATCATAATTAATGGTTTTTAAACTCAAGGAGTAAGAGTTTCTACTTCCCAACCTTAGCCAACTATCTCTAATCCTCAACCATCTACTTCTTTAAGCACCCAACATCAAGGATTAGGTAGTCAACCAATGACTAGTGCTATGCCACAACAAAATGTGATGAATCTTACTCCACCCAAATAAGTGATGAGTAATATTCCATAATAATATGCACCATTAAATTTACCCATACAGCTAAGGCATAACATATTACCACCTCAATAGGGTAAATTGATGTTCCACCTCACCAGGTATTATCAAACATACCTCTTCAGTCAAAGACTAATATGCCAATCCAAAATCAAATAATGTCTAACTAATAACATACAAATATTGTTCAATGAAAAATGTTAAATATTCAACATATATCCCATTACCAATAGAGATTCATGTAACCAAGAGGTTTTAATGTTCCTCAACTACCTATTAGGCAACAATTGCCTTTTGTGAAGAACATGACACAAATCTAAAGAAAAGGTCTTGGTTAACAAGTCCCTCTCAATTATCAGGGTATGACTAGTTGGTAACATGTCCTATTCAACCTTAATAGGCATAGTATGACTAGTTGGTAACATGTCCTATTCAACCTTAATAGGCATAGTATGACCATATTCTACCATCCCAACCATAACATTACAAACATCAGGCCTACATACCCAATCCCAACCAAAATATCACACCACAGTATGTACAATTTCAATAATCACACCCTAATCTATGCATGCATATTCCTAGTCTATTCCCTAGCCAATCCAACATTCCATAGTAAATGCCTCCATCATACCCCTATCAAAGTCATTCAATTTTGATCACACAAACACATCAATAGGCCAATGTTCACACTAGTTTCCTCACATAAGAGCTATAATAAATGAAGATGTAATTACCCTCATTCAAATGGGGAACATACCAAAAATTTCAAGTTGAATGATGTGTGTTCTTACCCTTTCAATATGGAGTACTTAAACATATCATTTCCTCTAGGGTATGAACCATCAAAGTTTGAAAAATATAAGGGTAAAGATGACCCCATGGCCCATTTGATAGAATTCTTTGTTTTGTGCCAACTAGTGGCCTATAGTGACATTTATCTATTGTTTTTTTTCCAAGGAGTCTAGTAGGGCAAGTGTTGGAATGGTTCCTAAAGTTTCCCAAGAATTTAATATTTGATTTTGATGATCTTTTGGATAAGTTCATGCAACACTTATTTTATAATCTTGAGCATGATATTTCCTTAATAGAATTGACATAAGAAAAATATAAGGTTGGAAAAATCTTCATAATTTATCTATAGTGATGGAGAGACCTTACAAGCCGATTCACCCATAATCTACCAGACAAGTAAATAGTTATTGTGTTTACCAAAGATCTACATCATCATATATCTTACAATGTGGAGTTGCATTATGCACATTCATTCAAAGAGATCATTGACAAATTTTTTTTTATTGAAAGATCCCTCATTAAAAAAGAGACTATTAAACTAACCTTGCCAAATCAAAGCCAGAACCAAAATCAAAATAATGGCTAGAATCAAAATCTAGTCTAAGCACAAGCATCATAATAAACCTAGGCAAATAACTATGAAAAACCCAATAAATTCATTCACAATAATAATGTTGTATGGAATGGAGTAATAGATTCACAATATGTCCAAATGGTGTAATCACCATTTATATAGCCTATGCTGCATATGCATATAACTCCTAACCAATAACTTCTTCAGCAAATGCAACACATGCAAAAACCTAAAATAATGCATCAAATGCAAAAAATTAATTAATCTATGCCTAAAAAAAATCTCCTCTAATGAGAAATTTTCCTACTCATCATGTCATTAGTAACCTTGGAGAACCCATTGAATCACTGATTCACAAGCTTGCCGTAGTTAACTTGATTAAATGGCCTATTCCGAAAAGGTAAATACCTAATGGTGTTAAAATTCTAGACTAGTACATGCCAAATGAATTATGTAGATATCATTGGGTTAATGGCCATAATTTGTAATGTTGTGTGAAAATTAAACATGTGATTCAAAATATGTTGGAAAATGGAGATATCACATTAGATCATGGAACTTCCCCATCCAATCAGAGCCTCAACATTTATCATAATCTTTTTCCCCAACATAATAAGTGACAACAAAAAAAACAACAATAGTAACTAGTGCAACAACAATAACAAAAATATCATTAACCAAGGTTGAATCAATAGTAGAACCAACAATGTCAAAATAATGGATAAAACTAAGGCTAGAATGAGGCAAGCAACTAATAGACCTACTATATAGTTGCAGATGATTACAAATTGATTATAGGGCATATTATAGGAGGTCATATTAACACCATTTCAATAAATCCAAGACCAAGTACCAATCAAACAAGACCATTGTTAATCAATCCTAATCAACCAAGCTATGCCAGTAATCGTTCCTTGACTTAGGACTGCATATAGGCAAACTAGCAAGCAAGGATTCCCATGTTTGAACCTTAATACTAATAACTTGTCATTAGACTGTGACCATGCATAAGTACACTGACAACTAAGACTTATCATATATGGTCCCCCTCCACCATTATTTTCTAGTAATAATGGTTCTATACCTAATACTAATTGTGCAATAATAATTTAGCATTCAAGGATTACCATACCAAGCCCACAACCACATACCACTTCACCCATCATCCAACCAACCATTGTGACTTGAAACAAGCAATTTCATATTATCTAATAAAATATGTTTGACATTATGGAACAGTTACAAAATATGCTAACATGAATATTCATTTTGCACTTGTTACATATGTCCACAATCCACAAAAACATCTTGATAGAATTCCTTGACCAATCCAAAGTTCTAAATAACATATCTCCTAAACAATTTCAATATTTGGTTGGACACCTAGCTCTAGGCCAACAAGTAACCTTCAACTAAAGTGATATGTCATCCCTTGGCCCACTACATAATAACCCATTTTACATCAAAGTTTACATAAAGTGGCACAAAGTGAAACATGTCCTTGTAGACAATGGATCTGGTCTAAATATTATGTCTCTAAAGCTCATCAAGCTTATTGGGCACATGAAAATAGATCTCCAAGTAGAAATAATCAACATAAAATCCTATGATAATGAAGAATGAGAATCATAAGGTAGTATTAGCTTACTAGTTATCATTGGGCCTTTAACCCATGATACATAATGCCATGTGTTAGATCTTGATTTATCATACAATATGATTTTGGGTAGACCTTGGCTACATGAGATTCAAACCATCCTATTGACATTAAACCATTTTATCAATTTCTCTCATTAAGGAATGGAGGTTACTATTTTACAAGATTTTCATCCATGCAAGGATTATAAACATTTAGAGGTCAATTATAAAATCTATAACTACCACTTTGACATTCATCTAGTTACCAATAAGGACAAAGGGAATCAAATACTTGTTGATTTAATAGAGGCCAACTACATTGACCCTGATACCCTTGATTCACTTTCCCACATGCCACCTCTTGAAATATCTAATCATTATACCATCTCAAATAATGGCCTAAGAGAGTACTTGACCCATGAAAACTTTCACATTGAAAAGCTTCCATGAAACCCAAAGTCTTTTGGAATACCAAAAGCCAAACCACTCATCTAATGGAAAAGAAAACGTAAAGGCCATCAACATAGTCTAACACCTATCACTTTCATACTGACCTGTAGCTAAGAAAAGGATCCTCTTGAAGGTGATGAATCATGGTTGTATAATGACAAATTGATTGATTGTTATAATATTTATAAATATCCCATTCCTAATTATATCATGGAAAAATAAGACTATAAAGGAAGAGGCCTCGAGCCCAATCAACAAAGAACACTTGAGCCAATTTTTATGAATAGGTACAAAGGAACCTATGTACTTGGATTTAAATTCCCTGGGGGTGATCCCATGTATATTATTCAAGTTCCATCACCAATGACTAGTCACAAAAATTCCAACAATGAAGTAGAGTTTGATCATGGCCCTTTTGATGACCTAGCCCATACCAATTTGTTTGACAATAATTCCATTGGTAGAATTCGACTAGTCAATCATCATAATATAATTCTATTGGTAGAGTTCTAAATTGATGAGGTCTTATATGATTTTCTAGGCCTTAGCGATAATGTTCTATTGGGATATCACAAAAAAGGGTTCTCAATCAAGTTGGATCCTAAAGCCTATTTTGGAGAGCAGGTGAACACCCTTAACCAAAAAAATCTAAATAAAACATTGAGGTCCCAAAGTGAAAACCTCTTTGAGGCACTATCAAACTAGGGAAAAAGTAAAGATGAAGGCTAGTCAAGTGGTGAAGACCTATTTTAGGTGCAATTAGATGGGGATCTTCAACGTTATTCAAAAATATAACCAGAAACCACCATTGATGAACTTGTCTATGGGTCTGTGTTTAATCTTGAAGAAAAATAATTTTTTAATGAAATCATATAGCACACCAATGATGATGAACTTGTCTATGGGTTTGATTTTAGTTTGGAGGAACAACAAGCTTTTGATCACATCATTTAAGAGTTTTTAACCACATTTGTTACATGTCCATCCCTCCCATTAGGTGATTCTAACTCATCATTCTTAAGAGAACTTGAAGAGCCAGTCCTAACAAAGGAATCTGATATTATGAAGTAGCTCAAATCTTTGCCCACTATCCTTGAAGATAGTTTGACCCTTCTAGTGGAAAACACAACATAGGTAAACACTAGGACTCTGGATGACCCAAAATGGATCAAATTAGTTGCATCCTTCACTAAGTAATAATGTTAAGTCCTTATATCCCTATTGAAGGAATTTGTAGATATATTTACATGGGCCTAATCTGACATGCCATGTTTACACCCCACATTGGTTGTTCACCACCTTGTGGTACATCTTGATGCTAAACTAGTAAATCAAAAATTACACAAAATGCATCCTTGTATTGTTGTATTAGTAAAGAAAGAGTTGTAAAAACTCTTGGGAGTGAGATGTGTTAGGCCAATCAACTACTCTGAATGGATTTTCAATGTTATACTAGTTAGTAAAAATCCAAAAGGAATCAAAATTTGTACTAATTTTAGAGACATTAACAAATCCTACCCTAAGGACAACTTTCCTTTGCCAAACCTTGATGTGATTGTTAACTCCACTATGGTTTATGAGATACTTTATCTGATGGATTGATTTAGAGGTTACAATCAGATCCAAATTACACCAGAAGACCAAAATAAAACAATGTTCACGACTACGTGGGGAACATTATGTTATTAGGTTTTCCATTTGGTCTCAAAAATGTAGGGGCCACCTATTAAATATCCATGACAATCATATTCATGATATTATGTATGAGATTGTTGAAGACTATGTCTATGAAATCTTAGGTAAATCAAAGACCTAGGTTGATCATCTAACAACATTGAGAAGGATATTTGAGTGATTGAATGCATACAAATTTATGATCAACTCTAAGAAGTGTTTTTTTTGCGTTACTTCAATAAAATTTCTTGGTTTCATTATGTCTCATTGAGGCATTAAAGTCAATCTATCCAAAGTATGAGCCACAATAGAGATGCCACCACTGACCAATCTGAAGTATCTCTATAGTTTGTAAGGAAATATCTAATCCATAATATGTTTCATTTCATAATTGTATGATAATTTCCATTAATTTACACATGTATTGAATAAGGGTGTAACATTTATTTAGGATGATGATTGTTAGAAATATTTTTAATAGCTAAAGGACTATCTTGAAAATCCACCAGTTTTATTTCCTCCCATACTAGGAAAACTATTCCTTCTATATCTAATAGACACAAAAAAGCCCTAGGGGCACTTCCAACTCAACACGATGATAATGGAAAGGAACATGCCATGTACTATCTAAGACATACATTAGTCCCGTATGAGAATAATTATATGACCATTAAAAAATCCTATTTAGATATGGTCTTCACAACTCAAAAACTATGACATTACATGTTGATCAATAAGACTATGGTCATTTCAAAAGTCGATCCACTCAATTATCTACTATCTAAAATAGTGATACAAGGTTGCATGGCTAAATGGATTATGATTCATAGTGAGTTTGAGATAGAGTATGTGTTGTAGACTAAAGTTTCACCCTAGCTAAAATAAAAAATGTTCAAGTCCTACTCTAAATCTTGGTCCAACATGGTAATGACCCTACACTGTGGGTTACTTGTACTTGGGTTAGACCTCTAGGGTTTTTAATGAGGCTAGTTCCTTAGATAGGATAATTTAGATGTCACTTTATTAAACCTAAGCAAGTTAGGATGAAAATATTAGATAAATTGAGTAAAATAAGACCTATTAAAACATGTGGTGATGCACCATGAATTTGTCATATCCAATCATAAACTTGATACCTTAGTACACTAATGGACCATGAATAAAACTAATACAATACTTGTGATTTTTAAACAACAATATTTCACATAGAGGTTAGTTTGATGTACTAAGATTAGAGGACAATGAAGATAAGGTCTAGATGAAGACACTTATAGATAAAATTCCATTGTATCCTTGAGATATCAATGCTATGACACACTATATGACCTACAAAGAAGATTTTTAGCATTCATGTTGAGCTCAGACCTACAAAGGGAAGATTAGACCACTTTAAATATCAAGAAAACATAACATACTAATAATAGATTGAAAAACACTTTATAATATCTTTCTCATTAATCTAAGAGGTGAATAATGAAATTTTGGTAGAGTCTAGTTGTACCAGCTTAAGGTATGAAAATAAAGGCTTAAAATCCTAAATATATATAAAAATGGAATGAGAGAGAGGAAGTTTTTTTGGCACTGAAGGGGTCATTATTAAGATCAAATACATTCTCAATAGTAGTTACAACCACCTTAATTTTATTTTCCTTCAAAGTGCTCAATTGGTCATGGTCACCTCCATAAATAGTTGCAATAATCACTCATTTCTTCTCTCACTTATTTCTATATTGATGTTATTTTCAATTACAGTGGTGGGATCAAGTTATTTTCAATTTGAGTACTGATATTGATGAAGTTATAATTGCTATATTAATCTATTATGCTCCTATTCTGATAATGATTACCCCTTATAGGTTCAATTTTCATGAGAGAGTAGAGAAAAGGGTCACAATCACATCATTGGCTTTGACAGTGAACCTTGACATGTCTACCTCTGTGGCCTTGTTTTAAAAATTGAAATTAGGTCCACCATAGACAAAACCAATCTATATTGGTTTTTATATAATCTTGACACTTTTGCTTGTCAAATTTTAAACTATATTAGGTATATAAGATCCTTTTAATCTTTCATGGAGTCCTAAAGGAAACCTTCAACCCTACAAGGTCCATTATGGTTCTTCTTAGATCATCATTGAGCTCAACACCTATCTATATTAACTTGCCTGAGTTGAAAACCTACATAGTTTACTTTCATCAAAATTATTTGGATTGAATTGTCTTGATTGGTGATCAAAAGATGACTCAGATCATTGACCTATTAACCTCCTCTCACACCATTGATCTCAATTTGAATGAATACCCACTGATTTTTGATCTTGAACTCAAGCTAACGTGGTTTTGACACTTGGTACATTTGTATTTGCACTCAAGATTTGCTAACCTTTTGAGTTGATCACATGTCATTAATCTCCTTGGTATGATTGAATTCACTCCATTGATCTTCTGGTGACCCAATAACACTATTAGATCATCCTTGCACCATCAGATCTAGATGTATGACTTAATACCAATTATGTATCTACTTAGATTTAAACCCCAATGACTACTTTACATGTTTTAAATTTGAAATTTATGAAAACATAATTTGATATACACATAAATGTATTTGATGTTTTGTATACCATAAAACTTAATCTCTAATTGTATTTTTGTATTGGATTAAATTTTGTGGTTGTATGAACATATCCCATTATTTGACCAACTTTGAAGATTTATATCTTGAAGATAAAAGAATCATGGAGGGACAAAATTTATTGGGGATGTTCTTGAAACCAAAAAATTTATGCCCACTTGATATGATAGCTTCAACATCTTTATAATTATGTTTACAAAATGTTCAAGTGAGCTCACCTATGTAATTTTGTATGACACCCTAATGATGATCTGGTTCATTTAGTTAAGTATGGGAAAACACTATCAAGCTTCCTAGGAGCCTAACTTTGAAAATGACATAAATTTTATTTCACTTAATTTCATGGCATGAAATTTGGAACACAAAATCTTGGGCTAATATGATCACAACCATATGACCAATTCTCCCTAACCCATCAACATGTAGCAATGACAATGTTAGCAAACTACCTGCTTAGAATTTCTACCACTAAACTCGAGTGTCTTGATGAACATAATGAAGGAAAAAATGAATAATATGAACTTAAATACTCATTTTAATCACTATTGACACCCCATGGGGTCTCTAAAACTCTATTCCTATCCTTAGAAAATGATAAATTATGCTTTAAGTGAACTTAAAGTGTTTTAAAATCATTGAAAGATTCATGATCCCTAAGGTCCACTCATTCCATCTATAACTTACTTATTTATTCCTCCAATTTTTTATCTTAAGTACATTGAACTAAATCTAGGTAAAATCTTGGTATGTGGGCCAAAATGGCCAACATTTCTAGTGACTCAGTTGTCTTGATCAGCCTGTTAGTTATGGAACCTAGACATTGTTCAAACTTGCTTATGATGGCTAAGTGAATAAAGAATGCTTGTAAAAGGACTCTTATTGAATCTTGAATTTTTTTTGGAATAATAGGACACCACAAAAACAAGAAATCAATGAAATAGACTAGATAACTAACTAAATAATAAAAGATCCATGTGCAAAAGCACTTGGAGGAAAGAGATATCTATCTATGTATAAAGATCAGGAGATATAAATAGTAATAGAACCTAAGATATCTCACATTGATAGGGATGAGAAGGGACTTCTCTATTAAATATATAAATCTTAAAGATATTTCTCTCCTTGAAACTTATGATGACATAAGGTCCACTTCAAAGACTATCAAACTTGGAGTGTTTTCCTAGTTTTGCATGGTCCTCATCCCATTTGAGGACTATATCACCTTGCTATAAATTCCTTGAGTAAGCTCTCTTTTCAAATGAATTATTCACTTGTTGTTGATTAGACCACATGGTGTGCATATTAGTGTCTCTTGTTTCTTCCAATTGTTTCATTTCACTTAGCCTCACCTGCATAGTATCATCTTCAAAGAGCTCAAGCTGACATGTAAACTCTAATGTAATTAAGTTCAAGAGATATATGGAGCTTAACTTCTTTCCCATAGATAATAAGAAATGGTAAATGTTTAGTATCTTTCTTAGGTGTCACTCTCTCTACCCATAGGGTAGTCCTTAATCTAGTGTGCAACTCCCTTTGGCTATCTTTCAGAGTCCTCTTTATGATCTTCAACAAGTTCTTATTTATGCACTTTGCTTATCTATTTCCCAATGGGTGATAGATAGAGTATGATTTGAGATAAATACCATGTGAAATTTCCCACTCACACACCTTGTTACTACTAAAAGCTGATGCATTATTAGAAATGATTATAAAAGGCATACCAAATCTAGTTACAAGACTATAATAAAAGTCCAAAATAAAAAAATCATTAGCCTCCTTGAGGGAAGATAATTCAACCCATATTGTAAATTATTATATATCTATAATTATCCACTTTTTCTAGTTTCTTGAATAGGGATATATCATCCCTATGAAATCCAAGCCCCAATTACATGAAAGGCTACTCTACTTATATTAGATACAAGGGTAGGGTAGCTAATCTCTATTTTCCAAGAATCATTACACATTTTTTGCATTTCCTTACCCAAGAGTATGCATATCTAAACATAGTGGTCCAAAAGTGCCCAGCTCTAATGATCTTGGAAACTATGGTCTTAGTAGCAAAGTTCCCACCAATTGGACCATCATGGAATTATTCAAGCAATTTGTTTATCTGACCTGATTCTACACACCTTAAAAGCATGCCTCCAATGTCTCTCTTGAAATTAATCCATCTATTAGGATATAAGGTATACCTTTTAACCTAAAATACCTTCTATTGGCTCTATTTATCCCCATAAGACATTGGCCTAACTTAAGAAAATTTATTATGTCATGTGTCCAGTTAAAAGGTGCATTATCTACAATTGCCTATTAGTTTTCATGGATTACCAACACCTAATCCTTATTATGATTTAACTCTACTAAAATTTGTTCACATAATCCTATTCCTTTCAAAATATTTGTAACTCTAACCTCAAGGTCATAATCTATGCATGTTTTCACCCATCCAAATATTTTTTCATTGAGGTCCCTATTAAGTATAAACTCTTTAACACTTGGGTGTGATACCATGAGTATGATATTGCTATTAAAGACAATGTGCCTAAACATATTTAAGGCTATTTATAATACAAGCATGTGATTCTCTAAAAATATGCATCTTTCTTCATATCACTCTAAGGACTAACTAAAGAAAGAAATAAGTTATTTTAGACCTTGGTCATTTTACTGCATCAACATGGTAGAGATTGCATCCAATGTAGAGAAGGCATATAAATATAATTACTATTTAAAATCAAGATTAATAAATGTGGGGGAATGAGATATGACCTCCTTGATGACTTCAAAACTTATCTTACCTTATCTGGTCCATGTAAACTCTTTTCATTTCCTCAACATATGAGTAAGAGGTTTGACCATCTCTACAAAGCTTGGAATGAACCTCTTTATGAAATTGATCTTTCCCAAGAAACTCTAGAGACCTTTCTTATGATTGGTCAAGGGTAAAGACAAGATGGACTCAAATATTTTAGGGTCTATGGAAAAACCATATTAAGACACTGTATGACCCAATAATTTGCCTTCATGAACACCAAATATGCATTTTTTAGGATTCAAAGACACACTCAAATTTTTGTATCTTTCAAAGACTAACCTTAAGTGAACAATGTGATCATCTAGGTTCTTTTAGAAGATAATGATTTCATCTAGGTAGATGAGCTCCATATCATTGATCAAACCTTCAAATGTGGCATCCATTACCCTTTGAAAAGTTTCCCCAACATTGCATAGTCTAAAGGGCATCTTTATTTATGCATAAGTTCCCCATTTTATGATGAAGGTATTCTTATGTCTATCTTCTTCTTTGGCCATGATCTGATTATAGCTAGAGTAGCCATCAAGTAGTGAGAACCTCTGAGAGCCTACCATATTTTGAAGAATCTAATCCATTGAGGGTAGTGATCTTTAAAGGACACCTTATTAAGGTCCCTAAAGTCAACACATAAATGTATCTCCCCATTCTTCTTCCTTACCAAAATAATGTTTTCCACCCATGAAGAATTTTTGATGGTGATTATGATATTTGACTCAATCAATTTGAATAATTCCCTTCTCATTAGGTCCTTCACTTTTGGATTGGCATGTCTTTGTTTTTGATTGACTAGATTTGCATTGCCTTCTAGTTTAATGGTCTGTTGTGAAAGTTTAGAATCAAAGGCCTTAAAATATTTGTACTCCCATGTAAATATGTTAAAAAGTTCTTGGCACAAGGTAAAATATGTATTTATCTCTTTTGTTGTGTTAACCTTTCCTAACTTAAATAACTTTTCCTTAAATATGTCTATCCTTTCATATTATTCTTCTTCACTGAGATACATGCTTTTCCCTTCTTCACTTGTTCATATTCATTGAATATGCTCTCTAATGTCACAAGACCTTTGGGAAGCTTATTATATCTCAATTTTACTATTTGATCATCATATTGATGTTGGAATTTATCTTGATTCTTATGGAATAATTGTACCTCTTGCATCAGAAAACATATACTTTGATCATCATTATCAAACACTTACCAAATTACCTCTTTGTTAGGTATAGTTATCCTACATATGACCTTGATATTATCTTGACTTTGGTTGCCTTTGACTCCTTCTATAATCTCATATTGAGCTTTAATGGTTACAATCATATCTACATGTTGATTTACTCATCTTGGTATAAATTAGATGTTGAATTCCAATAAGTCCTCTATGAGGTCCCATACAAAGTTATTTTAAGCATTAAAATTATGTTTCTTGACTACACTTAGGTTTGTCACTTGTTACATAACAAACTCACTATCACCCTTGACTCAAAGAATTTTGACACCTCTTCTTCTTACCTCTTACAAACCATGCAAAAGATAATTATATTCAACTTTGTTTAAAGTATCATTGATTTACAACCTTCTAGCTAAATGGAACTTTTGACTTGAGGGTGACACTAGCAAGGATCCAACTCTACTAAAATTATTTGACCTATAACCATCAAATAATAAAGTTCATATACCATCTTCCTCTTGAGTGGTGTTAGTTAAATAAGGTATAGAAGCACCCTCCGCATGCATATAGTACATGCCTAAGCTTGCTTCTTCAATGTTTCTATAGGGATCAAATCCATGATTTTAATTGTGCATTCATACAAGTATAGATCTAAGATGCCTTTAAGATGATTGTGAGGCTCCTGTTCACTAATATTCTCATATTCTTCAAATGCAATACAGTTGACATTTGTAAAGTTAGTCATATACGACTCTAGATGGAACCTAGAAATAGGTTATGACCTAATAGTGTCTTTAGATCCATATCTAGTCCTAAAAACCATGTATGACTAGTCAGAGGAAAAATATCCCCCAAGTTTTGTAGTAAAGTATCTGGATAGGCATATGATAAAATATGTGATTAGGTATATAACCATTACACCCTGAGTGATGACATAATTTGGGCAAGCATGTAATGTGATATTAAGTTCTTTCATTATGCTAACTATTTTCATGGGGGAACCATCCAACTAAAGAACCCATTTTTCATTAGGAACATACTTAAGCTCAAGCTTATCTATTATGGACTTAGGCATAATTGAGGTTGAATATCCTAAATATATTATATAATTATATACCAAGTAATCTCCTATGATGGATGATAAATAGAATGGAGGGGGATTGATAATCTTGGGGGAGTGAACAACATTCTAAGATTTATTTTTATTAGGCACATGGTTAGAAACTTGACTAGGATTAGGTTGATTACTATTTATAAAAATAGTGTTAACCTTATCATCTGTCTCATTCATATGGGAAGGATTGGAGATCTCTTGCTAAAGAATCTCTTTCTATCCTAGAAAATATATGGCATCATACATAGACATAGTAACATTATCCTTCTTCATACGATCTACAATATTGAAAAGAAGATTAGCACCTTTGGGTTGCATTCAATAAGTATAAGCATCACTTGGCACTTGTGTGACATGACGAACAAAAGGAGATTTTGGTTGTTTTCGATGATGTTGAAGTACTTGTTGAGTTTCAAGGGATTTAATAGGTACATTTGATGTTGTATATTTTTGAATGACTTGTGGAGATATTGGAGAGGCCATATTTTTCCCCACCTTATCATCTACTATCCTCTTCTTAGCCCTCATATTGGTTGAAACTGGTCCATATAATCTTTGTGTAGTATGACCCATGTTTATTGAAATATGATTAAACTTATAATCTCATTTTTGAAAGTTTATACATATAGTATCAACTTGTGCCTTACCTATGTTCCCTTGCTATTGAATTTGAGCTTCTGATATTGTCATGGTAGGCATATTACCTTGATTCATTGGAGAACCTTATGGTGGAGGAGGCATTATGTCATGGCCTTAAAATGAAGGAGAATTTTACCAATTGGGGTATTAATATATTTATCTATTTATATCCATTACCATCTTATTGGACTATCTTATTGATTTTCAAAGAACCTCCTATGCAAGATTGTTTTGTGTGGTGACCAAGGCTATTGAGTTACTAGCAATTATGGGGTTGTAGTTATTATGAGATATCCCTTTAGTAATTTGGACTTGGTATAGTTGATTTAGTGGATAAGGGGGTTTATTTTAGGATTGATTAGGATATTGGGTTTGGAAGGGGCCTTGGTATGGCTTATATGAAGTCTATTACTATCTCTCTAGGGCTACTAGCTTCTTATTTTGAGCCTTCAACAAGATTTCTATCCTTGCAAATTTATCCACCTAACCATCAATAGGCTGGGATTGGTGTTTTGGGGTGGGTAATGGATAAATTATAGGTGGGGTTGGTTGAAGCTTAGGGAAAGGTGGCATTAGAGGTCTTAGCATAAGCTTCTCTATTTGTATCAAACATTTTTTACCCTTATAGATATTTCATAAGATCTTATTAGGGTTATACCACAAATAGATTGGATCATGACTGTAATGTCTGAATTCAATTCTCTTAAATAGTAGAGGAAAGCATAATTAGGTGTGGGCTTAGTGATTATGGGGATCCTATCCCAAGTGTTTTGGAATCTATAGTTGAAATCAACCATGGATTCTTGAGGTTCCCTATTGATTGAGGTGAGTTTCTAAACAAGTGACACATGGTCACTTCTATATTCAAAATGTTTACATAGGCATTCACTAAACTCATCAAAATTATTGATAAAGGTAGAAGATAGACCTCTATACCATTATAAGGATTTGCATTTCAAATATGTGGCTAATAGTATCATGGGTACATTTTCTTATATAATATGATGTACTAAACATAGATTTACAATGTCAGTAAAGTGTTCTATAGGGGTGGTGGAGTTTTTTCCCTTAAATTAAGGTATAATTCTCAAGGAGGTAGTAGGGATGTCATCATATTGTTAAAGGTTAAGAGGGATACCACCATTGAAGGGTATGAAAGTTGGCAATCTAGGTAACTCAAAAAATTCAAAGGGAATTCCCTTACTAGCTGACCTTCTAGTGACATTTGGCATAAGAGGTGATATATAGAAGATGTTATGAACTATGTCACTTAGAGAATCTTCAACTTCTAATGATGTTGGGTGTCCTTGTTTACTGCAAATACTTCTCTTTAGCTCCTAATTTTGGCTATGCCAAAGAGAAAGAGTCTCATAGGGCATGTCAAAATTATTGTAAACTCAGGTTGTACCCTAGATTAAATCATAAATGTTCAAGTCTTACTCTCAAACTTGGTCCAATATGGGAATTACCCTAGGATATTGGTTACCTATATTTGGGTTAGACCTAGAGTGTTTTTAATGAGGCTAGCTCCTCAGATAGGATAATTTGGATCTCACTTTATAAAACATAATCAAGTTAGGATGAAAAGAGTAAACAAGTTGCATAAAAGAATACCTACTCTAACATATGGTGATGCACCATGAATTATTCATATCCACTCATAATATTGAATCCTTATCACACTAATGAACCATGAATAAAAGTACTATAATGCTTGTGATTTCTAAGAAACAATATTTCACATAGAGGTTAGTTTGATGTACTAAGACTGGAGGAAAATAAAGATAAGGTCTAGTTGAAGACACTTATAGACAACATTCCATCCTATCCTTGAGATATCAATGCTATGACACACTATATAACCTAAAAATAAGATTGTTAGCACTCAGGTTGAATCTAAACCTATAAAGGAAATATTAGATAACTTTACATATCAAGAAAACACAACATACTAAGCATAGATTTAAAAAAATTGTAGAATGTATTTATCATTACTCCCAAAGGTGCATAATATAATTTTGGTAGTTTCTAGTCATACCATCCTAAGGGATGAAAATCAAGGCTTAGAATCCTAAATATATAGAATAATAGAATGAAAGAGAGGAATTATTTTTTACATTAAAAGGGTCATTATTGATCTCAACTCCAATCTCAATAATAGTTACAACCTCCCTAAATTTATTTTCCTTCAAATCACTTAATTGGTCATGACCACCTTAAAAAATAGTTGTAATAGTCACTCATTAATTTTCCCACTTCTTTCTACATTAATTATATTTTAAGTTATAATGGTGGGATCAAGTCATTTTTAAGTTGAGTGTTGGCATTGATGCAATTACAATAGTTAGATCAATCTATTATGATCCTTTTCTAATACTGAATGCCCCTTACTAGTTCATTGATCATGAGAGAGTGGAGAAAAGGATCATAATCATGTAATTGGATTTGGTAATGAATTTTGATATGTCTACCTTCGTGGCCTTATTTTTAAACCTAAAATTGGGTCCACCATATATAAAACCAATTTATATTAGTTTTTATATAATCTCGACACTTATGTTTGTCAACATTTGCCCTATATTAGGTATACAAGACCATTTTAATCTTTCATGGAGTCTTAAAGGTGAACCTAAAATGTACAAGGTCTATTTTGTTTCTTCTTGGATCATCATTGAGCTTGGTACCTTTCTATATTAACTTGCCTGAGTCAAAAACCTACATCTTTAACTTTCATCAAAAGTCTTGAGCTTGCTTTTGCTTGATTGGCCATTGAAGGTTGACTTAGATCATTGAATTATTGACCTCCTCTCATACCATATATCTCAAGTTGAATGAATCTCTATTGATCATTGATTTTGAACTCAAGCTAACGTAGTTTTGACACTTGGTACCTTCGTATTTGCACTCAATATCCGCTAACCCTTTAACTTTATCACGCCATTGATATCCTTGGTATGATTAAATGTGATCCATTGATCTTATAGGGACCAAATAAAATTTTCATATCATCCTCACACTACTATATCTAGATGTGTGGCTCAATGCTAACCATTGGATCTACTTAGATTTAAATCCCAATGGTTACTTTTATGGGTATTAAATTTGGCATTCACATGAACATCATTTATTATACCCAAAAATGTATTTGAAATTTAATAGACCATACAAATTAAACTCCATTGGATTTTTTTAGTGGCTTAAAGTTGACATATATGCAAACATATCCCATTATTTGATCAACTTTGAAGATTTATATCTTGAAGTGCAAGAATCATAGAGGGGCCAAATTTGTTGGAGATGTTATTAAGACCAAAAAAATTATGCTCACTTGATCTACTATCTCTAAGATATTTATAAGTGTGTTTATAAAATTTTCAAGTGATCTCACCTATGCAATTTTGCATGATGCCATGATGACTCTCTAGTTCATTTGGTTAAGTATGGGAAAACACTATCAAACTACCTAGGAGCCTAACTTTGAACATGCATAAATTTTGTCATGCTTCATCACATGGCTTGAAATTTGGCACATAATAACTTGGTAATAATTTGATATTAACCATATGACCAATTATCCCTAACTCATCCACATGTGATAATGATAATGTCAACAAACTACTTACTCAAAATTTCTACCATTAGACCCAAGTGTCTTGAAGAACATAATGAAGAACCAAATGAATACAATGAACTTCTATACTCATTATAAGCACTCTTGACACCCCATGGGGTCTCTTCAACTCTATTTATATCCTTATAAATTAACAAATTACACTTTAAGTGAACTTAAAGTGTTTCAAAATCTTTAAGAGCTTCATGATCCCTTAGGTCCACTCATTCCATCTAGAACTTGCTCAGCTCTTACTCCATTTTTTGATCTTCAGGACATTGCACTACATCCAAGTATAAGCTTGGTATGTGGGACAAAATAGCCAATAGTATCTCATTTGAAAAACCATAAAGGGGTAAGTTCTTACAAATCAACTTGTTGAAGCACCCCTTATTGACACATATCTCCTAACATTCCAATTTCTCAACAAGTCCATCATGACCATCATTGAAAAACCTCTTGAGGAGTAGCACTAGAAGCTATATTTTGATGTATCATTCATAGGACATGGATTAGGGTCATGAATTTTATTTATAACAACATAGGGGGATCTAATCCTTAAGTCATTCAAGATTAGATCTCATTATACCAATAACATGGATAAAGACAAAGAACTTATCGTAGGGATTTGAAAATCAATATAATGGAACATAAATAATGTAAAGGTTTATGATTATTATTAATTAATCATCAATCAAGTTAAAGACCATTTTTAACCAAATATCATAAGATGATACCTTAAAAGTCCATGGTCAACACTCTAAAGTAGTAGATTATCGATATCAAGTTTGAACATATACTAAGGGCCAAAAAAAAAATAATAGATATTATGGTTACCATTGAGTATTTGATTTTAAATATATAAAAAATAAAGGAATATCAATTTCTCATTGAAAATATACTAATGTTAGCTCATGAACCTTCAACCATCACAATGATCTATGATATTATTGGTCTCAACTCCACTTGGTATTTAGACCTATATGACTATTGACACGACCATGTTATACCAAAAAAATTATCCTAAAAATAATCTAAATCCTTCATCCATAATGCCCAATGTCATACCTTACTCAGACCAACCTTATACCACTACAGCTTTGATGGAATTCTATTTCCTTATTTACCTTTGGTATAATTTGCATTAGCATTATGAGAAGTTCATTAAGGAGTATGTGGATCCCACACTAGTGGGGCCATCATCTCCAAAAATATCTTATGTACTAGGTACTACTATCCAATGATGGACATAAATGCAACTACATATGGCAAAATATGTGATAAATGTCAATGGCATGCTAATCTAATTCATTCCCTAACCAAGACTCTAAAAATAATGTTGACACCATGGCCATTTTATAAATGGGGCTTTGATCTCATTGGGAAGATAAAATCCACCTCATCTAATAGCCGTAAACACATCCTTAAAACCACATAAAATTTGACTAAATGGGTTGAATCTATACCCCTCACTTACATTACTGGAAAGAAAATTTACAAATTCATCTTTAAAAATCTCATCTACCACTATGGAATCCCCTCTAACATTATATCTGATAATGGTATATAATTTAATATTAAATATGTTGAATCTCTATTTTCAATGTACAAGATTACTCAACATTTCTCCACAAAAGATTACCCACAATGTAATGACTAGGCAGACGCATCTAACAAAACCATTGTCAAAATATTAAAAAGAATGTCAATGATGTTGGCCATGATTATCACCTTCATATATTTCATGCACTTTAAGGATACCATACCAATCATCAAACTCCAATAGGTAGTATTTCATACTTATTTATGGTACTGAATTCATTCTTCACATTGAGGTCTAGTTTCCTTCATTACACATCTCTTTGAAGTATGTACCAGATGACAGACTATCAAGTAAATCACCTACAAGAGCTAGAGTTACTTGATGATAAATGCATGGATGTAGTAACTAACCTTCAAGAATATAAAAACCAACTATGTGGTCACTACAATCATTGCATTACACAAAAATATTTTGAATTTGGTGATCTTGTTCTCAAAGAGAACCAAAAGAATACCATGGCCAAGAAGAAGCATAAATTCAAGCATTACCTTCATCATTGTTATAGACTATAGTGCTAGAGCATATAGGCTCACCACACTAGACAAAGATGAACTTGATGAGTTGATGAACATTATATACCTCAAGCATTACTTCACTTGAGTGATATGGTCTATTTTCTATGAGGACCATTTCAAGTTGTACCATATTATAAACATTATTATTTATACCATACCATTCTATCATTTTACCATCATATCACTTTACCATATTGTATTTCATTCTATCATACCTTTTATATTGACCAAACATGTTTTGATCCTTCCTACATATCCTATTTGACCTTAGTTCACCTATTAGTTCCACTTTTATCATGAAGAATGAGATTAGTTTCAGTATTCGTTTCAAAAATTCTAGATAGAGGTTGTATTTTGGAGTAGTATGATAGAAGTTATGGTTGTTGCATCCTTAATTTCTTATTTTGTTCTATATCATGCTTTATTTGTGTGGGATTGATCATAACCACCTTTAGACAAATCAATGTCTCATCGATCTTTATATTAATTATAACCACCTATGGGTAAATCAGTATCATTGATATATGCTATTGTTTCCTAGTTATAACCACCTATGAGAAAACTAGGGTAAATATTTGTTTATTGTGCCTTTACATACCAACTTGCCATTCTTATTTTGTACTATTCCATTATGCCAACTATGCCTATTATCATCATGGTTTTTATCATTGGTACATTATTTTCCATTGAGTATTAGATCAGGAGTCAATCCTTATGCATATTTTAGCCAAGTCCTCATGGTGTTTTATCATGATGCTTACCATCATGTGCTATAATAAAAGTTAGATTCAATGAGTCTATATAGAAATTCATCATCAACATCTCTTTAGCACAAACATCCAAAGTATATCTCTAACTAATCCAAATCATAACCCAAATATATTAATTAAATAATGAAATAATTATCCTCCTTGCCAATTTGGATGAGCATCTCCCTACTAGAAGGTTGTCTTAATATTTATCTTTTATATAAATTGACATCATCATATTTTCCATCATCATTTCATATCATGTTTTTCATTATCAAGATACAATACTAATAACTACCTTTGGCCAAATATTTGTATACCATCCCACTTGTATTTTAATTTATTATAGCTACCTTTAGGTAAATCATTTATTTTAACCAATTTAAGGGTTATATATTATAACCTCCTTTGGAAAAATCATTCATTTTGTTTCACCCAATTGGGGCTTGTTTTCCATAATCAAGGTACAATGCTTATAACTATCTTTGTATAAACCATTGTATATGATCCCATTTATATTCTAATTCATTTTGACTATATTTGGGCAAATAATTTTGTTTTCATCTATTTTTTCCACTCATTTCATTATTTTGAGGGACCATTTTTTGACCCCCTTTTGCCAACCACTCCCTCAATGGGGTACCCTAAAGTTCATCTATTTCTATTAAAGTTATAAGCATGAAATAAATTTTCATTCTTTGAGAATATGTTAATGTGTTTACAACATGCAATACCTTCCCAAATAGGGGCATCCAAAATTGGCCACCAATGGCTTCATACTAGAATTTAGACTGATTCTTACCAACCTTTGCAAATCTAACCAAAAAATCTATAAATATCTCAAATTTGGCTTTAAAAACATGAAATTTATCTTATAAATTGATTAAATAGAACAAATTCTTCAATGACATTAATTCAAATCTTGAAAAATTTTAAAATTTCTAAACAAAATTAATTAACATGTAAAACCTAATCAAATTCCTAATTGAATAATCCTTGAGTAATTAAATGAATTATCAAAAAGGAAATTCAAAAATCAAAGAATATCTTAGGAATTAATAATTACCTTTTTTGAGTTGTCTAAAATCCAAAATATCTCACCCATGCCTATTCCATGCTGATCATGAGCTTTCGACATCTTTTAACTCTACTAGGGTTAATTAATCAACTAAGGTGAAGTTTGAACCCATTCCAATGCCTTTTATAAAACCTATAAATACAAGAATTTTCCTCTCATTTATGAGAGATTGGACATAATAATGTTGTAATGTTGGTTTTATGACAAGATTGGAAAACATAGAGTTATAATGACAAAATTGTGAATCAACAAGCCACTTTGATCCATGAAGATACATTAAGAAAGCATGACCCAAGAAAGATGCTAAGGAGAGAAGGAGGTAGCCAAGCTCCATTACAATAGATTTCTTGAGCATAAGCTGAGCAATCCAATGAAGAGATATTTTGGATCATTAAAGGAAGGTAAGAAAAGTTTTTTCTTGCATTTTATTTGTACTTTATCAATTGGTTTTCTTCACTAATATCCCCCTATGATCTAGGCATAGAGGTGTGAGGCTTTTTTAATGTGTTATTTTTATTTTGATTTCATTGTGAAACTAACACTTGATATAACCTCCCATACATCACCAAATTCCTAGAATCACAACTGCTAGGTGATGAAATCTAATTCGGTTCCCTTATGTCAATGTTTGATGAATTAATTATGTAAGTGGTTTGTTATGTGTGTGAAAATAATTGATTGCTAAGATAAAATTACCTACCTATATTTTTCTATATGAATTACCTAAGCAAGTAATAAATTATTTTAAACATTTTAAAAGAAGAGTAAAAATTTTGGATTTTTCTTTTGAATGAAGACACCAATCAAGAGAAAAGGTGAATGATTGAATAAATTGACAATAAATTATAATAAGAATAATGATACCTTAGGGGTCCCACTGGGCATGCCAAAATTTTATAGTATTTTTTTTCTTTTAATTTAATTAACTTACTAAAAACTTAATAAAATTCATGGTTTGCGAAGAATACCTAGAGATATGTGCACATATTTGAATCTAGTGAATGAGGGAACTTATTTTTGCCTTGAAAAAATAACTTGCACATAAGAAACAATTTGGACAAAGTAGATTAATAGATAGATAGGTGAGTTACCTAGTTAGGAACTGTCCTAAAAAGTTATGAGCTTCCTCAAGTGGATTTCATATCACTATTTTCACAATCAAGTGGATAAATAAACACTAAAATTACAAAATATAAAGATGTGATATAGATAATTATTATGAATTAATCTTTGTTTAAACTATCAATGTAAGAAAATTATTCATCCAAATAGGTTGTAATAGAATTCACATCCTCTTGCATTTATTCAAGTTGGTTAGAAGTGGCTTCATTTGAGGGAGAGTAAACAATGGCACAAAGTGCTAACTCAAAAAATATATCACTCTAGCAAAAACAAGGTTGAGATACAATCGGTATATTAGTAATTTTAATGTCATCATACATAATTATAGGTAGAGTCATCTACATATTAATTCCATGTTTATAAATATAGAAAATTAGAATGGATTAAAGACAAAGTTCTAGTATTAAAAGGTTTGTGTTTTGAAAACCAAGTACAATCGATCAATGTTGATATTGTAGAATCAGTGCCAATTTAGATGAATCAATGTCAATTCTATTCAAACCACACTTAATTAAAAATAGATAATTAAAGGGGGATAAATTATAATTATATGGAAAATAGAGAGATCTAATGTGTTCTAGTGTCGGATAAGCAAGAGGAAACATGAGTATAAACAAGAAGTCAAATAAATATAATAAATACTTATCTTGAACTAGAAGGTAGGTAGAATGTATTTCATCCCATAGGTGAAAGTGATCCTTGAGTTTCATGATGGTAGATGTGGATTGGGTGTGGAATTGTTTTGGAAAAGTAAATCTAAGGTTCTCCTTAACTTTGATAAAAAAAAATCCAAGCAATATTCCAAGGATCAAAATTCAGTCCCTAAGCCAAAGGGTTGGTTGAGTATAAATAGATCAATGTCAATTGGGAGAATAAATACTAATCATGGGATAATAACTAGTGATTCAACATTTTTATAAGTAGATGGTTTAATATTTGTTTGGTTTGTTCCAACTGTAGGCAATTTTGGGGTTATATGCACGGGGTTGTTAAGTATGGGGTTATATATGGGTAAGTTAGTTAAAGGGTTAGGATTTCCTAGGTTATAAATAGATTTAAGTGGTTAGGGAGGTAAAATGGTAATTTTTAAAAATAAATTACCATGTGTCTAATTATAAATTAAATTTTAGGATAGGGATATTTAGGATATTAAAATAATAATAAGGGTCCTATGACATCAAATAAATCATATATAGTATATAAAATTATAGTATCTACAGAGATGAGCCTATTTTGAATTGGTTTTCATTTTATGATAATTTATTTATACCTTTATAAATATACACACTCTCAAATCAATTTTTTCCATTGAAGGGACCTTAAACACCCATTTCCAACTCCATTCGTGAGAAAAAAGGTGAAGAAACCTTCATTCTCTTCATGAACAAACTTGTATATTATAATTTTATATATAATCAGGTAAATTAAGGATTTTAAAACAATTTAAAACATTAAAATACATAATAATATACTCCCATGTTAAATTACAAAAGTTTTCATTTAATAAAATTCAAAATATGCACTTTTGGGTGTTGACCAGCTTGCCCAATTTTATTTATGAGTGCCTGTAAGTCAATGTTTTTCAATTTTATTAAG
Source organism: Torreya grandis (assembly GCA_037957365.1). NCBI lineage: Eukaryota > Viridiplantae > Streptophyta > Pinopsida > Cupressales > Taxaceae > Torreya > Torreya grandis. Next base: position 699,711 of record JARHVA010001391.1, on the reverse strand, counting down.
TTTTATGAGGCCTAAATACCTAAATATTTAATAATTATTACCTATAATAACTCCTATTATTATTAAAATAATTTTATGTGCTCAATTAATCACTTAAACTACTCAAAACTTGCCTTTTTTAACTATCTCTCTTACTTGCTAAAAATCTTGATGTTTGATCCTTTGCCTTTCTCCATAATTTTACATATATTTTTGATTTATTAATGTGTATAAATATATTATATTACCAATAATTTCTCATAACACATATTTTTTTCAAAAAATAACTTAAAAATGCAAACATATTGCTTAAAACTGAGCAAATGAGGGATTAAGAAGGGTTTTAGAGCACCTGGTCTTCTTAAGGATTGTTCATAAAGTTAATAAAATATAACCTAAAAATAATGTATGTAATTTTTATGTAATATATGTCTAAAAATACCAATAATACCATTTTAACCAGCTCTTCTTCACCTTCATTTACCGAGCATTTGAAAATTGCCTTCATTAGCTTGAAGAATAACTAGTTATAGGAATAAAAGAAACCTCTGTGAAAATTTGGACTTGTGAGTTGTTACAGAGCATGATTTTGGGCAGATGAAGGTTTTATTACACTTTTTAGAATTTTTTTAATATTAAATCCATGAATTAATTCTTATTTAAACCTACATATAATCAACTTTGATCAATGGTGGAAATTGTCAATAGTAAATGAATAACATTTCTTAAACTAAATGTGTCATATGTGTGCATAGAAAAAGTAGAAAGTGTATCATGATATTATGGTAATTTTGAAATTGGTAATTTTGGTTTGTATTTGTATACATTTTGTTTCTCATTTATCAGTGATAGATTAAATTGAGAGGTACTAGGTCCTATAAGTATGAATATATTATGTGGTATGTTACTGAGTGGATTAGAACATAGTTTGTTGAAATTTTCATTTGAATATTTTTTTCCATCTATATGAGTAGTAAATTTGGCCTAATTTTAAGAAAAGGATTGTATTTTTCTCCTTTTTAACTAAATTTGGAACATTAGATTTTTAAATTGTCTCTTTAGTTTTGACTTCTTTTTATTATAAATCATAGTTTAAATATTTGATATGCCCATAGCTCTTTTTGTGATGATATATTTTTTATATGTGTTTTATTCTTTGAATTGTATATAATTTTGTTATTTTTCATTGTCCAAATGTATATTTGAATGATTTTCATTAGTATTACCAATATATCCTAAGCCTTGAAGATCGTTTTGATCATATATGTAAATAGGTTGAGTGATGACTTGGGAATGTTTTCCCAATCCTTGACCATGATAAACAATGTTTTATAAATATTTATTTTAAAAAAAAACATATTAATTTTAAAACTGAGTATCATTATTGAGAGGTAAATTTGTATCCTTTTCTTGATTTTATTTGTCTTTTTGAACATTTTCTTTCTCTGTGTTTGATATTTACAACTATTTTTTCTCTCAATTTTTCTTTGATAACCACATTTTCTATTTTGGTATTGGTGGTTTAAAAGAGGTACTTATAATGTGAGTGGAGTTCTTGTTTGATGTATCAATTATATGATCACCACAAATTTTTAACTTTTTAATTTATTATTTAATACAAAACAACAATTTATATGATGCCCATGCATTATATGATATCCACATTAGTATTCAGAACACATTATAGGATGTAGAGGAAGTAATTTGATCACTTTATCTTGAATAATTTCACTTAAGATTTAACTCAAACTCTTAGTAGAATTTTTTTTCACTTTTTTTAATCATTTATTTTAGATGTATTTGGTTTTAGCTTTTCATTTAGATGTGAGACCTTGTTGGCACATCATTACTAGATGAAGATGCAAACACATGATTAATACTATCATGTGTTAGAATATATAGGTATGTAATATAATTTTCCTATAATTTTTTATTTTAACTAAAATTATGTTTACTCTCTTCTATTGTCTTTCTCATAAGGATGATTTTATATTTTAATGATCAATAACACAAACCCTAGGTACCTAATATTGAACATGCATACATACACCATATACCTTACCCGTTGAAGGACTGATAGCATGGAATTGGTTAAAGGGATGGTAGATATCACCCTCCTTATGTTTTAAAATAAGAGGCTCAATAATATCATAATAATAGTTGTAAAGAGGGTTTAAATTCTAGTTTTGGTTTAAAACCATCTCATTATATTGATCAAGTTGGTTACTCCTTTTAATTGATTTCATCATACATGAAAAATACCAAGTAAAAAATACCATGATTTATTGCACAATGGAGTATCTAGAAGATATATCCATATTAAAAATGTTTGTAGAAAATGGGAAATTTTTATTCATAAAATTTGAACACTTTGAAGTCAGGATTCAAAAAATAGTAAATCAGGAAATAATTGACATGAAAGGTCATGGTTACCACAATGTGCCAAATGAAGAGAAAGCCATATAAAGTGATTAGGTGATAAAATTTGGAATCTTAAAAAGTATTTTCAGGAAAAATAAGAAGTAATATGAACCCAAAAAAAAAGGGTAAATTTTTATATCTAAAAATAAATCATAAGTTGAACCCTATGATATTAGAAACCTTAGATCATTATAGGTTTTCAAAGAAGACCTAAATGTCAGGTTTATCAAATTCTTAACCTTATAATATATATTAGGGAATATATGGTTAAATGGGAAGATATGTCCTAGGGCATAAGGATGTTAGACTATCTCTAAAGTAGGAAAATTTATTTTCAAACTCAAAAATACGTATACTAAATTTATTATGTTGAGATATGCTAATAATATAAAGTAAAACTATATTAGATATTGAAATGATAAAACAATAATATATATAGTTTTTATGAAAATACATATTTGAATATATAACAAAAATAAATAATATTGGAATTGGATTCAAGATTAGTTATCAGATTCTGGATTAAGTGCTTTTATGGCCTTAGACACTTGCATTGACTTTAGATAGTTGCGTCAAAACTTTTATCTAACCTAGACATAGGTGCCCTATATATACTATCTATTATATTTATATGTGACCACCTAGAATATCATGGGTTATGTGTTTCCTTCACTCTGGTGTGCTCATATCTATATCATTTGATTTTACTCCTTGTTAAATAGAAAAACACTAGTTCTTCATCTTCATAATAGATGTGGAAAAACTGAGTTAGTGGGAACATGGTGTGTATCTACCCTAAAGACTTATTTTTCAATGATTACTATTTAAATATATAATAATATTAATAGGGCTTAATACTTATGTATTAGTCCCTTATGTGTTATCTTGAGTGTGTATAATGATGAAATTTGTGATAAGTAAGTACATAAAGTGACATAGCTTGTAACTTGGAAAATATGGCTCATGAGATGATCATTCTATAATTCATACATATATATGTTTTATATCTTTAATTTATATGTAAATAAGGGGAAACAGGGAATATTTTCTCACTTGAATGCTTCATATAATGTTTTTGGTAAGTTACCTTATGAGTTATTTGGTTTGTGCTAGGTGAATAATGAACGAGGGTTGATATTTTATATATATCAATCCCTTTGGAGAATATATTTCATAAGATAAATTATTACAACTATAATAATATGTTTCATTCATAAAATTGATGAATTTATGGCACTAGACACTTGAGTTAGGATAAGATACTAGCATCAGTGTAATCCTCTAACTGGGAAACAAATATGGGTAGATTGAAAATAGACAAAAGTCCAAAACTTGTAAAAACATAAGATAAGTAGGTTTACAACATTTTAATCATGATATAAGGTTCTAGTCATAAAAATAATATTAGTGAGACTAATATATAAGTAACAGGCAAAAGAGAGATAGTGTATACAAACCTTCCATCAATAGAAATATATAGAAGTTGAATGTACATCCATGATATGTATTTTCCAAGTGTAAAATAGTAAAGTGCTATATAATTTAGAAAAAATGACTACAGGTTACACTTTTTATATGTAGTGAGCCATAATTGGTGGTTCTCCCATTAAAATATTTTTATAGTACTCTACATAATCAAATTAGCGTTGGAGTATGAAATTTTTCCAACTCAAGAATAATTGATAGTTTTCAAATCAAGACTTAATGACTTTCAAGTTTCTACAGGTTCAACATTTTTCCAAATGTCTTAACGAGTGGGAAATAATTTATTCACTTTCAATTTATATTGAAATTAGATTGCCTAATTTTTTTGGTGTATAATTTCATTTATCTCTTTTTAAAATTCAAATTTCAATTTTTCAAATTTTCAAGTTTTAAATATGGAAAATAACTACTTTCAGTGGCATTGTTACAAGTTTCACATTAAGGCATATTTCATGATCAAACTTCATGTCAAAATAAAAAGTGTATATACACACTTAGGTTCAAATATAATTTAATTTAGATTTTTTTTCATCCCTATAATAAATTGGTGGAAAATGTAGACACACAATTATAACCATTAAGTGCTTGAAAATGTTTATTATTCACATCTTTACCCGACCTAGTATGTTCATAATTTTGATTAACTTGAAATACATAAGAGATCCCCTATTATATTTTAAACATATAAAATATCATGTAGACATCCATATTTCACATATTTTCATCCCTATTGAACCCATATGTTCCTATTGGACCTTTTCTAGTAATATTTATCTTTATGGGATAGGATAGTGCTAGGTCGAATAGGGCTATAATGTAGCCTATTCCCTAGCAAAAATTTGTACCCTATGCTCCAATGGTTTATTTTTTAAATAAAGGAATTTCAAAATAGTTATCCAAAAAAATTTGAAGGTTGTTTAAAAAAAATATTCTAAATATTATCATATAAAATAACATCAAGGCATTCACTTAAATACACGTAGTAAGCTAATTTAAAACTACTAAACAATGAGAAAAAGAGCACTATCTATTCAAATTTAAACTCTAATTCATTAAAATATTAATAATATAAGTCTAAATATGTTTTATTTTAGGTTAATGCCATATATTAATAATAACTTAAATCAATAATATAACTACAATAATATAGTTATATAATCATATATCACACAATCACCCTTAAAGAGAGAACTACATTGACCTAAAGCCAATTTAGGGTATGTAAGAAACATTTAGATTATGAAGGATATTTAGAGGGTAGTTTAGATATTCCCATAACTCTATTTCCCCCTTTTATATCTAATTTATATCTAATGCATGTAAAAGACTAATATTTTGTATTTATAGGTATTTGACACATTTATTTATCTCCCAAATAGAATCATAAATCCATCATTGACAGACACATGTACTTAGATCAATAAAAACATTTCATGTCAACTAGGTTATGGTTGAACTCAATAGATAAGGCTTTAGTATGACCCATCATCATAAAACAACCTTCTCCCAACATAGTTTGTAATTCTATTTTTGGATGTGACATAGTCAATAGGTCTTGTCAAGAAGTTTTTAGTCACAATAATCATTAAATGTGTTTTAGGGAGGTTTGAATATCTCTAGGCCTATTTATTATTTTTAGTTCATTTTTAATTCTATAAATTTATGTATCATAATTTTTTTATTTTTAAATATGTATATTCTAACATTCTAATTTCAATAGTTTAATTATATTAGTTGGATTCATTTAAATTTAAAATAGAATAAACACTTAGATTTTACATATTCCATTTTAGGTTATCTAGACCCCTTTTTGATTGACCATGACACATTACCTTTTATGTCCATTCTAATCTTTCCTCTTTAGTTTAGTTTAATTTAATTTAATTTAATACTTACTTTCATTTACTTTACTTTCATATAGGTCTAGTGAGATCTATATTCTTATGTTATAATATTAAGATTTAGAACCCTTTCCTCTTAGAATTTTTAATTTAGGAAAATTTATTCTAGATTTGAGGATTTTATTGGTAATTACTAAGACAAGCTAAGTATCACAGGCTCTATTTGACTAAACCAAATGTGAGTCTAACTGTATTGAGATAGGATAGATGTATATTAATACCAGCATGTGCATACATTCTAATGAACTCAAAGTGAATCTTATCCCACCTTTGGTTCGATCATATTCATGTTTTTATTTATATATTATTAAAGAAAAATATTTCAATCCTTTATTAAATCACATTGACCAATCTAATATAGTTTTTTGTCTCTCTATCAATGGTATAAGCTAGTCTGATACCTTTTTAGAGATTTAAAAATACATTATCTAGACTAATATAAATATTTTTTCCAAGCCACCATCAACACCACCTTTTTGTTAATCTTTATTGGCCAACCTAATAGTATGTTTTATTTTTTAGCTGACTACATTGGATTGGTTGATACAATATATAATTTCAAACTTAGTGACTAAATATATCCATTAATTTGATATCATTAGTTTTATATATTCAACATTTTTCAAATCAATTTTTCATGACCACCATTGAAGGCAACTTATGATGAAATTATTCAATACCTTTTCTAATGATTGAGGGTCCCAATGATATTCTTACTACTTATGATGATATTTATATTGATAGTTAATAAGTCTTTCCATTGATTAATATCCCTATGAGGATGTTAATGATATCAATTTAGTTACTTCTATCATTTGTGAATATCCACATGACAATCTTCCCCTTTATGACCCTAATTACCCTTATTATTGAGGTCAAGAACTAATGATTATGACCATGATCTTCCTCCATATGATCTTGATGATACTTACACTTATAGTTATTTTCATACTCATGGTGATGAATATATAGTCAATCTTAGTTCTATATCATCATTAGATTATATAGATCTAACTAATCTAGTTCCTTTTAGTCCTATTTTATCAGAGTATATTGACCTGGTTGATATAATTCCTTTTAGCTCTATTTCACTAGACATTTTTGACTTGAAAAATATAATTCACTTATATCCTATTTATCCAAATTTTATTGGAGTGGTTGATACCATACATAAAAATTTTATAACACCTCCAATATATCTTGACATTTCCTTAGATGCCACATTTATTATTGTAACACCTATTTACATAGATTTTAACATCATTACTAGGCTTGTCAATATTGAGGTTATCTCCAATCCACCTACATACAAATTTTGGGGCATATTACAATGCCCATCCTCTTATTTTCACACATTCTAAGGAATATTATGATTCCCTTCCTTTTCTTGCTACACATATTATGGAACCTTTCACTACCCATATTTTAGCATTTTAAAAATCTTCTAATGCCCATTTGTCACATTATACATGCTTTGGGGGCATCTTTTGATGCCCATCCTCTTTTTAGTATATTCTCAATCTCTATCCTTACCATGAGGTAACAATAAAAAACATTTTACATATTACAAACAAACAAATTTAGATTCAATAATATTTATGAGACACATATGCTCCCATTTCACATGATATTCTTTGATATAGTGGTTATCATAGATTATTCTTGTTATTTCATCTCATGTTTATTTGATTTTATATATTTTATTTACTTTCCCCCTATTTTAGGATGATTTAATTCACCATTAATTCCTTTTTTGTTCTTTAATATTTTACTTTCAGCCTTAGATTCCTTAGTGATTAGTAGGTATCACCTTTGGGTTTTATATAATTTTAATTTAAGGCTTTTTTTATATCATATAACTTAGGTATCGCCCTTAGGTTTTATAGTTATCACATTTCATCAAATTTTTATTTTTTTTTCAATATTATCCTTTTTATTCTCTTTCCCCTATTTACTTTCCCTTGATTTTGGGATGATCATTTACTTTCCTAATCTTTTAGGATGAATACTAATTTCACTAGTTTTTGTGATAGATCACCTATAGGTTAGTATACCTTCCCTAGTGACACAACTATAAAATCATATCCTTATTCCTTTCAAAGCATTATTTTACCTCCTTCTCATCAATTATAAGCATATTGTTCATTATATCATTTTAATTACATGGATGTATATTCTATGATCTCCATATTTCCATTATTATCTTTCACTTGAGGCACACGTAGGTCAGTTTTGGTATTACACACTTACATGTGGAAATTTATAGGAATATTTAGGCACAATGGTATTTAGGTTCTCCCTTCTAATGGCCAAGTGTAATCTCTATTTTTTTAGTTATCTATTTCATCTATGTTTGGTTTTTTAATCAATATGGAGGATAAATAGAAATATCCAAAATAATTACTATCAAAATGATAATTATATCTCAAAATATAGATCACATAAAAATTCATGATCTTTGTTTAACACATCTCTTATGTTATTTAATGCTCAAAATCCATAGTTGGCCTCATGGTAGAGACAAGGTCCATTTGGGTAGGAGTTATTTTATCAATATATAACTATATATTCTTACATTTCAGTTCCACTAATCTTATCACGTAAGTATCCAATATTCATAGTAGGCTGATGACTCTATATGGGCTCCTGAGGAGTTGGGCACATGTTATGGGAAGGTACACTCATTTTAATTTCATGTATACACCCTTCATGGGATGATATATGTACTTCAATTATTATCCCAATCTTTTTGTTCACTAGTTGGAATGTCTTAATTCCTTGATGTTGATAATTCTTAGTGTCTCATTCCCAATAAGGATTTTTACATCACCTATGTGGTGCCTCACATTCATTATTTATAGAATATGTTATCTAATATCCCTTCATGGGTATAATTATTAACCGATCACATCCTTAATCACATTATTATCATTATGATGCCACTTGGTTTTAATTTGTGAGTTACATTATAAGACCTAGGGAATCTAATAATGATCTCCGCATAAACACGTGTCACCTTTGTTTTACCCATGATATCATTATCATAATTGTAATTTATTTAGGTGGTTGTGATTTCCTAAATTAAATTTTAGAGCAAGTTCTAAACTTGAGTTGCCATTCTATAGAGCTTTTTTTTAAATTTATCCATCACATTATTATTTTATTTTTGTGGATTTCACTTATCTTAATAAGACATTTACATACTTTCACATATATATTTATTTATGTTTGACTTGAAATTATTGTATTTTATTTTAATTTACATTTTCCTTTATGATTTTTTTTTTTTTTTTTAATGTTTGGTTTGACATGCTTGTATTTAATTTTGAATTACATTTTATCTATAATAATATATGTTTTATTTATGTTTGATTCAGCATGATTATATTACATATGTCACATTATTTATTTACATATCTTTGTTTGAATATTATTACATTGATATTTCACTTACAATGTTTTACATATCTCATTTTTCATGGTGTGTTTTACATTCATTTTTCATCAATTACTTAATCATTTTCATCACTTATTTTTTGTTCTTTTTGAAAAGGCATTTTATAGAAAAGAATAAAACAACCATCATCATAATCCTTAAAATTATCACTATTAGTATTTAGTTATTCACCATGATATTCCATATTTTTAACATATATTTGTTTCCATAAGTCTTTTTCAAGAACCAAAAGATGCCTTATATTCTTGGTGAGATAGATAATTTGTAGATGTTAACAATTTTTTTTGTAATTTTTTGTAATTTTATCTTATTTTTTAGGTGTGCCTCTCATTTTGTATGTTGGGAACTCTCCATAATTTGATACACATGTGACCTATTCTATAATTGTCAAGGTAAATGAAGATATATGTTTTAATTTAATTTACATTCCTTTAGTTTTAATTATTTATGTTATTTCATTTAAATTATATTTTTGTGTTGTTATTTTGTTTCCCAAAACACCATATTATGTTATAATATTGTGACATGTGATGAGATTCAAGTGGGGAATATGTATACATATAATATTTTAAATCTTTATCACTCAATAATGTTTTCTCTTAAATTGACTTATCGAGCATCAATCTCCTTAAGTGAACACCTTAAAGGGTGCACCAAGAAAGAGGTGAGTAAGGTTAATACTAATTTATGAGAGGTGTTTCTATTATATCATGATTACACCATTCCTAATATCAGTCTATATTCCTTAGAGTGTCTTGAAATTTACCTCTTTCTATTTTATCCTTATTTATTTATGTTAGTTTCCATATATCCTAGGATAATGACCTTTTCGATACCATATGTTTAGTACATTTTACCATGCTTATAATATATCAAACAACCTAATATATTATAAGCCTATCTTATAAGATTTGTAATATATCATCAAGGCCAAAACCATTCTATGTTAGATGACTTATTTCAATTGTATAAGTTAGTCTAATAATATTGGTTTAAAATTTAGGGTTGGTTTTGGGTATTAGATGAGTATTTATATATATAAGATTCATATTTCATTTGTATCATATGATATACATTATAATAACTAGGATTTCACTCACACTTCTAACCTGAGTCATATTTGAATGAGTTTGTGGTTTATAACCTTATCTTCAGAAAGCCTATCTTGTGGTAGTATTTAAATCTCAATGGGAGGAGTAATTGGGAGTTAATAGATGAGGATATCTTATGTCTTTTTCCAAATTTTTTAAATATTTAACCTATAACATCTTTTACAAATATCCACTTGAGCCAAGGGGGATATTGATGCTCAAATGGTCCACCCTAGGATAAATATTTATAATTGTTTGACCCTAAAATGTTTTGGTCTAAGGTGTTCTTATTTTTAACCCTATATTTTGAATTAAAGGTGTATATATAAATGAAATTTCATAAGGGTGATAATCAAATCTATAATAAGTAAATTAGATGCTAAAATTAGATATAATCATACACTCAATTTATTATGCTAAGATAGTCTAAATATGAAAAGAACAACTATGCTAGATATATAAATGAAAAATAAGTGATGTACTTAGATTATTTTGATGATAATGTAGTTTTGGATCTATAATAGGTAGAAAGTATGCTATAATTAGATTTTGGAATAGTCCTCAGATTATATTTCTAACACTTATGGTACTCTACTTAATAACATCAATCTAGAATGGTTGTATTGCCACTATTTTATAGGTTTTATGTTAGTGTCATATATAGAATACCTACTGAAATAAGATGCAACCACCTAAATGATTTTTTGTTTTTCTTCACCTTCACTCTGGTGCATTCAAATCTAGGTCATGGTCTATCAATTCTTGTGAATTATAAAAACCCTTATTTTACATCCATAATGACCTTGGGAAAAAATGGGTTAGTGGGCACACATTATTGAGCTAACCCCAAAGACTCAAATATTAGAGGGAATTATCTACATATCCATTACTATAAAATAAGGCCTCATACTAATTTAGTCCTCCGTTATGTGTTATATTGTATGCGAATCATACAATATATGAAAAGAAAGTATAATAGTGACCTATCTTGTAAATTTTAAAATAAAGATCTTGGGCTACTCCCTTAGTACTTTAGACATGTAAATGTGTAGTCCCTATGACTGGTATGGAAATAAGAATAAATAAATAAGTTTTGTTTAATTAAATGCTCTTTTGTGCAAATGATAGATGAGGAATGAATAAGGGTTGATCTTATATTTATATCAATCCCTAAAAATTAATAAATCACATTAAAACACTTAGGCCAACCATTAATATATCTTTCATTTGTAAATTAGATGACTTTAGAGCATTGGCCACTTGCATTGGGACATGATAGTAGTGTTGATACTAATATTATCAAAGATGTACATGAGTATAAAATTAGGTACATGTTTATAACTTATATAGATGGAAGATAAGTATCTTTTAAACATTTTGAAAAGATAGAAGACATATATCATCAACATAATACTAGTAAAACTAAGAGATATAAGCTGAAGGACACAAAGATAGAGTATTTTTGAGACTTATGGATGTGAGAAAGGTAAATAATTGAGAACAACCAAGGTATAAGTTTTATAAGTGTAAAAGACTAAGGTGTTATTTAATCATAAAATATTATATACATTTACCACCCTTTAATCTAGTAATAAAATTACTAGTTTAAAGGAAAGGAATTCATACCTAAGTATGTATGCACACTTTATATTTTTGTGTACCCAACTTGAGTTCTTTGCTAGTGACTGACTTACAACCAAGAGCATGTTGAATTAAAAAATCAATGCATATAATATGGGATTTCAAGTGTATACACATAATATTTTCAAACTTTATCTTATAATGATTCTTTCTATCATTTATGAACCCATCAAGACTCAATCTCTCTGAGTGCATGACCTAAGAGGTGCAATAGAAAAGGGGTGGAAAGACCATTATTGTTTCACAATATTATTTTCCCTTATTTCTACTTATTACCAATCCAAACAACTCTTAAAGCATTCCCTTAATCTGTTATTACTCTTTTTCACACTCCTCCAATAATTTATCACCTTATGTACCCCTTTTCCTAACCTAAAACCCATTTTAGTAGTCTACAATACTACGTTGACTGGGTCGACCTTGTAATCTTATTGGTGAAATTAATTTAGGGTCTAGGTTAGCTCTTGGCTGACCTAACCTGTGACCTAGTGAGTATTTGTTAATATTAGTACTAGGTTGACTAGGTCAACCCTATTGACCAAAAATTTCAAAAGGGATTAGGGTTAAATATACCTATATATAAAATATCATTTCTCCATTATTATAGGGACATCAAGAGTTATTATTCATTTTCACTTATTTATAATATACTCTTCCACCATTCTAGTTGAAGAGTTTTAGTTTAGGGTTTCTACTTGGAGAATCTAGTACTATGGAGAAGTCTTGGATACTTTGGAATTTATTAGTGATCCAAACCATAATAACCTCTTTTAAATCCCTTTTGGCAAAGGGAAATATTGAGTCTTGATAAGTAAGTATTCTCTAACTTTGATCCTCTCTTTAGTAGATAGAAGTAGCATAAGTAATGGCTTTTGAATAGTATTACTCTTCTTATCCATGCATTAAGTATATTATTCATACATAGATTAATTGAGATTATATTATGCATATTTAATTTTATTTGTTTACTAGACTCCATATTATGTCACAAGCCTTGGTGAGCACTAGATTAAATTTCTTTGCTTTACTTGTTATTAGTATAGTATTTATGAAAACATATGGCTTAGTTTGGGTTATTACTTGATTTTTATTGAATGGAGGCTTTGGAACCCTCCATAGTATTATTATTGTGATAAGAGATATCCTAATTAGGTCTAGTGGATCCACATATTGGTCATATTCCCAATTATTTAATATATCTCTAATCAAAAGTGTAAGTAGGATCTATCTTCTCTGAGTTAGGATTAATTTATAGATATGATGCATTTTTTATTTCATATATTCTAATGAACCCAATGTGAATATAACCCTTGAAGGTTTTCTTTCACATTTTTCATTTTTTATTATTTTTCTATGTTTGTGATACTAGGTCAATAAGGCTGGTATATTTTCTAAATTCTATGCATAGGTCTAACACAGAGTTGCATAAAAATGATTCTATTATTTATTTGTAGGTTTTCATCAGATATGGGTTACTGGGTCAAACAAGTTGACACAATACTCTTACAGGGTTCCAAAAAAAAAGCTAGGTTGACTAGGTCAATATAGTCATCTTATAGGCTTCCAAACAACATTCTACGTAGACCAGGCTAGTATAGTTATCTTCAAAATCTTTAATAAATAGGGAACTATAGAACTAGGTTGACCTAGTAATTTCACATTCCTTTTCATCTTCCAACCCACCAAGGTTCCTTTCTCTCTTTCTCTTTCAATTTAATTATTCCTTATAGTTCTATTTTGCATAGTTTACAGTCTTTAAAACTACCCTCATATGAAAAAATAGGTATACCTAGTTGAATTAGTTATATATTTTATCTTCTATTTTAAATAATAGGTCAACCATGTCAACATAGTTCTTAAATACCCTTGCTTCAGCAATACAATAATGATAGTGTTGACTCTATTCTGTAATGTCTACATACGTAGTTTTTTGAACTAATGTTATACTATGTTTTAAATTGGAAATTAACATCTATATGATATTAATTAATTCACACTTTTAGTTTCAAGTTGCTTGTATGCATATAATATATCACATAGTCTAATTAGATGGTTTTTCAATATACCATTTAGTTACACTATTTTTCTCTTTCTTGCACACACTACCAAATCACATAATTTTAAAATGCATTTAAATATTTATCTACCCAAGGCGTATATAATTATATTTCATCACCAAGGTGGAAGACAACATGGTTTTATATCCAAGTATAAACATGTGATTAATGGTATATATTTGTAAAGCACCTGACACCCTTATCACTAAAAGATTGTGAAGTGAGGGAGTATGCCCAAATATCAAGCCAATACCATTTCTAACATAGATATTTTTCAACCTAAACATCCTAAATCCATCCATAGATTGATTTTTAGCTACCTAATTTCAGCCAACTTCCCTATCAAACTTAAATTAACACTTTATAAAGCTAACAACATTCAAGATGACCACTTAATTAGCATTTACTTTCCAAGTTGATTGATTGTTCTTTGTTCATTGTATGTTGTATTTTAAAACTTACATTGGCTAGTGTTAGTTCAAGGTTTTGTAGTGTGTGATTTAATTTGATCATCCTCATTGATCCAACTACTTGTGTGTTTCTTTCTATTTCTTTCTTTCAAGTAGATAGTAATATTTTTTACTACTTTTAGTACACTATCATTCTATTCGACATAGTCTCCTCTAGACTATTTTTCCTTCTCACCTATAGTATTAGGTTAACCCCTTCGATCATATATCTCTTTTATTAGTCAGATAATAGAACTAGGTCAACTTAGTTGATTCTATACTCTTATCAGGCTCTATTTTCCCTAGTTTAGAATACTAATTGACCTAGTCAAATTCGTACTCTTACTACCTATCCTATCTATCCGACTCAATTTTCTAATTTTTCTTCCTTATAATTTTGTTCATTTCTCTCAATTTATCATGAAGTCCCCTATGAAAATTTTCTTAGATAACCTGAATCCATTTAGATACTATATGGGATGTTCATTTCTCCATCTTTTTTCCTCCTAAGAGAACCTTCACTTTAGGAATACCTCTTCCCATCCTTTATTTATGGCTTTTAATATGGTGAAAATCACACCTCAAGATGAAGTAAGTGGATCTAATCATTTTTATACCTATGAAGATAATTCTCATCTTCAAACCCTTCAATATAATGTAAGAGAAATTGACACAAGTCTAACCAATAATCTCACTAATAATCCATCTTCCAATAACCCTTCTCCTAATACCAATTTGTGGAGTGATCCTACAAACACCAACCCACAAATTGATATGACTCAACTTCTTGCACAAATAATTAAAAAAATGAACATAATGAAAAATTATAAAACCTCTCAAATGATGCAACTACAAAATCTTTTGATCATTATGGATAATAAACCTCTAGCTATCCATCCTCAAGCCAATCCAAATTTCATTTTTCCACCTCTTAACCATGCCTCAATAAATGTTATTCCTTAACTTGTTATGAATAACAAAATGCTTCAAAATATCCAAATTGAGCCTTTAGCTCCTTTCATTATGTCTATTGATATTGGTAACATACCTTCAATTATCAAGTATGATGGGAATAAAGACCCTACATCTTTTTGTCAAGCATTTGACAATATTTATAAAGAGTGGATCCAAACTAATAATTTTTCCACAACTAAAGTTCTATTTAAAACCATCACTGGTGATGTATTGGAATGGTAAGTTCTATTTATAATTTATTAGTGTCATACCACTTAGGATGATTATTAGGATAATTAAAGGGTTTAGAAGGCGGTAAAAATTGTTTCATTTATTTCACAATGAGTAGTGTGTGAGAAGATGGTGGAATGTCAGCTTTGGAAAATCTTGGCTTGGTTTATGGAGTAATTTTGGTGATAACCTTAGTATAAGTTTGAAAATATCCTTTGATTAATTTGGTATTAGGTTTAAATTTCTTCATTAGAATCAGTCTTGATGCTTAGCTTGGTCAAGATATTAATTAAGTGTTTAGGGAGAAAAATTTCAAACCTTATATTAAAGAAGAGTTAAAGTAGTTATAAAGAGTTTTAAAAATTTATCATTAGTCATGTTATGGTTAGCTTTATGGGCCAAAGATTTCCATTGTTTAATAAAATCATGAGCTGATTCGGTGAGAGATTAATTAGCATTGATGAAATAACTAAGATAATTTTTGGGAAGATCATTATGTTAAAATTATTTAACTAAAGGATTGAATAAATCCTCAAGTTGTCAAATTTAATGTTGTGGAAATTGGTTATACCATTCCAATACATCACCAGTGATGGTTTTAAATAGAACTTTAGTTGTGGAAAAATTATTAGTTTGGATCCACTCTTTATAAATATTGTCAAATGCTTGACAAAAAGATGTAGGGTCTTTATTCCCATCATACTTGATAGTTGGAGGTATTTTACCAATATCAATAGACATAATGAAAGGAGCTAAAGGCTCAATTTGGATATTTTGAAGCATTTTGTTATTCATAACAAGTTAAGGAATAACATTTCTTGAGGCATGGTTAAGAGGTGGAAAAATGAAATTTGGATTGGCTTGAGGATGGATAGCTAGAGGTTTATTATCCATAACGATCAAAAGATTTTGTAGTTGCATCATTTGAGAGGTTTTATAATTTTTCATGGTATTTTTTGGTTCCACACCAATATTAGTCATTCCCATGAATCTTGTAGAGAGCTTACTAAATTTTATGTCTACTACATGCTTGGTGCTTCTTTTAATCATGAAACCATGATCAACCTTCATTGTCAAGAGTACAATATCACTTATCAAAAATGATAGGTTTCCAAAGCTTCTTCTTCCAATAACCAAAAATATTTTTCCATAAATAATAATCAACAAAATACCAAGGATGTTTATGCTATTGATTCTAGCTATGACCAATATTACAATAATTCTCACTATTTTAACACCACCAAGGTCAATTATCATCACAAAACAGATCATAAAGATCTTATCATGAAACCTAAGAAGCCATCTGTATAAGAACAACTTCTTAAAGATACTACAACCACTAATTTAGATTTGAAAGTCTATGAGGAATGACCTCCTCCTTCTTAACCCCCAACAACTTCTATTTCTCCAAAATCTACCTTACCTACCAAAAATCACATTGGTTATTATTTTAAATCTCATTTTAACTTTCATGAAGAACTTAACTCCATTCCCTACAAGATTCCACTTATGGAGTGAGTTCATACTTCCCCTTATCATCACAATTTCCTTATGAAATAATTAAAATAAATTGAAGAGCCATCTTCTATAGTTGAATAACCAACATCTATTGAACCTCAACCCACCAAAATACATACCATTGAAACTATTTATCCTTATTTTAAGCCTTTTATTAAATTTATTGAAGAAGACATAATTAATGATGAAATCCTTTTTCATGCTGATGATCTAATATTATTCATTAAAATAGCCATTAATACTACCCGTATCTATATATTTTTAGTTTATAAAGGCTATGGTATTAATGTAACATCTTTATGTCTCATCCAAAAACTTGGATACAATAAGGATAATCTCAAGAAAACCCACCTTACCTATCATGGATTTGATAAAACTAATCAAAAACCACTTAGTTGTATTTGGCTTCATCTAATAATCAGACCTAAGAATATTTGAGCTAAACTTATGGTCCTTGATTTTACCCTATCTTATAACATACTCCTTGGTCATCCATGGACTCATAGAATGAGGGCCATCATCTCTTATGATAGCCAATGCATAAAATTGTTACATAATGGCAAATGGTATAAGCATGAGACTAATCTAAACCCATGGAGTATTCAACTTCCTAATATAAAATCTCAATATCGCATCCCTACCATTCCTACCATCAATAGTGCTACCTTACTTGAGTTCATCAACATTAATCCAAATTTACAACTCACTCTTGTTGATTTAGATGATGATGAACCTAATGACTTACAACATAATTGTAGCACTGCCAAGCTACCTCCTTATATTTCAAAGTGGCTTCCTCCTTCTTTATTATCTCATGACAATACTATTCCTCTCATTAATGAGACCAATGATTTTACCTCTCCATGCAATGCTCAAGATCTTTCTTTACTAAAAGATGCCTTCACATGTAATGATTATGGAGTGGAAAAATTATTCCAAGATCCTCACATAATGTCTCCTCAAAAATTTAGTAACATAGGGATTTCACCTTCTAAAAATCCTCTTGAATCTCAAGCATGTACAATTTCTCCAACCTATGATGATAATTACATAATGTCCTAATCTCAATATCGAGACTTGGATGTTCAACATTATTATAAAACCTTATATCAAATACTTTCCTTTAATGATAATATCCATACCATTTCTATAGATCATGAATTATATCCTAAAGGTCATGCTCTTCCTAATAATTACCTATTTTTTTATACTTCTTGGGTAGTGGAATAAATCATAACTTTTGAACTGCCATAAATTATTGCATCTTCTATATCACATATATATCCCATCAATATATCTAATTCTTCCACTATCAAAGAAACTAATGACACACCAATCTCATCTGATCCATCTACTTCTCATACTCTTGACATTATACTAGATTCTAAGGCCACTAATGTTCATCCGATACATTCTAAATATGATCACCATGGTAATAAAATTATCAATATTGAAGTAGATGTTGACCCAAGAACTTCAACTTCCTTGATAAAATCATAAACTCAGAAATTTCACATACATATCCACTTATTTTTAAAAAGTCATCACTAGCATTAATCCTAAAGTTAATCCAATTTACTCTTTACCTAATGCACTATACCACTCCAAGATGGAAATGTTATGCTTATAAAATAAACTACTTGCATTGAATATGGTACTCCATCATACCCTCAACCAATTATAGTTTCTCATAAACTCTCACCTACTGAACATGATGAATCTAGTTTATTTTTTGATAAATATCATGAGATATTCACCTATTCCTATAAAGACATGCTTGGTATTGGTCCTAGTATTATGGTTCATAACATCATCAATTATCCTAATGCCAAACCTCTATGTCAAAAGAAATGGAAATTTCCACTTGAGCTTTCCACGTTATGTCATAAATAAATTATTAAACTTATTGATGCTAAGTTTATCAAACTATTGGATTATTATAAATGGGTTTCTAACATAGTTCCCATTCATAAAAAGGTCACTATGGTAATTCATATCTACATTTATTTTTGTAATCTTAATCTCGCTTATCCTAAGGATAATTTCCCTTTACCTTCAATAGATTCCATTGTCTATTCCATAGTTGGTTATGAAATGTTATCTAATATGGATGGCTTATTGAGTTACAATAAAATTCACATTGCCCCTAAGGACCAACATAAGACCACTTTCACCATGGAATGGGGCACTTTTTTCTATGTTAAAATGCCTTTCATCTTTAAAAATGATAAAACCACATATCAACAAGAAATGATTCATATATTTCATGATCTTATTAATAAAATTATAGAAACCTATGTGGATAACCTCATTGCTAAATCTAAAAGTGGTAAGACTCATATTTCTAATCCTACCATCATCTTTGACTATCTTCTCAAATATATAGGAAGTCTAAATCCTTATAAATGTTTCCTTAGAGTCACATCTAGAAAATTATTAGGATTTTTAATATCTCTCCATGGTATCTATGTTGACACTGCTAAGATTAGTGATATCATCAACATTCCCATTCCTCAATCCATTCCAAATATTTGAACTTATCTTGATAAACTTAGGGCAATTAGATGATTCATCCCTGAAATGTCTTACCGCATCCACTTCATTAATTCTCTTTTTAATAAAGGTATTGCTTTAAAATGGATAGAACCTTGTCAAAAATCATTTGAAAAATATGAAAAAATCATTTCTTTATCCACCTATGCTTCATCTAATGATCAACCTTTAATCTTATACAATTCTTCCACACCCATATCATTTGGGGCAATTATTTCCCAAAAAGATGATACAAAAAGAGAGTGTTCCATCTACTATGCAACCAAGGCCTCATTTATTATGATAAATGTTACACAAAATTTAAACATGATTACCTTGTTATATACTTTACAACTAAAAAGCTTCAACATTACATGCATTATCAGACCAATTATGTCATCTTAATTCTAATCCCCTTTCTCACTTGTCCAAATCATTTCTTCTTGGATATATAATTCACAAATAGATGGTTCTTCTTATGGAATTTGACCTCTAAATTGTTACTAAAAAAGCTATCAAAGGATAAATCATAGATGATAAACTTGTTGTAACTCTTATTCCAGCTACCAAACACCTTCAAGATAGTCTTCTTGATGAAAATATCCTCTATATTTAAGGTCTCAACCAAGACATGTCACGTAAATATTACTTCCATAACTTCATTGTTTATTTGGAAGCAAGAAATCTTGATGAATTTGCTATCTTCCCTAATACTACTAAATGAAAAGTAGTTATAAATGAATTTCCTAAAATTAATGTTGAATTACATGAGGATACTTAGACCCTTCACTTTGATGGTGTTAAATGACTTTAAGGAGATGGGGTTGGTTGAATTATTACAACTTCTCTTGGTAAAATCATCCCTTTAGCTTTTTTATTAACATTTGATGTCACTAACAATATGAAAGATTATGAAGATTTAATCTTAGGCATGAGATCTATTCTTGATTTATATATCTAATACCTACATGCCTTAGGTTATTATCAACTAATTTTCCACCAAGTCAATGGTGACTACCAATGTAAAATCAAAAATATCATTTTTTATCATCAAATTTTAACTAATCTTGCCAAATATTTCATTTCTTCACTATTAAAACTATCCCTCGAGATCAAAATTCCATTGATAATTCTCTTACTTCTTTAAAATCTCTTTTTCATCTACACCAAATTATTTTTGATCCCACTTTTCTTATCCAAATAAAAAAACCATATTTCTTCTATTAAACTACAATATTGACTTATCTACGATATTGAGGTTGTCACCATTCAATAAATCCCATGGTATAAAGACATCATTCAATTTCTATAACACCAAACTTATCCTCCCAACCTATATTTCCATCAAAAGACTTACATTCACAAATAAGAATTTAAATATGTATTTTGATATAACATCCTTTATCATCACAATGATGAAGGTATTTTTATCTATTGTGTTATGAAATATGAGGTTCCTCCTCTCCTTAAACAAGTACATGGGGTCACTTGTGGTGGTCACTGTAGTAGATATGCTACAACCCAAAAATGCTTATGTATGGGATACTTTTATCCCACTCTTGAAGAGGATTCCATCAAATTTTATAAAAAGTGTATCCTTGACAAACTTCATGATTATTTAATTCATTCACCTCCAATTGATATTAAAACTATCAAATATCCCTAGCCATTCTCCATGTGTGGATTAGATCTCATAGGAAAATTACCTTGATCTCAAAATGGACATTGCTTTATAATTATAACTAAAGAATATTTCACCAAGTGGGTTTAGTCTATGCCCCTTATTAATGTCATCAATACCACCATCTTTAAATTTATCCATAATCAAATCATTTTCCACTTTGGTGTCCCTCATATTATCATTTTAGATAATGGCATGGTAATTTCAAAAATAAAGATGTCAGATAACTTTGTGCTAAATTCAAAATCAATCATAAATTTTCCACACACTATCATCCATAATGTAATGGCCAAGATGAGGCAAAAAATAAAATTATTAATAAAACTATCCAAAATATAATTCGTGAAACCCATATGGATTGACACCTTCATCTTTATCCTACTCTATGGGCTTATTAGACTAACATACATACTACCATTGGGGCAACACCATTCTCTCTAGTCTATGGTTCTGAGTCAGTCCTTCCATTATAATTTGATATTTCCTCTCTCCATATATCTCTTCATGGTATCATACCTGATGAATAATTATGTGAGGCTTGCCTGCGTGCCCTTGATTTCCTTGATAACATCATCTTTTTTATTTGTAACATAATCACTATTACAAGGCCCATATTTCCAAACAACATAAAAAATATGTTAAAGTTTTCACATTTAATTTTGGTTATCTTTCCTTAAATCATACTACACTCATGACAAACAAGGTACATACACCCAAAAATGGTGGGGCCCTTATTTAGTCAAAGATATTTTTGGTCCAAGTACTTATCACATTTAAACCAATAAAGGCCATATTTTTAAAGACCCCACCAATGTGCAATTCCGTAATAATTATTTTTCCTAATCCTTCCCTTATTTTCATGATTTCTATATACTATCTATGTAACACTTTTTTCATGTTGCTTACATAGGTCTCACCCTCTGTACTAGTTCTCTTTTTTTACAAACCTTAGTCCTTTATATTAGTCTTTTTATTTACCTTTTCTCATGAGTTGCATTGTAAAACTATGTATAGGACCTATCCTTCATCACAAATACCATGTTTTTCCTCTTTAATTTATTTTTCCAATACTTTTTATCACCCTCATGGGTTTACCTTTTATGAGTTGTATTGTAATACCATGGATAGGACCTGGCCTTCCTCATTAAATTACCATCTTATAATTCCTTTTCTAGAATGAGTTTTTATCGTACTTCTTAGCTTTAGGTTTTGATTCTTTTGATAGATATAATTTTCATAAAAAACTATGTTAACATGTTTTCCTCCATTTACCTCATTTTTATGATAACTAATCACACTTTCCTATCATTGTATCATTTTTTTACCCACTATCACATTTTCTGTGATTTAAAGTAATTCAAAAAAATTCATGTTTTATTCCTTTTGATTTCCTTTCATTTCACTCCACATTGGATAAAACAAGGTTGAATTCAAGATACAACTTTTATTTCACCTAGATTTATGAGACTCTTAGACACCATGCTCTTTGAAGTTGTCTTTCATAGCAACCAAGTCCCACATATTCAAATGAAAGTCATCATTAAAACCCATATTTGGTTTTTCCAAATCTATATGGAGGAGGAATAGAAAAATCCATCAAGAAAGTTAAAAGCCAAATCATTTTAAATAAAAGGCAATGATATAAAAAAGGTAACATATAAATCTAAATAGTCAAAATCACACCTAAAGGACATGATTATAAGCACATATCCTATCTCTAATCATAGATAAAACTCCACATTTGGCCTCATAATAGAGTCAAGGTCCATTGGGATGAGGTAGGCTAGAAGATTAGAATAGGATAATTCAAAAAACTCTATGGTGCTACCTATTTTCTCACATAAGTACCCAATCTTCATAGTAAATTTATGGCTCCATAAGGGGTCCTAAATAATGAAGAACATGTTATTAGAAGGTAGATCCATTGTACTTTTCATGCATATATCCTTAATGGGATTATATGCATACTTCATTTGTTGACCTAATAATTGTGTGGCTAATGGAAGTTATTCAAAATCCTTAAGGTCAAAAGTCCTCTTATTTTGACAAACATAATTTGAGTGTCTTGAATTCGATAAAGAGTTCCTCTACCTTAGGTTTTCCTTCATTATCTCCTCCACCCATTTCATTCCCCCCTTGATAGGTGAATTGTGATTCTAAATTTATTTTCTCTCTTCTCTACTTCCTTCTTATTCACATCTTAAAAACATGATATCACTACTTTATTTTAGTTTTATCTATCCTTAGAGCAAAAAAATATGTTTAAGCAACTAAGGACTACTTTATTTATGCCATTGATTTACATTTCTTGATGTGTTTTGCTTCCTTTAACAATTTTTCATTGTTTTACTACATTTTTAATGTATATCATAGTCTTATTATGATT
Organism: Torreya grandis; assembly: GCA_037957365.1. NCBI lineage: Eukaryota > Viridiplantae > Streptophyta > Pinopsida > Cupressales > Taxaceae > Torreya > Torreya grandis. Next base: position 675,928 of record JARHVA010001391.1, on the reverse strand, counting down.
TCATGTAATTTTTCTATTGGTGAGTGAGGTTGGCTCGTTACTTCTTGCTCATCATTGTTGTTTTATGTTTTATGCATTTTTTCCATTGATGATTAAGTAATGATTATTACTACTCACTCATCAATGTTGTTTTACCATTTTTTTGCTTTACCATATTTGTTTAAGTAAGGATTGTTACTAATTTTACATTGATGTTTGATCACCATCCTTTTGACATGTATCCTTGGTTTGACTTGGTGAGTTTTGCATTTCCTACTTATGGTTTACTTGTTTAAGTTTTTCGATCTTTAGTAGCCTTGGATTTTTGGTTACCCAATTTACTCTAAAATTTTGAATTGGTAATTTGGTATAACATATCACTTATCAACCCATCTTACCAAATTTCTAAGTACATCCTATAAATGTAGCACCAGTTATCTTAGATTTCTTGCATTTATTTATTTTTGCTCTTTAGTTTTGTATTCTTGGGTTTTTTGAAAGTAGTCTATGTTCCCTCCACAATCAAAAATACAAACAAAACAAACAACCATACAATAATAAAGGTAATTCAAGGTACACATACATTTACTTTTTCATTTATTTCCCTTTTAGTCAATTTAATTTTAGATAATTTTTCTTTAAAATATTTCTACATTTTTTAGCCTCAATATTGTGTGTTACTATGTTATTTATTGAATCACCATCCCCTATTACACTTGAGTGACACATGATGAAATTTGAGTAGGGCATATGTATACACATAATATTTTGAAACTTTATCAAATATTGATGATTTTTATCTTGCAGGAACCCATCAAGACTCAATTTATCTAAGTGCATGTTTTAAGGGGTGCACCAAGGAAAGGGTGGGAAAACCATTGGAGATTCACAAGATTATTTTCCTTTATTTCCACTTATTACCAATTCAAATAGCTCTTAAAAATCCCCCAAATCTATTACTTTTATTTTTCACACTCCTCCAATATTTTATCACCTTTTATACCCCTTTTCCTAGCCTAAAACCCCTTTTGATAGTTTAAAATACTAGGCCAATTGGGTTGACCTTGTACTCTTATTGGTGAAATTAATTTAGTGTATTCGACCTTGCCTATGATCTAATGAGTTTTAGTCAATATTAGTACTAGGTTGACTAGGTTGACCCTATTAACCAAAACTTTTAAAAGGGCTTAGGGTTAAATTTTCCTATATATACAAGATCATTTGTCCATTATTTGAGAGATATTAAGAGTTGTTACTTATTTGTGCTTCTTTAAATTATACTCTTCCACCATTATACTTGATGAGTCTTAGTTTAGGGTTTATACTTAGAGAATTTATTCTTATGGATAAGTCTTGGATGCTTTGGCCTTTCTTAGTGATCCTTAAAAACCACAAAAAACTCTTGTGAAACCCCTTTGGCTAATTGAGATATTTAGTCTTGATGGTTTCATATTTTAGGTAAGTATTATCTAAATTTTCTCATATCTTTAGTGGATAAAAGTAGCATAATTAATGGATTTTGAATAATATTACTCTTCTTCTCCATGCATTAAGGGTTTTATGCATATATAGCTTAATTGAGATTCTCTTATGCATATTCAATTTTATTTGTTTACTAACCTCTATATTGTGCCATAATATTTGGTGAGAATTAGAATAGATTTATTTATTTTACTTGTTATTAGTATGGTGAATATGAAAAATTAGGGCTTAGTTAGAGTTATTTCTTGATTTTACTTGACTAGAGGCTTTGGAACCCTCCCTATTATTATTATGATAAGAGGTCCCCTAATTAGGTCTAGTAGATCAATATATTGGTCATGTTCCTAATTATCTAATGTATCCCCATTTAGAAGTATAAGTAGGATCTATCTTCTTTGAGTTAAGATTGATTTACAGATATGTTGCATTTCTAGTTGCATATATAAAGTACTTGAAATAGATTTACTTATTACCAATCCAAATAGCTCTTAAAAAATTCCCCCAAGCTATTACTTCTATTTTTCACACTCCTCCAATATTTTATCGCCTTCTATACCCCTTTTCCTAGCATAAAACCCCTTTTGATATTTTAAAATACTAGGTCAATTGGGTTGACCTTGTACTCTTATTGGTGAAATTAATTTAGTGTATCTAACCTTGCCTATGACCTAATGAGTTTTAGTTAATATCATTAATAGGTTGACTGGGTTGACCCTATTAGCCAAAACTTTTAAAATGGCTTAGGGTTAAATTTTCTTATATATACAAGATCATTTATCCATTCTTAGAGAGATATTAAGAGTTATTACTCATTTGTGCTTCTTTAAATTATACTCTTCCACCATTCTACTTGATAAGTCTTAGTTTAGGGTTTATACTTAGAGAATATATTCTTCAGGATAAGTCTTGGATTCTTTGGCCTTTCTTAGTGATCCTTAAAAATCACAAAAACATCTTGTGAAACCCATTTGGCTAAGTGAGATATTTAGTCTTGATGGTTTCATATTTTAGGTAAGTATTCTCTAAATTTTCTCCTCTCTTTAGTAGATAGAAGTAGCATAAGTAATGGATTTTGAATAATATTACTCTTCTTCTCCATGAATTAAGGGTTTCATTCATATATACCTTAATTGAGATTATCTTATGCATATTTAATTTTATTTGTTTACTAACCTTTATATTGTGCCATAATATTTGGTGAGCATTAGAATAGATTTTTTTTTTTTAATTATTATTAGTATGGTGAATATGAAAAAATAGGGCTTAGTTATAGTTATTTCTTTATTTTACTTGAATAAATGCTTTGGAACCCTCCCTATTATTTTTACGATAAGAGGTCCCCTAATTAGGTCTAGTAGATCAATATATTGGTCATGTTCCTAATTATCTAATGTATCCCCAATCAGAAGTATAACTAAAATCTACCTTCTCTGAGTTAAGATTGATTTATAGATATATTGCATTTCTAGTTGCATATATAAAGTACTTGAAATAGATTTAAATTGAAATGGGAATGTTTAGGAGTGCCCCTATGGATCTATGGAACTACCTTTCCTATTAGTAAGTTATTTTTAGAAAGATGTATCATTATAAGGCTATGAAACTCAAATAAGGAAAAATATAGATAAGTATTTAAAGTGCATATATACAAGGGGGAGAGAGAGAGAGAGAGAGAGAGAGAGAGAGAGAGAGAGAGAGAGAGAGAGAGAGAGAGAGAGAGAGAGAGAGAGAGAGAGAGAGAGAGAGAGAGAGAGAGAGAGAGAGAGAGAGAGGCACATGCCACCAACTTTGGATCAAACTTGAGTTTCCACCTAGTAATTGAGATTAGTTCAACCATGTAACCTAATGATACTTATAACTTGGTTACATTAGATATTAAATTATAACCTAAAAACATGGTAAGATTGATTTATTTTATCACCTCAATCATACCAAAAAGTGAACCGACTACTGAAATAGAGTAACTTAATAAAAGTACATAAAATTCTATGGGGTATCAATATAAAAAACTGTGATATGGTAATAGTCTATAAAAGAGTTTTAGAGTTTTAAATTGATTTAGATTTTGTAATATTTGTCACATGTTGCATATCGTATGCACCTTAGATGTGTCGTATGTTTAAACTATGTATAATAATAGTACTAATGTATAGAATTCTACCACAACTATGAATTTAAATCATATAATTGTGTTCTTTATCTAGTGTAGATAACTATTTAAGTTTGGATAACATGATTCCAAATAATTCTCACACTATATATGGATAAATCTTAAAACTAATATATTTACCAGTGTGGAGGACATGTTTCCAAAACATGCCCCCACTATAAACTAGAAATATTGAATATTGAATAGGTGTGGGTAAGATGCTTCCAAAGCATGTTCCCATTGAATCTAGGAACTATAAATGTGTGGAATTCATTCCCATATGACATGATTATACTAAATCTAAAAATTGATATAACATATACTAAATAAATGTGTAAAACATGTTTCCAAAGCATTCCCCCACTAAATCTAAAGACTATGACAAGTGTGGATAACATTATTCTATGACATGCCACCACTAATATGCCCCCCATTTAAGGTGATGAAAAGATAAGAAATGTTATTTATCTCACCTCAAAAGTATAATAAAACTATATAATATGTGAATGTAACCATGTAGAAAATAGAAAGAACATATCTAGGTAAATATATCATTTAAGTGCATATAATCAATGTGATTGTGTATGCCTAAGATTATTGATAAATATCATGACAACATCTAGATAATAATAGTATAAGCTCAAAAATAAAAAATCACACACACAAGAGAACTCAAAAGTAAGTCATAAGGTAATGGTTCAAGGAAAATATAAATAAGGGGCATGTTCAAATGTTGTATAATCTAAGGGACATGACTTAGTCAAATGTCCACAAAAGACAAGTATGACATATTCAAATTCCCATACAACATATCATGACATATGAAAATGTCAAATAAAACATACATAGGCATAGGTGATGCAACCAAATGATCATGTTTAAATGATTAAACAATGAATATAATAGCAAGGTAAGACACCTAAGGATGTGCATAAAGGAAATCATAAGCAACTAGTATAAGCATGTCATAGTAAACCATGGATCAAATGTGCAAGCATAAAATTTCAAGTGTATATCATGTCAAGTACCTTGTGTAAGATATAATAATGAATAAAGGCATGTTTAATTAAATATTTAAACTTAAACATGATAATTTAGAGTGATTATAAAACCTTATAACATGTATATCAAGATCAAAGAAGTGGATGCCTCCAATGCATATATGACATGAGTAGAGGGAAATCCCAACATATAAAATAGGAATGTATCATGTATATGTATAGGCTTATATTAAAATCAATTAAAATTATAAAAAACATGTGTGTAAGAGTAACTAAGTATGACATCCATGAATATGGAACTAACACATAAATTCTAAGGAGGCAATAGAACATGTAGGTGCTGAAAATGTTTTTGGATTTTTGGATCTTTTTGATTGTTTTGTTATTTTTAGAATTTTTTGAAGAGGAAATATCATCCTATTATCTCATCCAATGGATGGTCATAGATATCTCCCCACTATGAATCTAGTGTAATACCCTAGTTATCCTACCCATGAACATGCATAAGTGCAATAGTTATCACTATGGTAAATGGTGTTCTATGTATGTACAATAAGATGATGTGATCATGAACTAATAGTAGGAGTAATGGGATTAGGTTTCTTAGAACCTATCATTGACTGTTTATTTGTTTATTTGGAATAATAGTAATATGTAAATTTAGAGGTGCTCTAGATATTTGATCATGGTGTGTAATAGAAGATGGGGATTTTGTGGAATCCACTGTTTATCTCTAATGTAATGGTTTCTCAAGTATTGGTTGCATAGTAAATGGGATTTCCTATTTCTTACCCTTTTGTGGGGAATTAACCTTAGTAGTATTTATAGCTAGTTGTCTAGTATAATTTTATTTTATTCAAGAGGATGTTCATCTATAATTATGGAAACTATAATTACCCAATTGGAATGAATGCATTTAACACACCCATGCACTATATAAGGTGATGATCAAAGAGTGTGTATAAAAGGTCTTATTAATATAATACAAAATATGCCTATGGAAGGGATAATTAATAATGTATTAACCACATGTGTTGTACTAACCTATAAAGATATGTTAAACTCACCAAGAACCTTCTAGGAGGTCCCATAAAATGTTCAAACTAATTTGGTCGAGGGGTGTAAATCACGATGAGTATAAACCAAGTATTTAAGTAATGTTATGGCATTTTTTTTTCTCTTTCACCATTATAAATCATAACATTGTGTATGGGGTGCTTATCAAGATATGCTTGAATGAATGGAGAATTAATATTAGATTCATCATCCTTAATTGCATTGTAATAAAAAGAAATATAAGATTCTAAAACCTTAAGAGGTATATGTTATGTGTAAGTATGAATAATCCCATCTAGTGGGTGACCATAATGTGATGGATGAGGATGTGCATTATATGCCATTTGCACTTATGTTTATTTATTATGATGGTATTGTAAATGATCATTAATTATATTATATTTATGGTGATCACCAAGTTATGAGCCTAATTCCTTTAGTGGATCCTCACATATAAGTTTTTAGTCATCTATAAGATCTTAGATATTGTGCTTAAAGGTAAAGCATCTACTTATAGATTATCCTATTCCTTGATGATAATAATAAACATTTTAATCATATATTTTGGGTATATGTTGACTCATATTAACCTTGATAGGATGAGGGAGAGATATAAATTGAAATGATAATAACCAAGGAGTAATGAAGTTAGTACTCAAGTAAATGGGAGAATGGTTTTCATGGTGCATTAGAAAGGACAAGATGATTAGGATATTGTGAAACTATGTTAGATATGGTGATTGTTTCCTTTTTAGGCTCAAAAGGTTTAACATATTTACTTGTCTTAATTTTGAATTTTTTACTAGATGTAGATGTAGCTAGTGTGTTTGATACATATGTGAGCTTATTTAATGACAAAAGATTCATTTCACAATCCTTCAAAATATGGAATAAGTCATTGAAATATTTGAACTTCTAAACAATAATAGACTCATGTAAATAAGTAAGAAAACTTTGTTTGAATATATATTTCAATTTTTTATTTACCATAATATTGGTCATTTTTTCTATCATTATCTTATATCTCAAGACATATTCATTGATTTATTGTTTTATTTTGGCAATTTGGACATAAGAAACATTTTTGAAAATATTAATGAAAAAGTGCACTAAGAACTACTCTGCAAGAGGTTTAAATGCTTTTATATATTGGAGATGTAAATCATAGAATCACCTCAAAGAATATTCATTTAGTATTCTTAGAAATAATTTGGTCAAAATTTTATCATTATAAGAATATTTAAGGCATGAGGCATTAAATGTTTGAATATGTTATTCGATATCACCATAGTTATCATATAATGTGAACTTAAGTGCAACAAATCTAGTTGGCAAAGGGTGAAAATATATCTCAAATGAAAGAGGGTTATGAAAAACATCTTTTGAATCTATAATATGAGGGGATTTAAATAAATGTGATCAATGTTTGTAACCTTGTCCTCCAAGGTATTTATAACTTGAAGGAGTGATTGAACTACAGGCCCCATGGGATTTAGATTATAAATTTGAGTAGTCATCAAAGGGTATAAAAACATTTTTTGAGTAGTAATAGGCATTTAAATTGGTATTAATGTTGAAATAATGAGTAATTATATGATAGATGTATTAACTTTAGTTTATAGGAACAAATATTTAAACACATAACTCATTACCACACTAGATGTATTTGGTTGTAATGTGTTCAAAGGGAGGGATGTTTTAACTATGGTTTCAAAAAAAATTAATTTGAGTATAGTTTTTGAGATCTCATTAATATATTTAAGGTTTTATCGATTACACTCACAAAACAATGCAATGACATGCACTTTATCATGGTCTAATTTCTCATTTTAATTTTTTCATGGTTTTCATTATTATAAAATTCTTTTAGGATAACCATATTAGTATTTTTTTCATTTTCAACATGGGTATCATCATGGTCTAAGGTATGATACCCCTCATTGATTTGAAATATATTAGATGGTTGGAGGGGAAACTTAATATGTTCAATTAACACACCTCCCAATCTAGGGATACACCTAGGTTGCATGAAAAATAGGAAAATTAGGAAATTAAAAATTACAAAAATCTAAAATCCTAGTTTGTTTAAAACGTTAGGAATCAGAAAAATTGCATTCAAATGAATCAGGTTCACCAAATGTTTAACATTAAAATTCTTTTGTCTAAGATGATCTTATCATTAACCCTATATTTTTTAATTAAAGGTATGTATAATTTTATTTTTTTTCACTTGGATTTTCACCCTTTGAGGAGATGTCTAAACTCTTCTCATCTAAGTGGCATAATGGAAACACCTCTAGGCTTATGGGTAGCCTAATGATGAGGTGAATCTCTTGATAGGGATAACTCCCTTGATGTACCACTTTGGATCACAAGTAAAACTAGAATTTTATGGGAAAAATGAGAGAGATAACTAAAATCAAACTATCCTAAGGGAGGTGATATACCAAATAGATTGATGACTTCTAACCAGCTTCATGTTACACTTGAAACCAAGAGACTAACCTAACATATACTTCTCCAATCTACATATTCTCACATCAATATTACATTATTAGGTTATGGATTAATGTTTAGGATATGAGGAATGGACAAGAGGACATCAATGGAACTAGTGAATAAACTAACTCACTCAACCTTAACACTTCCTATAATACTTCACATGCCCTACAAGAAGAATCTTTCCAACTAAAAATAGGATGAAATAATGAGATGACATGTTAAGAAATCCATAGTATTCACTAATAAATATCTAACATTCAAGTAAAACACATTAATAATAGTCATTAAGAGTTAAAAATAATTAGTCTTATTGATCAAAAAGTATGGAAATGAGTATGAATTCACCATACTCAAGTGGAACATAAGTTATAATGGCCAAAATGGCTAGTTATTAGAGAGAGAGAGAGAGAGAGAGAGAGAGAGAGAGAGAGAGAGAGAGAGAGAGAGAGAGAGAGAGAGAGAGAGAGAGAGAGAGAGAGAGAGAGAGAGATAAGTCCAAGGGTCATAAGGAAACTTTTAAATATGAAAAAATAAATGTATTGTTCATGATAATAAGATGTGGGATGAACCATGAAATGCCAAGAAGCATAAGTTTCCATCCAAGTCATAAAACTCATGAAAAGTGGCATGAAACTCCTCATTATAGCTTAGAAAATTACCTACATGATTTGGACATATTTTAACATCAAAAAATGGATTATGGATAGGTTTTATGATTTTAATGAAGGGGAAGGGTTTTATGCATTCCTGTCCATGCATTGGTTATAGGCTTAGTTATTTGGAATCATCTAGGAATGGGCCATCATCGTATATAGTCCAAAAAATTATTCCTTCATGTACCCTACACACTTGGCCTCCAAAAAAGAATTATTTTTTCATTAAAAAACATGGTATATAGTTTATGACACCTTTAAAGACCCTCCCTAGCCTTAGAATCATCAGGGACACCTTAAAATGAGCTCACTTGAAGTTTTCCACCATTCTCACTAGTTTGTCCACTATGTGAGTTTTGAATAGCTAAGATGAGAGATATTGTTTGAGAATTTGTAATAATTTTCAAATAATAATATTAAACTATGGGGTTATATTAATTACATATATTTCTTCCAAACTTGATTTCATCTTTAGACCTTTTCTAGAACCTACAAAACACATAAAATGGTCAAAATTACCCTATTTTACATGTTGTCCATATAATTACATACAACTCAAAAGTATGGGAGAGAGATTTAGTGAGTCCTTTAAAATTTAAAATCATTTTTATGGTCATACTAAGTCACTTGGATATCTATCTAAGCTTGTTTTCTCCATTAGATCTTGACTGAGGGTTTTCAAAGGTTTTAGGCAATTTTCCTTCTTAAGCTTTGTTCATAAATATATGAAATTAAAATTGAAAAAAAATTCAAAAAAACTTATTTTAATTGACCCCACTAACCTCCCAAAACTCCTTTGTCTCCCATGAAAAATATTAGAGGAGATATGAACACTTGAAATCACCCTATCGAACTTGTTTCCACCTTTCCTGCATGTTTGGACTATCTTTGAGTTAAAATTATATTTCCCATATGTATATTTGAATTAAAAAATATTATAAATGTATTATTATTTACCATTAACATTTATTAATCATCTATATATCATATCTCATTCTATAAGTGAAGTGACTTCTCATTTGGCCTTAGGCTTGAACCTTGCCTAACATGCATGTCTACACCTTTGAGAATAGAGATCTTAAAATAAGGATTATACCATTTTTGGGATGATATTAATGTTTTAAAATATGTGATTAAACCCAAAAATTCACCCTAAAACCTTCCAATTACTCTTTCTCATCTCTTCTTTTCATTCACCAACTAGGCTTAGTTGAGACCCTTGGGGTTTGACTGCATATGGTTGTCCAACAACACTTCATAATGTTTTTTCATAAATATTGTGCAAAATTAATGTTTTTTCCATATACATAAAGGTTAATAAATCATACCAAATCATCACATGATATTCACAAGGCACCCAACACCCATTTAGGTCACATTTTCTCCAATTTTAAATCTTTGTGTATGCCTAAAAGTGGTCTATCTCTGAGACAAAATAGAGGATATATGCCCTAATTTTTAAATAAAACCACATAAATTATGGGTATAATTGAGTCATGATTACCCATTTCACAAAAAATCAGGTCAAAATGACCTCTCTAGCACCTTGAAACATCTAAAACCCCAAAGGTAAAATTTTAAAGCATTAACTGTGTGTAGAAATGGCATGTGGACTATATTGTGCATCATTTAAGCTCACAATTTACTTGATGTGAATTATTGAGAGTAAATTAAGGGTTTAAAAATAATGGTGGATATTTTTAAAACCCATTCATCACTCTACCTTACTATTAACCCTCTCCCATCCTTGAATTCTCAAGACTATATGTCCAATCCGACTATGTTTCTTGATTCCTTCCTCAAAGATGACCCTCCAGTGCTAAATCCAAGATGTTTATTCATATTAAACATGATAATTAACTAAAAATAATTATAATTTATATTTTAATTTTCTAAAAATACTTCTATTCTTGAGATTCCTCATTCTTACCCATTGAGCAAAGAGCCCCTTAGTGCAACTATACAGACTGCTACCTTTGGGCTGGTAGGGAGAGTAGATGATCAACTTGGAAAAGTATTTGGGATTGTGAAATTATTTTTTACCTATCATTAAAAAATTTCAAATTTATATAAAACATTATAATACTCTTAAGCACATTCACCTCTTGCCTCAATTCATGTTCAAGACTACAAAATGACTGTTGTAGGTGCATACAAGGTTATATGGGACATATGTAGGCTTTTCAAACATTAAAAGGTTTGGAGAGATAAAAATTGAATTTAATTAGGTTTTATTTTTTTCATTTTATCACTTCAACCTCCATTTAACCTTTACCTCTAATTTGAACTCACCAAACTAAGTTTTCCATTTTGATTAATAATCCCTACCTATTTGACTCCTATAAGTGTGTATGAACTTGTAATTGAGATTTTTCATGGTATGGAGAGACTATTAATGAATAATAAGAACCATATGATATATTATAATACATATAAATTACCTTTTATTCTCCAAAAACCATCTAGGCATCAAGTTTGGGTCACTATTTCATACCTTATTGTAGGTGCCTATTTCTCTATGTGGACACTTATAGGTGGTCATAGGGATTTGAAAATATTCATCAACATCATAAAAATGGTCTTAATATAAATTTATATGAAATCAAATATATTTTACCATTATAACCATAAGGGGATGCATTTTTTTTAAGTTATGATATCAATACTCACTTACACCATTAAATCATGTAGAGATGAATGCAGGAATTTAGTGCTTTTAGAAGTAACGTTGAGGCCACAAACAACCTCTTTTCATTCGCCTTATAACCTAAATTATGGGAAAAATTTATTTTATATTATTTAAAATATAAAACTCACCTATTTTTATGCATTATAAATGTTTATAAACATGCTATAGGGTGCCTACAAGAACCCCTTGGACCTTTATTTTACATCTTTAGGGAAAAGATCTATGTATACAATCACTTAACCTTAGAGCATATATGAAAACTCTTATTTTAATTTAAAAATATTAACTAAGTGTACCATAATCACAAATAATACTATAACTCCAAATGGGAATTCATCATTCTCCAATTTCCCAACATGACACTTTAACTGATTATCAAAGACCACCTATAGGTGGCTACTTCTATGTATATAGATAATAAGGTGAAAATATGGATAGTGTGTACTGTAACTTTCATTAAATGTGTTTTATATCCATTTAAAACGTCCAAATTCACTCTTTAATGATCTTAATATATTAAGACATCTCCTAACTCTTCACTTTTAGCATGATGTTAATAAATCTCCTGTAGGTGTACATTGGGATGTTATATAAGTAGGGCATGGAATGGAGAAAAATCATGTTGATGAATGGACTAAAAAAAAACAAATCAATTATGAACCTTAAAATTCATGATTCCCACCAAAAACATCTTGAAAAAAGTCCCAATAATTCTCTTTTAATGTGAAAATCACTTACATACATTACATACATATGGAATAGAGCAGGTAGGAGTATCTAATAATTATTTGGTGTGATCAAGACATGGTGTTATTGTATTAATAATGTATATAGATGATAATATGTATTTGAGACCTATTGGACACCATACTCAAACTACTTGAGACTTCTATAGGAAACCAATATTCTACAAACAAGAACTTTGACTGAGACTGCACATGGTGGTACTTTCCTTTTAACATGAAATAAATTGCCCATAAAAACAAAACAAAAAATTTAAAATAATTATTTATAACATATTATAATGTAACCAACATCCTCTAAATTTAACATCACCAATTGGTTTACATGAACTTGACCAAAATAGAGCAAAACCTATAGGGTGCATGAAACAACAAGTAGAAAAAACACACTTAGATTATAAAAGATGATTCATAAAGCACAATTGATAAATAATTACACTATTTCTATGTAAATAAATATATATAATTTTAATATCACCTCCCAAAATCATTTTCCATAAAACCTCTTGAGTTGTCCATACTAAGCACAAACATGAAGCTCACTTTTATATGTCTAAGAAGGCAAAGAAGGAGAATAATAGATTTGGATTTAAAATGTCACTTCTAGAGAATTTAAATAATTTATATGAGTATTAGGAATATGAAGAGTCCCTCCATGATCTTCTCCCATGTGGCACATTCCCCATGGGCCATACAAGTGCCAAATACTCCCTTTTTTCGTTGGTTTCTCAAATTTCAATTAGACAACCTATAATATTCTAATGTAACTAACATCCTTGATAGTGAATCTAACATATTTGATTTATAAAAGGAAAAAAGGACACGTGAACATATTGGTAACCATGACACTTGCATTTATTACCCTTAAAAGCCTTTTAAATGACTCAAAATGATAAATTGACTAATATGACTAAGACTAAGGCTATGATGGCACTAAATGACATGAAATAAACTAAAATACACCCCATGAAAAGATTTTATATCCCATAAAACAATAAAAATCAGTTTTTTACCTATAGGGACCCCAATTTGACCTACAGGGTCAAATTTGGTCTAAAAATTGGTGACTCATAGGGGTAGTATGCTTGTTATACTAACTAGACTAGTAGCCTTATTAGTCCATTGGGTTTAGGGAGTCATCTAAAATATAAGAAACCACAATATTAATTTTCCAAAAATATTTGATCAAGATAAGACCAATTACTACCTCAACCACATAACTTAAAATACACACACAAAGCCAAAGCAAACACACATGTGCTTCATGAGTACTTATGGAACACACACACACACACACACAACTAAAATAAAATAACTAAAACACTAACTAAAATGAGATGAAAAATCCCTCTTAGATTAAATGGAAAGTTTAAAATTATTTTTGCTTCATGACATGAAGGATTCAGTGAGACATGTAGCCCTTTGTCCTTTAGCATTGATGGCTCAAACTTTTTCATGATGTTTGCCAACTTCATTGGCATGATGTTCATTGAGAACCAAGTAGCTCCAAATAAATTGGATATGAAAATTAATTCTTCTTTCATCCAAATATCCTCAACTTCCTCATATATATCCTCAATTATAACTTCTAATGGTGATTCATAGGGGCATACCTTCTTACCTTCCATAGTTCTCTCAATAGGATTGGGTTTCTTCTCAGCTGCAAGCTCTTCTAACTCATCAAGGAAATTTTCATACTCTACCCAATCATGGTCATTATCCTACATGGAAGAATCTTTCTTCACCTTGTCAGTTATTTAATCCTCAACTTGGAAAAACTCTTCAATATCTTGAAAGAACTTCATTTGTATTTATCAATCATTTTTGTCCTCTTTACCCTTTAAAACCACTACCTCTTCAATATTATATTCTTGATTTATGAGTTCATCAAGATGGTTTTCTTCAATATCCAATAAATCTAATGGTGATTCAATATTAGGCTAAGGTATTGGTTCATCTTCAAGAAAAACATCTTGCATATTGGTCTCAAGAAAGTTTTCTAGGTATGCAACCTCTTTGGGAAAGATTTTAAATTATTATCAATTCATAATATCACATTTATCCTCATAATTGAGATGATTATCCATAAATTTTTGATAAAACTTAGATTAATCTTAAAGGGTTTCAAGATCTTCCATCTCCTTCTCCTTCATGGTGATGCGAAGACTAGGCATCTTGAAATCATGTGACCTAGCCCAATAAGGCTACCAAGTAGGTAGGCCTTCTTTAAGAAAGAGTTCTAAGTTTTTATCATCAAAATAATATTATTTAGGGTCCCTACCATAGTTACATCAAGTCAAATGGTGATGGAGTGAGGGCAAGATGAACTAGTTGGTGGAGGTGGTACATAGAATTATAAATCAAATTGAGAGTGAAGTGTAAGAGATTCTTTTAAAAGATATTGAGGAAGGGGAGTAAGACCTTAGGATAAAATATCTTTGTTTTATTCCTTAAATTTTATAATCACTTCATTTAATTCTGATTCTATTTGAGAATTCTCTTAAGGAAGGTTAGATGGGGTGTGTTTAGGCATATGATCTTCTTTTGGGTCTAAACCTTCCATCACACCTTGACTTAACAATTTAATCCTTATCTCTAGCTTTTATATTTTCTTAGATACATTCTATTGTAATAGTTTTTCTTAAATTTCATATTAATATTCATGAGGATAAGTATTACAAGAGGATTGACATGGAATAGAAGAAGTTTCTTGAGGAAGGATGGGAGGGACTTGCATAGAATCGAGCTCTATCTCAAATTCACACTCCTTATCAAAAAATTTATCCTCTTTATTTACCCATGACTCCACTATCTTATTCTATATTATTATTTTAGTATTAGGAGTCTTTTATTTAGGTGGTGATTCAACTTGAGGAGTGGTTAAAGTATTCAAAAAACTTGGAATCTCCTTAGGCCTGGATTCTCCACTTTGTCTCCAACTTGGAATCTCATATCTAGAGGTATTCTCTTAAGATGGGGCTGAAATTGGAGAGGGAAATGAGGGATTAAATTCCAATTATTTTACTAATGACATGTACTATTGCATATGCATATTATCCAAATCAATCTACCTATCAATATTATCTTTAAAAATAAGGTTTCTCTCTTCAACTCTCTCCTCCAACTTACTGGGAAAAGGATGACTTTGATAAGCTTGATTAGGTTCATGATTTAGAACCATGTAGGATTTATATCAAAATTTTGGAAGTGGAAATTAAGGATGATAGATTTGGTTAGGCTACCTTTCATGAATTCTTAGACTATCCTCTAAGGAAGAAACTAGGCCACTCACATCTAGCATCTCACTTGTGAGCCTTTGCTAATTATCTCTCTCAATAGGTGTCCACTCTCTTTTGAAAAGATCTAATTCATCTCTCACTTGATGTATTAAATCACTATAAAAATGTTTAACATGTCCCCTTAGTGTATCAATCTCTAACATATACTTCTCATACCCCAAAAGAGGTTGCTTGAAGGTTGAAATGGATTGAGTTGAGAAGTGTCTAGGTTGACTAGGAGAAGCAATATATTAAGGAGGCTAGCTATAGTGATAATAAAAATCATAACAAGGCTAGATATAGTGATGATAAAGATCATGGTTGGGTTGAAAATGGTCATATAAAAATTGGTAAGAATCACAGCAAGGTTGATAGGAATTATACAAAGGTTGATAAGGAATGCCATGAGCTATAAATACCTCACCAACTTGTGTAAGACAAAAACCAACACCAAAATTAGCCATGAAAATTAATTGAAATTAAGAACACAAAGTAAAATGTTACCAAAAATCTTTAAAGGATAAATTGGGCTGCTTGACTAGCTAATATAACCTCGAAGTCACCATTCATGCTTGAATAGATACCTCTAAAGGCTGATTATTGAAAGACAACACCAAAAATCTTTCAACCTCTTGGACCAAGTGTCCCAATAGGAGTGTAAAAAAAATTATCACTTTTATTTTCAACCTTTTAGGAGATGTACAATCTCTCCTCATCCAAGTGGCATAATGGAAACACTTTTAGGCTTGTGGATAGCCTAAAGATGAGGTGAATCTCTAGATAGGGCTATCTCCCTTGATGTACCACTTTGGATCACAACTACACCTAAAATTTTGGGGAGAAATGGAGAGAGATATATTAAATCAAACTATCCTAAGGGATGTTATATACCAAATATATTGATGACTTCCAACCAACTGCATGTTACACTTAAAACCAAGAGACTAACGAAACATTCACTTCTTCAATCTACATCTTCTAACATCAATATTACATTATGAGGTTATGTATGCATATTTAGGATAAGAGGAATTGAATGGAACTATTGAATATAATAACTCACTCAACCTTGACACTTCCTAGAACACTTCAGATGCCCTACATGAAGAAGCTTTCCAATTGTAAATATGATGAAAGAATGAAACAACATGCTAAAGAATCCATAGTCTTCACTAATAAATATCTAAAATTAAAGTAAAACACACTATGAAAAGTCATGAATAGGAAAAAAATATTATTATTATTGATAAAAATCTATGTAAATGAGCAAGGCTTCACCATACTCAGGTGGAGCATAAGTTATAATGGCTAAAATGGCCAGTTCTTACAAAAATTGAGAGAGAAAGAGGAGAAGTGAGAAGTAAAAGGGTCATAAGGATGCTTTTAAAGATGAAAAAATAAATTAATTATGAATGAGAGGATGATGTGGGATGAACTATGAAAGGTTAAGAATCACAAGTGTCCATCCAAGTCATAAAACTCATGAAAAGTGGCATGCAACTCCTCATTCTAGCTCAAAAAATTAACTTCATGATTTGGACCTATTTTAACATCATAAAACTTATTATGGACAGTTTTGATGATTGTAATTAAGATTAAATGTTTTAATCATGCCTTTCCATGCATTGGTTGTAGGCTTGGTCATCTATAAATGGGGCATCATCATCTATAGTCCAAAAAACTCTTCCTTCATGCACCCTACACACTTGTCCTCCAAAAAGGATTTATTTTTACATGAAGATACATGGTATGGAGGGTATGACGCCTATAAATACCCTAACTATCATTATAATAATTAGGGACACCTTAAAATGAGCTCACTTGAAGTTTTCCACCCTTCTCACCAGTTTGTCAACTATGCCAATTTTGACTGGCTAAGATGAGAGATATTGTTTTAAAACTTATAATAATTTTAAAAGAATAAATTTAATATATTAGGTTATATTAATTCCATATATTCATCCTAAACTTGATTGCATCTTCAAACCTCTTCTAGAACTTGTAAAACACACAAAATGGTCAAAAGTACCCTATTTTTCATCCTATCTATAAAATTATGTACAAATAAAAATTATGGGAGGGATAATTATTTATTAATTTAAAATTTAAAATAATTTTCATGGTAAAAATATGCCATTTATATATCTCTACAAACTTGTTTTCTCCATTAGGTCTTGGCTGAGGGTTTTCAAGGGTTTTAAGTAGTTTTCCTTCTTAAGCTTTGTTCATAAATCTCTAACATTTAAATTTCCAAAAAATGGAAAAAAATGATTTTAAGGGACCATATAATCCACATAAACTCATTTTTATTCCCTAAAAAGTCTCAGAGGAGATATAAACACTTGAAATCACCCTATCAAACTCGTTTCCACCTTTCTAGCATGCTTGGACTGCATCTAAGTTAAAATTAGATTTACCACATGTATATTTACATTAAAAAAACTTATAAATGTCTTATTATTTACCATTAACATGTATTAATCATCTAGATATAATATCTCATGCTAGAAGTGAAGTGACTTCTCATTTGGCCTTAGGCTTAAACCTTGCCTAACATGTATGTCTACACCTTTGAGGATCTATATCTTCCCATAAGTACTATTTAATTTTTGGGATTCTATTAATGTTTCACTATATTTTTTTAAACCTAACAAGTCACCCTAAAACCTTCCAATTACTCTTTCTCATCTCTTCTTTTCATTCACCAATTAGGCCTAGTTGAGACCGTTGGGGTTTGATTGTATATGGTTATCCACCAACACCTCCTAGTGTTTTATCATCAATATTGGTCAAAATTAATGTTTTTTACATCTA
Organism: Torreya grandis; assembly: GCA_037957365.1. NCBI lineage: Eukaryota > Viridiplantae > Streptophyta > Pinopsida > Cupressales > Taxaceae > Torreya > Torreya grandis. The sequence goes on along the minus strand of JARHVA010001391.1, from coordinate 657,582 downwards.
AATAGAGGTTAATACATTATACCCAAATCATAATATTATATTTAAAAGGCACCCAACACCCATTTAGGTCATATTTTCTACATTTTTTACCTCTTTGAATCCCTAAAAGTGGCATATCTTTGAGAAAAAATAGAGGATATGTGCATTGATTTCTCAAGAAAAAAATTAAATTAGTCTTATCCTTTGGTTATTATTACCATTTTCACAAAAACTTAGGTCTAAATTACCTCTCTAGCACCTTGAAACATTTTAACCCCCAAAGAAAACTTTTGAAGCATTGACTGTGTGTAGAAATGTCATGTGGACTATATTATGCATCATTTGAGCCATTGGTTTGCTTGATTTACATTATTGAGATTAAATTAAATGTGTAAAATTAAGTTTGGAGATTTTTAAAACCCATTAATGACTCTACCTTACTATAAACTGTCATGTCCCCTTTTTAGAGGACATTGACAGACTTCATGATTAGCCTATTATGCGACCTTCGTAGGCTAATAGGATGGATAGGGGGTCATAATGGAGCTTGGCTTGACTTTGATTCATAGGATTTTCTACATTTGGTTTTCATTCGGGCTCTTTTAGACACATTTGGCCTAAGCTCCTATTATTTAGGGATATTTGACATACAATGGAGCACCCTTGTTTTGATATGGTCATGTGCAGAATCACTCCCTGGTTCACCAGCTTCAGATGGTTCAAGGATCCGACATGTATTGAGGGAGATATTAATATTTGATTGATTTAATCAAATATTAATTATTTGGTCTAATTTTAAATTAGATATTAATTAATTAATTATTTGGTCTAATTTTAAATTAGATATTAATTAATTATTAATTATTAATTAATTGGTCTAATTTTAAGACCCAAATTCTAATTTAAGAAGCCCAAGTTCTAATTTGAGGAATTCTAATTTTAGAACCCCAAGTTCTAATTTGAGGAAATCTAATTTTAGCAAGCACACCTTTGGAAGGGTATAAGAGTTTCTCATGGGAGAGAGTTGATGGTATGAATTGATTATTGATTTTGATATTGAAGAAATTCTTCTGTGAAGACTGAGCCAAGGGTTCCAGGATTCCATCTACAGTGGAGAACGTCAACTCTTCATTGTGTGCGATTCAGAGGTTGTGAAAGATTAGCCGATCTATTGCCAAATTGAGAGATAGCTTCATACATGAGTTATCACAGATTTCCATTAGCATTGAAGAACGTCAACTCTTCATTGTGTGCGATTCAGAGGTTGTGAGAGATCAGCTGATCTATTGCCAAATTGAGAGATAACTTCATATAGAAGTTATCACAGAGGTTTCAGGTTTGAGAGATAGCTTCACCCAGAAGTTATCATAGTATTATAGATATTTGAGAGATAACTTCACACAAAAGTTATCACAGTATTTCAGGTATTTCTTTATTTAGTTTTTGTTCAATAAATAATACAGATAGAGATATTATGTATTAGAGTCATATATCTTGAGAATAGGGGTCCTACAAATAGGGTGTACTTTATTGGCAGCCGTACGAAGCCCATACAGATCTGTACAGGTTCACACAGAGACTGACATCGGTAGGGAGAGATCCATAGAGACTGACATCGGTCGACATATGACCGACGTCGGCAGGTTAACAACGCCCAGTCGACCGACGATGGGAGTATAACCGACGTCGGCGTCTGTGTCGACACAGAAAGGCCGAGACCTTCCAGAATTTAGTTTTCATTTCCAGATTTGTAGAAGATGAGGGTTTTAAAATAGTATTGTAATATTCTTTGAGGTGCATGACAGAGATCTATTGTAATAGTCTGAGTGAATAAATAGGAAATTATATTGTGGTAATTTGTTTATTTGAATTGATATTCTACAAGTTTGTATCTGTGATTAGAGCTTTTGACATTTTATATTCCCTATTAGAAGGGGATATCACAGTGGTATCAGAGCATTTGTAGGAAAAAAGAAGCCCCTAAGTAAGGGACATCACAGTGGTATCAGAGCCAAATTCCTGCCATCCTGTTGGGCACATCAGAGCTAATGTCTTGCCATCCTGTTGGGTAGTTTGGGTAGATTGAATCAACAAAGTATCGTAATGACTTCATATACTCAGAGATAGTGGGACAATGATATGAAGAAGCTGGAACTAAGTTTGAAGAGGTTGAATGAATCTCTTTCATATCCTACATCCAGAAACAAACCCGCACAGTATATGACAGCAAATGAGGAGTGGGAGTTAGTACCACCTCGAGTTCAGAAGTTGTTGCCTTTTGATCGCTTTGTTAAGCTAAGGAGAGAGCACTAAAGATCACTTCGATGAGAGAGCAACATGTCCTATGATTATTATGATTATTATGAGATAGGAGATAGTGAAGATGAGGATGAGTTAGATGCTTGCACTCAGAGTGTAGAGGTGTGTTCAGATGTTAGTGCACTGAGGGTTGATGATCTCTCAGCTATGGCAGAGATTGTAGAAGAGTCCCAGGATCCGATTATTGCAGATGACACCCAGGAGAATGCAGTGGATAGTTTTGAGGACTTAGTTTCACTGGCAGTTTCTTTTGGTATGGAAGAGTTAGACAATGATGCTATAGTTGTTGATACTCCGTATGTTGATATGAGCTATGGAATTGATTCACAGAGTATGGATGGTAGTATTACAGAGGTCAGTGATTTTGAGTCTACTCTTTTGGGCCATGCATCAGTGGAGGATTGTAGGAGACAATCTAGCCAGCGCCATCATGTGTCTAGTCAGCTGCGAGTTAGTGAGCGAGACATTGCTACCGCTTGCAAACATTTCGATGATGCTCGTCAGTTGTTAGCAGTTTATGGATGGGGTTCTCCTACTAGCATCGAGCAGGGAGGCAGTTATTTGTCCTTGACAGAGATCCACTCTTTATGGGAGGCTATCTAGATTTTGAGACAGGACTATATGAAGTTGGTCACCGACAGAGATTATCTTATAGAGTGGGGCGGCATAGCGTATGATGCATTATTGGCCAAGGAAGATAAGGTGAGTGAGCTTACTCAGCAGCTCAAGGTGACTTCTGAGATTCTTGAGAGTACGCAGTTGGCTTTCAAGGAGTCACAGTTTCATTTGGCTAAGGTGACTGTAGAGTTGGAGCATTTACTGTCTTCACTGGTACCAGGCCCAGTCCATTTATATATTGAGATGGTTGGTGGTGAGTACATTCCTGCAGGGGTCGCTGAGGAGCATGTTATTGACGCTGACACCCATGTTCAGGTTTTGGGAGTACCTGATTCTAATGAGTTGGAGATACCAGTGGAGTCGAGTCTCCAGATTGATTCTCCTCACGCATATGATAGTGTGGTACTATTCGTTGTGCCACCTTTATAGAGGGATCAGTTATGGGATGGATTGGCACCATCTTTTGTAGATGGAATTGGCAGTTGGAGTTGTCCATTCTACTTGGGTTATCATACTTTGAGAGTTTGCTTCTCATGCATTCTTGACTATGGTATTTGTGATCTTAGAGATTGGTTGAGTTGCATCCGTCAGTTTGATTTTGGATTCCCCTTTGTTCTATTACTAATGATATTATAGGTGTTTGCATTGATTTTCATCAGTGTAGATCATGACTACATTTGGGATCCAGGAGGATTGAGTGGTTCATTATTCTGAGATTGCTTGGGGACAAGCAATTTCAGGAGGGGCGGATTGTCATGTCCCCTTTTTAGAGGACATTGAAAGACTTCATGATTAGCCTATTATGCGACCTTCGTAGACTAATAGGATGGATAGGGGGTCATAATGGAGCTTGGCTTGACTTTGATTCATAGGATTTTCTACATTTGGTTTTCATTCGGGCTCTTTCAGACACATTTGGCCTGAGCTCCTATTATTTAGGGATATTTGACATACAATGGAGCACCCTTGTTTTGATATGGTCATGTGCAAAATCACTCCCTGGTTCACCAGCTTCAGACGGTTCAAGGATCCGACATGTATTGAGGGAGATATTAATATTTGATTGATTTAATCAAATATTAATTATTTGGTCTAATTTTAAATTAGACATTAATTAATTATCAATTAATTAATTATTTGGTCTAATTTTAAATTAGATATTAATTAATTATTAATTATTAATTAATTGGTCTAATTTTAAGACCCAAATTCTAATTTAAGAAGCCCAAGTTCTAATTTGAGGAATTCTAATTTTAGAACCCCAAGTTCTAATTTGAGGAAATCTAATTTTAGCAAGCACACCTTTGGAAGGGTATAAGAGTTTCTCATGGGAGAGAGTTGATGGTATGAATTGATTATTGATTTTGATATTGAAGAAATTCTTCTGTGAAGATTGAGCCAAGGGTTCCAGGATTCCATCTGCAGTGGAGAACGTCAACTCTTCATTGTGTGCGATTCAGAGGTTGTGAAATATCAGCTGATCTATTGCCAAATTGAGAGATAGCTTCATACATGAGTTATCACAGATTTCCATTAGCATTGAAGAACGCCAAATCTTCATTGTGTGTGATTCAGAGGTTGTGAGAGATCAGCCGATCTATTGCCAAATTGAGAGATAACTTCATACAAAAGTTATCACAGAGGTTTCAAGTTTGAGAGATAGCTTCACCCAGAAGTTATCATAGTATTACAGATATTTGAGAGATAACTTCACACAGAAGCTATCACAGTATTTCAGGTATTTCTTTATTTAGTTTTGATTCAATAAATTATACAGATAGAGATATTCTGTATTAGAGTCATATATCTTGAGAACAGGGGTCCTACAAACAGGGTGTACTTTATTGGCAGCCGTACAAAGCCCGTACAGATCCGTATAGGTTCACATAGAGACTGACATCGGTAGGGAGAGATCCACAGAGACCGACATCGGTCGACATATGATCGACGTCAGTAGGTTAACAACGCCCAGTCGACTGACGATGGCAGTATAACCGATGTCGGCGTCTGTGTGTCGACACAAAAAGGCTGAGACCTTCCAAAATTTAGTTTTCATTTCTAGATTTATAGAAGATGAGGGTTTTAAAATAGTATTGTAATATTCTTTGAGGTGCATGACAGAGATCTATTGTAATAGTCTGAGTGAATAAATAGGAAATTATATTGTGGTAATTTGTTTATTTGAATTGATATTCTGCAAGTTTGTATCTGTGATCAGAGCTTTTGACGTTTTATATTCCCTATTAGAAGGGGATATCATAGTGGTATCAGAGCATTTGTAGGAAAAAAGAAGCCCCTAAGTAAGGGACATCACATAAACCCTCTCCTATCCTTGAATTATCAAGACTGTATGTCCAACCTAACTATGTTTCCTGCTTCCTTCCTTTAAGATGACCCTCCAATGCTAATTCCAATATGTTTATGCATATTGAAAATTTTAATTAACTCAAAATAATTATTATTAATCTTTTAATTCAACCAAAACACTTCTCTTCTTTAGATTCCTCATTCTTACCAATTGAGTAAAGATCCCCTTAGTACAACTGTATGGATTGCTACCTTTAGGCTGGTAAGGAGAGTAGATGATCAACTTGGAAAGTTGTTGTTGATTTTTAAAAACAAAAATTGAGATAACATGAAATTTTTTCAAATTTATATCAAATATTCTACTCCTCTTAATCACATTTACATCTTGCCTCAATTCATGTTCAAGACTACAAAATGACTGTTTTCGGTGCATATAAGGTTGTAAGGGACTTGTGTAGGCCTTTCACAGATTAAAAGGTTTGTGGAGATCATAATTTATTTTAATAAGGTGTTATTTGGTTATTTTAATTACTTAAACCTCAATTTAACCCTTACTTACACTTTTAACTCACCAAACTGAGTTCTCCTTTTGACTAAAAATCCTTGCCTGTTTCACTCCTATAGGTGTGTGTAAACTTGTAATTGAGATTATTCATGGTATGGAGAGAATATTAATGAATAATTAGAACAATATGATATATTATAATACATTTAACTTACCTTATATTCTCTAAACACCATCTAGGCATCAATTTTGGGACACTATTTCATACCCTACTTTAGGTGCCTTTTTCCCTCTATGTGGACACCTGTAGGTTGACATAGGGATTTAAAACTATGTAACAACATCATAGAAATTTTATTAATTCCAATTTTTATTAAATTAAATATATGGGACCATTATTACCATAATGGTATGCATTGTTTTTAATTTAGGATATCAATAGTCGCTTAAACCTCTAAATTTGTGGAGATGAATATAGGAATTTAGTGCTTTTAGAGGCAACTTTTAAACCTCAAACAACCTATTTAAATTAACCTTATAACCTAAATTATTGTAAAATGGTCTTTTATATGACATAAAATACAAAACTCACCTATTTTTATTGTTTATAAAAAATTTCAAATATGTTATAGGGTGCCTACAAGAACCCCTTGGACCTTTATTTTGCATCTTTAGGGAAAAGATCCCTGTATATAATCACTTGACCTTATATCATGTATGAAACCTCTAATTTTCAATTAAACATCTTAACTAAGTGTTCCCTGATCAAAACCAATTCTATAACTCCAAATCATAATTCATCATGCTCTAGTTTCACCATGTGACACATTAGCTGACTATCAAGGATAACTTATAGGTGGTTATTTCTATGCATACAAATAATAAGGTCCAAATATGGATAATATGTATTTTAACATGAATTTAATGGGTTTTATATCCATTTAAAACATACAAATACACTCTTTAACAATATTAATATATTAATACATCTCCTAACTCTTCACTTTTAGCATGATGTCAACAAAGCTCCTGCAATTGTGCATTGGGATGTTATACATGTAGGGCATGGAATGGAGCAATAAAACGTTAATGAATGGCCTAAAAAAACTAAAATCCATTTTAAAACTTAAAATTATTTTTTTCCACCAAAAAAATCTTGAACCAAGTCCTAATACTTCTTTTTTAATGTGAAAACCACTTGTATACATATAAAATAGAGTAGACAGGGGTATCTCATGACTTCTTGGTGTGATCAAGACATGGTGTTATGTAATTAATGATGGATATATATGATAATATGGCCTTGAGACATATTATACACCATATTCCAAATAAATGAGACCTCTACAAGAAATAAACATTCTACAAACAAGAACTTTGACTAAGACTGCACATGGTGGCACTTTCCTTTCAACATGGACTAACTTACCCATAAAAACACCAATAAACATGAAAATAATTATGTATACCATATAATGAGGTATAAAACATCCTTTGGAGTTAGCATCACCAATTGGTTTCTACAAACATGACCAAAATGGAGCAAGACCTATAGGGTGCATGAAATAACAAGTAAAAAAACATAGTCAGCTTATAAAGGATGATTCATAAAGTAAAATTGATCAATCCTTACATATTGATATGGAAATGAAGGTATTTTAGTTTAATATCACCTCCCAAAATAATTTTCCTTGAAATATCTTGAGTTGTTTGTACTAAGCACAAACCTAAAGGTTGCTTCTATATATCTAGGAAGGCAAAGAAGGAGTAAAATGGTTTTGGATTAAAAATGAAACTTAAAAATAATGTAAAGAATTTATATGAGTGTGAAGAAGATTGATAGTCCCTAAATTATATTCTACCATATGGTACATTTCCCCATTGGTTGTACAAGTGTCAAATACTCCCCTTTTTAGTTGGTTTCTTGAATTTCAATTAGACAACCTATAATATTATGATCTAACTAACATCCCTGATATGGAATCTAACCTATTTGACATTTTAAAATAAAAAAGGACACTTGGACATGTTAGGAACCATGACACTTGAATTTATGACCCTTGAAAGCCTTCTAAATGACTCAAAATGACAAATTGACTAATATGACTAAGACCAAGGCTAAGATGGCATTAAAAGACATAAAATCAAGTATAATACACCCCATGACAAGATATTATATCCCATAAATCATTAAAAGTCAATTTTTTACCTATAGGGGCCTCAGTTTGACCTATAGGGTCAAATTTGGTCAACTGAGATGGCACAAGAGTGATAATCATATATATAATAGGCCAATTAGATGCTAAACTCATATATAAACATACACTAAATTTATTATATTGCGATAGTTTAAATATGGAAAGTATAACTGTAATAGATATAGAAATGATAAAGAAGTGATTTACATAGATTTTTTTAATCCTAATGAAGTTATATAATTAAAATAGGTAGAAATTAATCTATAAGGATAATTTGTAACATTCATTAGATTATAGCTATGACACTTATGGTGTTTTGGATAGTAATGTCAGCCTAAGATGGTTACATTAATGCTACTATCTAGGTTTGATTCTAGTGTCTTCTATAAAATAACTATTGGAATAAGATGTGACCACTTGAATGCTTCTGAGTTTTGATTCACCTTTGCTTTGGTGGATTTCGATATGGGTCATGGAGTGTTTCTCCTTGTGAAATGTCAAAACCCTATTTTTACATATTCATAGTGACCTTGGGGAAAAATGGGTTAGTGGGAACAAGGTCTTGTGCTGAACCCAAATACCCCCCACTATTACAAGGTGATAACTACATATTAAATACTCCAAAAGGTGGTATCATACTCATGTAGTTATCCCCTATGTGTTGGTTTGCGTGTGAATCATATAATATGTGAAAATCAAGTATAATAATTACCTAGATTATAACTTGGAAAATTAGGCTCTTGGGATTCTCTTTTAGTTATTTAAACTTGTATATGTGTAGTCCCTATGATTGGTATGAAAATAGGAATAAATAGTGAAGCTTTAATCAATTGAATTCTCTTTAAATGCTCTTTTTCCTAAATACTAGATAAAGAATAAATGATGATTGATATTGTACATATATAAATCAACCCCTTTAGAGTAATAAATCATAGTAAATAAATTAGGATGACCATTAGGATACATTTAATTTAAATAATATATGACTTTAGGTTAATGGACACATGCATCGAGATAGTGCAATAACATCAATGTTGTTTATCCTAGACATTAGTGTCTAAGGAGTAGAAAAATAGGTACATCTTAAAAAATTGTGGAGATGGAAGATAAGTACATTTTAATCATTAATGAAATATATAAGACCTATTTCATCAACATAAGACTAGTCATACTAAGTGATATAGGCCAAGGGGCAAAAATATAGAGTAGATGTGAGACTTGTAGAAGTGGGAAAGGTAAAGAACTAAAAGGAACAACCAAGGTATGAGGTTTTTGAGTGTACAAGACTAAAGTGATATATAATCATAAAATATAATCTAAACTAACCCTAAAATATTTTAATTATTTACTTAGTATATATATGTAGATGTTTTCTTAGTGAATAAATGTGCATGTATCATTGTCTAGTTTTTCTCTACACCAAATAAACTAGTGTGGCTATATGATTACTTGGAATTTATATATTCCATTTTAGGTTGCCTAGACCCTACTTTGGTTGATCATAGAACCTTACCTTTTATGATAATTATAAACCTTATCCTTTAGTTTATTTTACTTGCATACTTACTTTGATTTACTTTATTTTCACATTTAATTTCATATAGGTCTAGTGAGAGTTATATCCTTGTGTCATAAGATTAAGATTTGGAAAAATTTCTTCTTAGAATTTTTGACTTAGGAAACCCTATACTATATTTAAAAATTTCATTGGTCATTACCCAAAAAAACTACATATCATATGTTGTATTTGTTTGACCCTCATATGTGTTTGAATCATTTGACATAGGATAGGTGTAAGTTAATCCTATCCCATCGATACATTCTGGTGAAATCAATGTGAATATTATCCCATATTTGGTTAGGTCATATTAATTTTTTAATTTATAGATTATTATATAATAATATTTTAGTGTTTAGGAAATTTCATCATCCAGCCTGATATAAATTTATGTTTGTATTCTAATGGTATAGGCCATCCCTATACAATTATGTGGATTTCTAACTGTATTATCCAAACATATAATATTATTTTTTCCTAGACATCATAATCACTAAATTTTTATTAAATTTTATTGGCCAACTTGATAACATTTTGTATTTTTTAGTTCACTACATTGGCCTAGCTAATACAATGTTTTATTCTAAACTTAGTGAGAAATTGTATTGGCCAACTTGATATCATCAGTTTCTCATAGTTACCATTTTTCACATTGATTTTTCATGATCTCCATTAAAGGAAACTCCTCATAGTAAAATTATATAATAAATTTTATCATGTTTGATGGTCTAAATGATACTCTTCCCACTTATGATGATACTTATAGTGAGAGTGAATATGGTCCTCCCAGTGATGAAGATACCCATGAGGATCCTAATGATGTAAATTTTGACACTTATATAATTTTAAAATATCCCCATGATAATATTCCCATTTATGACCCTAATTAAACTTATTATCAAGGTGAATATACTAATGATTATTACCTTGATATTCCTCCCTATGATCCCAATGATCATTACACTTACATATATTTTCCTACTCATGATTAACTTATGTAGTCAAATTCAATTATATATCATCATCAAGTTGTATCAACATGACCAAAATAGTTCATTTTAGTCCTATTTTTATCATAATGTATCAACCTGGATGATATAATTTCTTGTCTTTATTTTAGTAAACTATTTTTACCTATCTAATATGGTTCCATTCTTTCTTATTTTTATAGAATTTATCAGACTAGTTGATAACATACATAAATTTTTATATCACCTCCCATAGATATTTACATTATCTTAGGTTCCACATTTATTTCTATAACATTGATTTACATATATTTTAAAGCATTACTAGGCCTATTAATCTTGAAGTTATCTCCAATATACCTATATCCATAGGTTGGGGCATATTCAGATACCCATCCTCTTATTTTCACACATGATAGGGCATCTTATGATGCCCATAACTTTCTTGCTACACATATTAGGCCACCTTGTTCTACCCATATTTTAGTATTTGGGGAATATTTTTAAATACATCCATCATTTTATACATAATTTGGGGGCATACTCTAATTCCCATCATAATTTTATTGGATTATTGATATTTCATCCTTACCATGAGCTGGCAATAAAAAATCTTTCACATATTACAAACAATCAAATTTATATTTAATGAACTTTTTTAGACACATATGCTCACATTTGACATTCTCTTATTTTATATAGTGGTTAACATAGTTTTTTTTTTTTAATCTCATGTTTCTTTGATTTTATACATTTTATAAAACTTTCCCCCTCTTTTAAGATGATTTATTGCACCATTATTTCCTTTTTGGTTCTTTAATATTTTTATTTTCAACTTTATATTCCCTAGTTGTTATTAGGTATCACCTTTGGGTTTTATATCACATTTATTTATATTATAGATCTTAGGTAACACCTTTAGGTTTTCTAGTTATCACACTTCATCCCATTTTTTACATAGTATACTTATGATTCTCTAGCCCCTTTTCACCCACTTTTGGTATGACCATTTACTTTCCCTCTCGTGTAGGATGACTACTAATTTCACTAGTGCTTGTGCTAGATCTCTTATAGGTTAGTATGGATTTACCAATGACATGATTTTCATAACATAGCCCCATCTCTTTCAAATAATTATTTCCCTCATTGTGATCATATATAATAACATTCCTCATTGTATCATTTTTATTACATGGATGGATCTTACATGATCCCCAAATTTTCTTTCTTTCCTTTCATTTAAGGTACATGTAGGCCAATTTTTAAATTTCACACTTACATGTGGATAATTCTAGGAGTCTATAGGCATTATGGTCTTTATGCTATCCCTTATAGTTGTCAAATGTAATCTCTCATGTTAGTTATCTCTCTCATAGATGTTTGATTTTATGAATCTATGTGGAGGAGGAATAAAAGAAGATAGCAACATTACTATCAAAATAAGATCAAAATTCAAATTATATCTCAATACTCATTTCACACTAAAATAGATAATCTTTGTTTGGCACATCTCTTATCTTATTTAAATCTCAAACTCCATAGTTTTAATCATGAAAGAGTTAAGGTAAATTGGGGTGTGGTAGGCTAGTAGACTAGGGTAGGAGGTATTTTATCAGTACATTATATCTTACTAAATTTTATTGTCACCTATCTTGCCATGCAATTACCCAACCTTCATAATAGATTGATGACTCTGTATGGGGTCTTATGGAGCTAGGAACATGTTATGGGAAGGTATGATCATTTTACTTTCATTTTTACAACCTTAATTTGATTGTCTATGTACTTCACTTGTTAGCCCAATATTTGTGCTCACTATTTGAAGTGTCTTAGGTCCTTGATGTTGAAATTTCTTATCCTTTCCCATTTTTTTAGTGTGTTTAATTTCTATTAAGGATTTCCACATCACCCATGTGGTGCCTCACATTCATTTTTTTAATGGATTGGATCACCATATCATGTGAATGTATAGATTAATGATAGGTGAAATAAAATAAATCACCCAACAAATAATTTTAATCTAATAAAATCAAATATATGAGAATATAATGTAAATAAAATAGGATCCAAAATACCAATCTTCCATAATCAAAGCTCAAACATGTGAGAACTAAAAATAGAAGAGTGATGAGTAACTCCTTTACAAAATTTAGCCAATAGACAACTAGAATAGATTAGTAAGTCCTTAATAAAAGGTGGTCAATAGATCCAATAATAGAGGAGTAACTCCCATACCCATAATAGCTAGTTAAGGGAGTTACTTTGTTGTCACCTAGTCAACCTGAACACATAATACATCTTCTTTATGAAATTATTAAAAATATAAATGATTAAAAAGACCATAAAAATAAATATGGAAAAAAATATAATTCATACTATAAAAAACCCCCATAAGAACATCTTATGTGGGTAGTGTAAAAAAATGGGTATCGACAACAAGACTTGATGAGGTACCCATGTGCAAATTAATCTCTCATAAATTAGAGAAAATGAGAATAACCATAGGAGAAACTCCCCCTAAAAGAGAGACATAATTAAGAGGATAGAAGGACCCCCCTAAAAGATGATGCTATATTGTCTTAAATCTTAAGAAGAACTTGCAAGTGAAGATACTTTCTCTCTTTGAAAGGTTTGGTGAAGGTGTTTATAATCTACTATATCATATAGACATATATTATATCAATTATTTCCCCATAAATGAGATATATAAGGAATTTCATGTGAATATCCATGTCTTTAGTCTAGTGATGTTGAACTAGATTCCTAAAAATTTGAATAGTGTTATGGTTGTCATACTAGATGATGGTAGATCATCTGAATTAGATACCAAACTTGATAAATTTATATGACCTCAGTGAAAGCATTGAAATCACATATAATTTGCCTTAGTAGATGATAAAGAAAAAACATTATACTTCTTGATTGACCAATTAATCAAACTTGAAATAATGTAGAAACTATATCTTAAAGTAGAATTGTATTTATGAATATCACCAGCCCATTCTAAGTCAATATAGCTAATCAAGTTAATGTTAGTGATATATTTGTAATGAATACCAAATCTATGTGTGCATTTAATATTTTGAAAAATCCTCTTATCTACTTTTGATTGTATCTCATGGGGTTCATGCATGAATATAGAGAGTAGACCCACTACATATGATATGTCAAGTATGGTATGTATCAAGTAGATAAGCCTACCCACAAGTTTTTGATACAAGGTAGCATTGTCCAAATGTGAAGTAAAATTTACGTAAAGATTGAATCTAGATATAAAGGGAGTTGAAGTTATCTAACAATCATCCATGTGAAACTAAACAAATAGATCAAGAGCATACTTAGGCTATGTAAGAGTAATCCTTGAATCAGACTAAGAAATCTAAATTCAAAGGAAGTAGTGTAACAAAACCAAGTCTATCATGTAAATCTATCTAAAATACCCCTTTTCAATACTAAAATGGATGAAAAAGAGCTACCAATGATCAAAATATCTTCAACATAAAGAACTAGAATCAAGAGTGAAGCATTCTACCACAAGAGATAGATGTTTATATCTAAATGGCATATCATGAATCTTATTAAAATAAAAAAGGAATCCATCTTGTCATACCAATCCTAAGGGGCCTATTTGAGGATATAGATAAATTTATAGAGTCTACATACAAAGGGATAATCCGTAATAAATCTTAGAGAATGTTCCATGTAAATATCCTCCTCAAGATCATCATGAAGAAAGACACTATTCACATAGATCTAATGGACATCCTAGTTATTGGATACAACAATATCAATTGTGAGTTTGACTAAGTTCATATTTGTGACTAACACAAATTTGTTTGTGTAATTGATTCTAGGAACCTATGAAAAACCATTGGTGACCAACCACACTTTGAACTTGTTAATGAACCCATCTATTGCATACTTAGTTTGATATATCCATCTGCATCAAACTATATTTCTTCCCTTATGAAAAAGTGTTAAGTCCCAAGTATGATTTTTGGTTAAGGAGTTATACTCCTCATGCATGTTATAATCCCACTCATGAATATTATGACCCCCATATAAATACTTCCTCATTTTATTTTTAATGAGCACAAGAAAATATGATATATTTTTAAATGATAAAACAAAAAACTCTTATAAGTTTTCAAATAACTAAATATAATTTTTACTAAATACCATGAATTGGTAAGGTGTTTTTAGGTTTTCATTTCCAACAAATAAATTTAATCAAAGTGGTTTGTATATACCATAAATAGTAAAAGGAGGTATTTTTAAACTAAAAAGGATCATCATTAAAATGCAAGTTTATACAAGCTATGAAAAATAGATTGATACCAAGAGAGGTTTATGGATGCAACTTCAAATGATGAACAGGAGGTATGAAATCACTAGAACAAATGCATGGGGTTATAGGTTAACCCTTAAGAGAAATGAAATATATTGAATAAAATGATACCAAGGCTCAATGGTTGATTGAAAAACATAAGATTCTCAACCATTTATCCACACAACAAGTATAAATACATGTATAGATGATTAAAATGCCATGGTTTAGAGGCATCTAAATGATGCCAAGGATATCACGTTAACACTTTTGTATGATTTAGAATGTCTAGATGGAATAATATTCAATAATAGTGGCCTATACAAGTTTATCCATGAGAGTAAACTAACCTACCCAAATAAGAGAGAAATGAGCCAAATAGAAAATGAGATCCCACATGGAAACCCAAAACAACCCAAGATTAAAATAATAAAACTTGATATTTTAGTAAAAAGGACCCTAATTTTTTTTTAAATATTGAGGTTATTGATATTTCAAAACACACATAAATATTTTTAAGCCTCAAAAAATTTCCTAGCCATATATGAAAATAAACTCTAGATTTTAAAATAAATCTTATAGAAATAAAAAAATAGACACATGATCACCGAGGTGGGTCTAATACCATATCAATTTTGTGGTAGAGATCACCAAGTCATGTGAATGTATAGGTTCATGATAGGTGAAATACAATTAAGTACTCAAAACACAAATTTAATCTAATGAAATAAAATATATGAGAATAAAACATAAACATATTAGGATCCAAAATACCAGTCTTCCTCTAAAAAACTCATAAATGTGAAAAGTATAAATAGGAGAGTACTGAGTAAATCCTACATAAAATATTATCAATAGAACCTTGAAATATAATATCAAATCCTTCAAAAAATGTGGTCAATAGAGTCAATAATTGAGGATTAACTCCCATACCTATAATACCAAGTCAAGGGAGTTACTTCTCAGTCATCTGATTAACCTATACACATAAGAAAGATTCTCCATGAATGTAAGAAAACACCAAGTTAGGGGAAATGTTGAGGTGTGTCCTTGTTGTTGTGATTGAGGCTTTAATATTATAATTTATGTCAAAGTTTTTTGAGTATCACTAATGTCCCAGAGATTTTCTTATGATGTTGCATGGTGAGTGTTCATAATGACATTGAGCATGGTTTGGTAGTCTTTGAGTTCTATATGAGGTATTGACATATTTTTTTGTGAAAATATATAATGAGCCTATTGAGACAGTTTATAACTATGTTTTAACATCATAATGAGTCTTAGAGTACATCTATAGTGGCAAGAAGGTCTCAAAGTGGTATGGTGCCTAGTAGGTCTATGTGAATGGACTTGTTCTTGAGCATAAATATGGCTTGTAGAGGCATGATGGTGGTGATATGGATGTGTATGATATTTAATTTTTGAAATGTAGTGTTAGATCATGTGATAAAGGTGTTTATTTATTCACATGACTCTTAGAGTGAGCCAAAGGGGTATGTTCTTATTTAGTGGTCTTCTCATGGACCTAGTATTAATACCCTAGGTGGTAGAATGAGGTTTCATGATCAGGTTTGGATGCTTGTGATATAATTTTAGAATGGTTTTATGTGTGATATGTTTTTTTAAGAGTGATAATGAAGTTTCAATTCTTGATTTGAATGAGAAAACATGAAAATTAGGTCTTGAGGTCTCTTGTGTGTGTAGAGTGAAGAGATGAAGACTTGAGAAGGACTTTATCATGCTTATTGGAACATATGAATATTTTATGGGAATTTTATATATTAGGGAGAGATATAAAATGGTACTAAATTTTTTTCCAAGCATTAGGAGTTGGTTTTCGGGGCAGATTTTTATGAACAAATGTTAAGAATGGAAATCGGTCTAAGACCCTCCTTAAACCCTAATAATGACCCAATTTGGAATATCTCATTGGAAATGCAATAAAATAATTTTTTAAGTATAGTTTTATTATTTTATCATGTATATGAATATTCCAAATACCTCCAAGTGGTATTGAGTGTGAGTGGAAGCTATGAAAAATTGCTTATTTATATAAAAAATGATATAATAGGTAAGGTTAACTAAGTCAAAGTTGTAAAATGAATGGAGGTTGAGTCTTGTGAATTATATTTTTCCCATGAAGGTTTTTGAATTTTAATAGTGCTTCAGGTGTGAAAATTTAATGCTAAAATATGGCCAATCACTAGTAGGCTTAGTGAAATAATTTAGTGCAAATCTAGGCAAAGATGAGTTAAAGGATCCTGTCAAATTATCATGAATGAATAATGATTTTAATTAAATTTCAAATTTTTATGGAAATATTATGTAATTTACATATGTTTTAAATATATTGGTGATCAATATTTAATGTGAAATTTCTTAAACTAAAATGACCTATCTGAGTGAGTTAAGACTGTGTATAGTATGGTTTTGTAAGGGGTCTAAAAGTTAATTTATTCTAATAATACCATGATTTATTTATATTTGAGAGTGATATATAGGTATCATAAGACAAAAAATATGTATAACTATTTAATAAATGTGTCTATACAAGTTTTGGAATGCAAGATCATCATGACTGGTTTACAAGGTAGAATGACAATTATGGCTATGTAAGATGGAGTGATGGATCTAAAATATTATATCATGAGTTTATTTTTTAAAAGTGATTTTTTTTTTTGGATTTATATGACCTATAAATTATTTATATAAGTTTTATATTCACTTTAATAAATTATAATATGGAAGCCATAATGGCTTATCTAGCTGTGTAAGGACTGTGGGAGAGAAGTTCAACAAATTGGTCTGTAAGATTAATGGTTAAAACTAGATATTGTGATATATATATTGGATTATGTTATATACATCAAAAAATAACTATGAGTATGCATTATATGTCTTTTAAGTTTCCTTATAAGATCCAAAGACAACATTCTTCATGACTATGTTTTGGATCTTTATGGTAGATCAAATGAGCCTTTTGTAGAGGTAATTCTAAGTCTTTGGATCCTAAGTGATGGATTATAATGAGTTTGATGATAAATATTAAGTCATGAAGTTTATATACATATGTGTATTGTTGATTTAAAGTGTTTCTACAAGTTTTTTGAGCTTCATCTTTGTAGACAATATTTTTGGGGTAAATAGTCATAATAGGTCTTTAATGCCTAATGGAGATTTCATGAGGTAAGAAAAGGATGTGTGACTTATTGATAATATATGAGGTAATTTGAGGTTTTTATCTAAGTTATTGAAAGGTTTTGGTATTTTTTTGAGGGATATTTGGACCATACTAGTTCAAGTTGTCCCATGAAGAGGATAAACCTAATGCATTAGGTCTCTAAGTAGGTCTAAAAGAAGAAAAAGGTCTAAGTGAGTTTGTACAACATAATAGTGTTGTTATTTTGACTGAATATTATTTTTAACATGTCCTAAGACATGTTTTACATCTGACCCTAATGAATTAATGTCTTTTTTGACCAAGAGTGTGATTGATCTAGTGATTGGTATAAATACAAGTCTAAATAGGATTATTTGTAAAAGTAAGAGGAATGAGAATGAGAGAAAATAAAAGAGAACATTGAAGATAAGGAGGTAATGTATACCTTTATAAGGGAGTAAACGATTATTCATGAACGTTTATCACAATTTCTAAGTATGACGAGCAAGGTCATATGACCTAATCAATCCATATGATGGTTTTTTGAGTGAAGTAGAAGAAGGCAATTTTTCTTGTTTGAAGAGGTAGTTCGAGAGTGTTGAATGAGTGATCTTGTGTTGATTGAGAGATCATAAAATTTACATAAAATATGTGTTCTTGATATATTAAATTGGATAGAGTGGATAGAGATAAGAAGAAGAGGTCAGCATCTATTGGTTGAATATTAAGGTGTCTTGAGGTGATCAAGTTGTCTTGGTTGAGTTGGAGCTTAGTCAAGGGAGTGGGAGTTGCCTTGAAGGTTGGATATTTCATAAATATCCTTGAAGTAGATGAGTTGGTTCTAATTTACTTAGAGGTTTTTTGCCTCATTACAAGTTACATATTGCTAAAGGACTAGTTGAGTTGGTGTTTAACTAGTAAGGAGTCGGTAATCCTTATGGGGTTTGTGCCTCACTAAATATTGATCCATTGTAGTAGTCCAAGCTATGTGTTAGTGTGTTTTATCCCCCGTGAGGGTTTCTCACATATATCTTGTGTTCATGTTTTGATATCTTTCTTCATGTTTATATGATTGCTTCTTTATGCATTTATTGATCACTATATTGGCTTGAAAGGTTAATCATGTTAAGTGGAAAGAAAGGATTTTTTTAGGACACTGATTCACCCCCCTCCTCTAATTGGTTATTCTTTAAAAAATTGGTATTATATTAGGTACTTTGAATAAGGTTTGATATCTTAAGGTGATCTTAGAAGCACAAAATAGATAAGCTTGTGAAGGTAAGTTACAAGATCAATATGTTTATCAGCTTGTGGAAGAAGAAAGCTTGGTGGTTATTTGTTGAGTCTTGGTAGATGTTACATGACAAGAAGGTGTTTGTATCAATCTCAATAAAAAAGAGAGAATTTGAAAACAACTAACAATTTTAGTTGTTTGTATGATCTAGGTCATGGTTAATGTTTGTATAGAGGACTACATGATGAGACAATGGGAAGATAGCTTGAAATAGTTAATATGTTTGAAAGAATTCATGAGATCATCAAAATATTTCCAAGGTGGTCTAGAAGGTCTATATTAGTATGAATTGTGACTCAAGATATTGGTCAAATTTATCAAATTCAAGTAGACCAAGGTGTGCATAGTGATAGGGGTAGCATGTGTGAGATGCTTCAGAGATTAAAGAATCTTCTTTTGATGTAGTTAGATGAAAAGAGTGTTATGAAGTCATTGAGCTGATATGGGATGTTATGAGGGTTTCCTAGATGCATTTTTGAGGTTATAGTGTTTCTCATGATCCTTTGGATAGAGAAAAAGTGCCATTATAGAATAAGATAAACTAGAATATCATTAAATGTCTTATATGTATGAAGAGACAAGTTTATTTGTACTTTTATTAAATTTACCTAGAAAGTTAACTCTTGTCAAAGGGTTTTATGGAGGTGTTTTATATAGTGCCAAAATACTTCCCTACAAATTTGGTATCTTGATGTATTATCTAGCTCAAGTTATGATCTTCTAAAGTTGGTTCTATGTGTAGTGATGTGCTAGACGCCATCAAATTCATGCTTTTAGAAATAGTCATCATGATTTCAAAAATATGACCACTGGGGTTTGAATTCAAAGGATTATGCATGAGTTTTTGGTACTCGAGAGCATTCATTTACCTATAGAAGTCATGAAGGAGGTCAAAACTTGTTGGTGTAAAAACCAAAGATGAAGTAGACTTCTTGTAGATTATCATCAATGTGATTTGGAGACTTGAATGTCCATAAAAGTGCATTTATTTCATGTCAAAGTTAGAATTTGATGAATGCATTTTTGTTTAGAGAACTTGGGATGACTAAAATGGATTTAAAACCTCTCTATTGGTCTTGAATTGTTGTTTTGAGTGTTGTATGATGTTTTTACCTCATTTTAGTCTTTTTCCATGTATTGAGGAAGTTATGAAAGTGTACCTTTATGTAAATAAATCTCAATGAAAGAGGATTGTGATTAAGGTCTACAATTTCAGTAGACATAAAGTGACTTGATGAGTGGTGTGGAGATATTTATCACTTTTGATGGATGATCAAAGTTATTGGATGTGTTTTTATGGTATTAAAGCTCTTGTTACTACTTGTAAATGATTATATTGATTTCATTTGTGAAGGACTAGCTCAAAGACATGTTGAATAGGGGTATGAGGGTTTTAAGGATTATTATGTATATAAACCCTGAATGTGAATTTTCATGATGAAAATGGATCTTATATGACCTATAGATATCAATAGATTGGTATATGGATTTATTGCAATGTTTCTTACATCAGTCATCATGATTGTAATCCATGTTTGAGTGCAAGATGATGTCTAAGTAGTAAAGATAGAACTAGTGGTGTGAGAGTTGAAGATTGGTCCATCATACCAATGAATTTGAAGGTAGAATGTATTGATCATGTGATCAATGATTTAGATTTGGTTGTGTCTTAAACATGAGCAATAGAGTTATGAAGGTGACCATTCCTAGAGCATAACAAGTTTAAATAATGTAGAAGTGGTATTTCTCTAGAGGTTATGTCATGAGTTGAAATGTTATTTTGATATCAAGATGACCTAATAAGGTATTAAAGGGATTTGTTTTCATGACATGAAGATGTTTAAATACATGATCATAATAGAGGTTCTATGTTAATTATTGTCAATTTTCCCCCATAGATCAACTTGTCACCCTATCATTTTAAACTTAACATATCTAGTCTTAAGTGTTCCTTAAGATGATGCCTTTTGTTACCTAATGATTCCTTACAAGTTTTGTGCCTTGGTGAAATTGTTATATGCATATATAAGCCTTCAAATATGATCAAAAATGACTTGAGCAAGCCTAGAAATGATAGGCCATCATTAAGATGTCACACAAAAATAGATTGGTTAGCTCATTTGTGAATTTTATAAATATGCTTATAAAGCATCTTAGGTTAAAAGAAATACATGGACATAAAGTTCTTCATGCCTTGAACATTCTCTACAAAAGTTGTATCTTGATGAGTTTGATATCTTAAGATATAAAGCTTAAAATTTAATACTATAGAATGAAATCGGCACATGGACATCAAGTTCAAGACTCATAAAACAACCATTGGAATTGAAATGATCAAGATCAATAGTTGACATTTATTTATATTGAAGATCTAGTAGTGAGTGGTGATCTAATAGATGCCAATGGGTCCCAAGATCTAATGGCATGTATTCAATCATACCATTGATATTAATGGTGAGAATCAAGTCAAAAGGTTAGCATAAGTGAGAAGCTAACAAGTGGTAAGATATTGGGTGTCCTAAAGGAGATCCAATGGTGAGCATTAATTAATAAATGCAACTAGGTATAGGTAGATCAATGGTGTGTGTTTATTTATACACATAGATCTAATGGTGAGTAATGAGTCAAAAAATTAGCATATCTCAAATAAAAATAATAATCTACCAAGTATCATGAGTGTGTTAAATTGGTAGAAGATCTATAGCTCATATTCATTCATATAGAGAAAGATCAATAGTGCATGTATAAGATGACAAAGTATATCCTATGGTATGCAAGCAAGATGATCAATCGTAAAGATTAGATGTCTATGATTAAGTGGATCAAATATCAATGACATGTGATCACCAAGTAAGATCAAGATCGATGGTCAAGATTAATGTTTCAAAGCTAGGTCAAACTAGAGCAAATATCTCAGCTAACTATATGATTATGATCCTTTTCTCCATTCTTGCATGCTAAAAATGAACTATTGAGGATTAATTGATGTCAAAATAATATTAAAATGGATTGGTTAACCTATTATAACTACATCAACACTAGAAGGATATTACAAAAGATTGACCTAGCTATTGCAATGGCTTTTATGCCATAATTCTATTTGGAAATGACTTGATTATTCCATTGTAACCATAAGGAGCATCATGTAGGACATAAACAAATTAAAAAATATTGATATGGTTTTCATGGCCATTTTATATAATTAGTCTTAGTAGGATGATCCTTTCTAACTAAATCAATGCTAGATGATAAGAAATATTGATCATAATGACCCCTCTTCCATCATCCTATGAATTTGTCCCCATATCTTGCATCCCTTATACCATATATACAAGCTTCTAAGACTTAAAATGGATCCCTCTCTTGGGCATGACTATACTCTACCAAGATTGAGATTTGTAACCTCTTGAGATGAATAGAAAACTGATTTTAGATTTCATTTTTATGGTATCATGTGTCCATTTTAGTTTGATTTGCATATGAGGTTAAAATATCTCCCTTATCAAGTTATGATCTCACTTAGTTACTATATATCTTATTATGTAGGTCATGTTTAGTGTTTAACATCATTTAATTGAACCAAGCATGTGGATACATTGATTAGTTAATGTATTGAATGAGGCCTCTCTATCACTTCACTTAGGTTTTGATCACTTGGTGAACCTATGCATGAGATATTGATGCATAATATATATTTGGACTTATAAACTCAATATTTTTCTTATCTCATTAGTGTTTTTTTGAAGTTCAAGTAAGAGTGGATGAACAATCATTTTAGGTGCATCACTATCATTAGCTTATATTTCCATTTCAACTATCTTCCTCTTTATTTTCCATAGTAAAGAGTAGATTTTAGTGTAAATGAGATAAGTGATGCATCAGAGGAGCTAGCCTTGTTAAAAATCCTAGAGGTCTGACCCAAGATTAGGTGACCCACAACCTAGAGTCATTCCCATATTGGACTAGATTTCGGTAGAGACCTAAACATTCCTTTTCTTAACTAGGGTGAAATCTTCATCTACAACATTAATCACAAGAAAGTATATCAGAAGTTTGATAGAGACTATCTTATTTTGAAAGACCTATTTGACAATGTGTTTCCATGAAGATGCTATGAAGTGATCTAAACAATGATGGATTGAGAAGCTTGAAGAGAAGTATATATGGATAAAGGGAGAGTTTATTGGTTATATAGTTTCTCAAAGTCCAAGGATCATTAGTATTTTAGAGATGACTCTTTGTCATTAATTTCAAAGGGAGAGAAAGACTTGATTGGGAGAAATACCTATTTGGGGAGTTCCATCTTGAAAAGATAAGAATGATCTACTTTGTTGGAGTGTTTTACATCAATGACAAAGGGAGAGATTATTGAGGTGTTCTCTTTTTTTTTTATTTATACATTAATATTATCATTGATTTTAAAGTTTTGTGAGTATCATTGATGTTCTAGATATGTTATTATGATGTTTTAAGGTGAGATTTCATAATGACAATGAACATGGTTTTGGTAGTCTTTGAGTTAGGTATGAGGTATTGGCACGTTTTTGTGTTGAAAAAATATTATGAGCCTATTAAGAGAGTTTATAAATGTGGATTGACATGGTAATGAGTCTTAGAGTGCATCTATAGTGGTAGGAAGGTCTCAAAGTGGTATGGTGCCATGTAGGTCTATGTGAATGGACTTGTTATTGAGCATGGATATGACTTGTAAAGACATGATGATGGTGATATAGATGTATATGAGATTTAATTTATGAAATTAAGTGTTATATCATGTGATAAATGTTTTTATTTACTCACATCACTCTTAGAGTGAGCCAAAGGGGTATGTTCTTCTTTAGTGGTCTTCTCATGGACCTAGTCGTAAGACCCTACATGGAAAAATAAAGTATCATGATCAGGTTTAGAGGCTTGTGAGATCATGTAAGAATTATTTTAGGTGTGAGAGGTTATTTTAATATTGATAATGAATTTATAGGTCTTGATTTGAAGGAAAAAACATGAAAATTAGGTCTTGAGGTCTCTTGTGTGTGCAAAATGAAGAGATGAAGACCTGAGAAGGACTTTATCATGCTTGTTGGCATGTCTGAATATTGAATGGGAATCTAAGATCTTAGGTAGAAATGGAAAATGGTATTATAAATGTTTTCCAAGCATTAGGATTTTGTTTTAGGGGCAAATTTTTATGAATAAATGTTAAGAATAGAAATTGGTCAAAAACCCTCCTTAAACCCTCATAATGACCCTATTTGGAAGATCTTGTTGTAAATTTCCTATAATTAATTTATAAGTCTAATTGGATTATTGGAGAAGATATGATATTTTATAGGTACCTCTATGTGGTATTGAGTGTTTAGGAGAGTGAGTTAAAGCTATAAGAATTCCCTCATTTATCAAAAAAATTATATAATAGGTAGGGTTAACTGAGTCAAAGTTTCACAATGAATGGATGTTGAATATTTTGGCTTACATTTTATTACCATTAAGTTTTTTTAGTTGTTATAGTGATTCAAGTGTGTAAATTTGATGTTACAAGATGACCAATCGTTAGTAGGCCTAGTGAAGTAGTTTAGTGCAAATGCAAACAAAGATGAGTTGAAGGTTCTTATCAAATTATCATCAAGGATTAATGATTTTAAGTAAATTTAGGATTGGTTTTGTAATTTTATGAAATTTAAATATTTTTTATAGATATTTATGATCAATATTGATGGTGAAATTTCTTAAGCCAAAATGACATGTTAGAGTGAGTTAAGATTGTGTGTAGTAACATTTTTTTATGAGTCTATAAGTTGATTTATTTCAATAAGACCATGATGTTTTTTATATAAAATTTATATATAGGTATCATAGGATAAAAAAATTGTATCAATATTTCCTCAATGTGTCTACATAGGTGTTGGAATGCAAGATCATTATGACTAGTTCACAAGGTAGAATGACAGTTCTGGGTATACAAGATCAAGAGATGATTATTAAATGTTATATAATTATTTTGTGTTTCCAATAAATTTTTTATGTTTTTATTAATGTATATGAATTATAAATTATTTATATAATTTTTATATTAAATTTAATAAGTTTTAATATGGAATCCAAAATGGCTTATCGAGCTGTGTAAAGACTATGGGAGAGAAGCTCGATAAATTGGTCTACAAGACCAATGGTTACCACTAGATATTGTGACATATATATTGGAATATTTTATATAGGCCATAAATTAAATATTATTATTCATTATATGGATTTTAAGTGTCCTTATAGGATTAAATACAACATTCTTAATGATTATGTTTTGGAGCTTTCTGGAAGATCAGAGTGAGCCTTTTGTAAAGATGTTATAGAGTCTTTGGAGCTTGAGTGATGGACTATAATTAGTTTGATTATGACCATAAGGTAATTAAGTTTCCATCCATATTTTTATTGTGCATTTAAAATTTTTCTACAAGTTTTTTTATCTTCATCTTTATAGATAATGTTTTTGGGGTAATTAGGCCTAATAGGTCTTTAAGGCATAATGAAGCTTTCATGAGGTAAGCAAAGGATGTGTGACTTATTGAGAATATAGGATGTTATTTTATGTTTTAATATAATTTATTATAATTTTTTATCACTTTTTATATGGATATATTGGTCATATTCATTCAAGTTATTCCTTGGAGATGATGGACCTAATGCATTAGGTCTGTAAGTAGGCCTAACAGAAGAAAGAGGTCTAAGTGAGTTTTGAAGGCCTAATAATGTTGTTATTTTGAATAATTATTGTGTATAACATGTCCTAAAACATGTTTTGGGTATTAAACTAATGGATTAATATATATTTTTATGAAGAGTGTGAGTGATCTAGTGATTGGTATAAATACAAGGCTAAATAAGCCTATTTGTAAAAGTAAGAGGAATGAGAGTGAAAGTGAATAAAAGATAACCTTGAGGAATAGAAGGAGGTCATGAAGACCTTAAGAGGGGAGTAAAGTATCAGTCATTAACATCCATAAAAATTTATTATTATGATGATCAAGGTCATAATACCTAATCAAGCCATATGATGGTTGTTTGAGCAAAGTAGAAGGGCATATTTGCTTATTTGAAAAGATAGTTTGAAAGATTTGAAGGAGTGATAATATGTTGATTGATATACCATCAAATTTCATCAGAGATGTGTTCCTAATTTGTGACAGTGGATAGAGAAAATAGAGAGCTAAAGAAGAGGTCACCATCTGTTGGTTAAGAAATAAGGTATCTTGAGGTGATCAAGTTATCTTGGTTAAGTTGGAGCTTAGTCAAGAAGTAGTGGGAACTACCTTTTAGGTTAGAGCTTGTACAAGTATCCTTAAACTGGTTGAGCTAGTGCTTATTCAATTAGGGGGTTTGTTCCTCCTTGTAATTTAGAGCTTGATAAAGGACTAGTTGAGTTGGTGCTTGACTAGTAAGGGGTTGGTGCTCCTTCTAGGGTTGGTGCCTCATTAAATATTGAGACATTATTTATAGGACAATAATCCAAGATATGTGTCAATGGGTTTTATCTAGCATGAGGTTTTCCCACATATATCTTGTGTTTATGTGTTGATATCTTGATTCATGTTTATGTGATTGATTTTCTATGCATTGCTTGATCACTATATTAGTTTGAAAGGTTAATCATGTTAAGTGGAAACAAAGGATTATTTTAGGACACATATTCACCCCCCAGTGGTTTTTTTTCCAATATAAAATACAATAATAAATAAATATGGAAAAAAATAAAACCCCTAATATAACACATTATTTACATCATATCTTATCTAATATCCCCTTTATGGGTATCGATTTTAGATGATCACATCCTTAATCACATCTATATCAAATTATTATCATTATAACATAAACTGGATTTCAGTTTATGAGTTGTATTATAAGACCTAAGGAATATAATCATTCCTTCCTCACAAACACCCATCACATTTGCTTTCCACACCATCTCAATGTGATCATTTTCATTTATTTAAGTGGTTGTGATTTCCTACATCAAATTTTAGAGCAAGTGCCAAACTTGAGCTGTCATTATTTAGATATTATTTTATTAATTTATCCACCATGTTATTTCTTTAATTTTTTTATGGGTTTAACTTATCTTACATAAGGCATTTTCCATACTTTCACATATGTTTTTTATTTATGTTTGACTTGATATACTTCTCTTACATTTTTAATAACCTTTTTCTTTACAGTATTTTGTGTTTTTCTTCATGTTTGACTTGACATGTTTATCTTACATTTTAAATTACATCTAATTAATGATCATATATGTTTTATTCATGTTTGATTTAACATGAATATCTTACATGAGATCATATTATATACTTACATGTC
>JARHVA010001391.1:620000-625000 GCA_037957365.1 Torreya grandis | reverse complement strand
TTATGTAATGTTAGTTTCTTTTATGAACTTAAAATTAGTTATAGTATTTTATATATTTAAGGCCTCAACTTTATGAATCATCCTTAAGAAGTTAAGCTACTCTTAAACCCCTCCAAGACCCCATAGGCATGGTTTTCTCTTGGTTGAGTGTGTTTGAGATTTCATTGATGAACATGGAAATTTGTGTGAGATATTAAAGGGATTAAATAAACCTAATACACCTTATTAAATCAAATTTTCAATGAAAATAATGGTGGAATTTGTAGGTACATGTCATAGGGTTTTAAGAATACAAGTGTTGGGTCTATTTGGCATTGTTTGAAGGGTTTAGGGATTATAATAGAGGATAAAACATATGAAACACATTTATACCATTATCTCTCAAAAATTACATGCATATTAAATCTCACATTCATTCACAATGTATCTTGGTAGTATTGGTAAAAACATGTAGTCCTCAAGTGAGAAGGTACACTCTTGTAGGTAAGTAAATCTAAGATTTGAAGAATAATACTTCTTGAAGTAAGGTTTCATACATTAAAGTGGGAATATATGAATTTTTAAAAATATAAAATAATTTTATAAATAATAAAACATCACACTTGATTAAGGGTGTAGGCGGAAGGTTTAAGATCATTAGTTTAGTGTTCTTAAATAAGAACTTCAAAAATTGGAGGAACTAAGTTGCAAGCATGAAAGCAATGACCAAGTATTAATGAATTAATGAGGTGTTTATATTGAATATAAACCTAAATAAAATTTAAAAACCCATTTTTCATCAAACATGATCAAGATGATAAAAAATAGTTCTGTCATCCACACACAGCTGACTGTGTCAAAACTACCTATAGGCAGTTATTTAAAAAAGCTTAAGAAAGAGAAGACTAAATATGTTGGGTTGATATTTTGAGATAAAAACATAATATAAAGGTAATTTTAAATTTTATTATCATTTTATAATAATATCAATGATCCAAGTATTCTTTCGACTAATTTTAGCTACAACCTTATGGAAAATGTTTATTAGGCCTATTGAGACTAAAAGTGCATTTTTGCTTTTGAATTCAATATTTAAGAAACCAATAAAATAGATTGGTTTCCTATAGTTTTTTGTGATTTATAGAAACTATAAAAACATATAACAAATTTTAAAACCCTTATGGTCATATTTGAGGGGAATAATTGATGTATGTATGGTCTAGTATATTGTCAGATTGTAGATTCAAATTTGAAGAGATTATTGATAATTTTTGTAAGTTGCCTTAGTTGAAAAGGGTCCTAAAACATGTAAAATAGTATTAATTTTTTCTTAAATATTATTATAGATCATAATAAGAGGAAAATCTAATCTAAAACAAGGTAGTAAGGTTTGAACCTAGAATGCTCACACACAGGCCTGCTACAGGTATAAAATGAGGGGAAAACACTTATATTGTGCTAGATGAGATGTTAATAAGTTGTGTTAGGTATGAGAGATTATTAATAAATTATATATTTTATTAAACTCATTTATAGAGACAAACCTAGCTAAATAAGATCCATTCTCAAGATCTAGCAAAGTATTAGGCCCAAAAGAATCCTATAGGCCTACACACAAAACATGAAGATAACATGAAATTTTGAGTTGAGATTTAGATATAAAGTTAATTATGGGTTTTATAGGTCATATATAAGCTTCATATATTTATTTTAATCCTAAAAAAAATAATAAAACATCAAGATGAGCCATTAGGGTTGGAACCATCATAATGCATACAAACCCTCGTTATAGGCTCTTGCAAGTTGTAAGGTATTTTTAGGAGTAAAATTACTTTGAAAAGGTTTTTGAGACATTATGATAGATAAATAATAACTTTTAGAGTCATTAATAACCATAAAACAAGCATATAGATGATTTTCTTGCTCAAATAGTCCTCTTAACCTTCACACATAGTCTTACAAAGTTTGAAAAGGCCTAGTTTTTGCTTGTTTACTCATAAGATGATTTTTATGGGACCAAATGGATTTATTATGTGTTTATAGGTTTCACCTACCTCAAAATTATGGAATTAATCAAGGTTTAGGATCTATTCTTTATTAATGATCCTTAAAAAGTTTGATAGGTCAAAAGTGCCTTACAAACCCTCAAAGAACCTTGATGGAGTTCAACATCTCTCAAATGAATCTAATACACTTGGAAAAACCTATAACACACATATAAATCTTATGGTTACTTTTTTAATCCAAATTATTTTCATGTGTGAGAGAGAGGTACAATAAAATGGTCTAAAACTTCACTTTCTAAGCCTAAATTCATGCTTTGGGTTGTGTATGAGCTTATTGACTATTGGAAGAGACATTCCAGGCTTGGACAAAGGTAATTTGACCTTATATAATCAATTATCAAGGTATCCATGGTGTTATTATAGGTTCCAAGTAACTAGTCTAGGACAAAAAGAATATTGTGCCTTCTTGCTTGCATAAAAGACTTAATTGTAGACCTTTTAAAGGTTATTTGAGCTATGAAAATCCTCATAATATATATGTAAACATATCATATCATTATTTTAAGTATATATAGGCTACATATAATCTCATTTCAATGGCTACATGCATTTTTGGAAGACTAGTACATAGGCAGTTCATTATGCACTTGATTAAGAACCCTTAGAGAAGCACAATAGGTCTTAATCAGTTTTTTCAAACTTGCCTTAAGATGATTATCATATTAAATACTCTATTGAATATTTTTTTAATACATTTAATATAGGTATCAATAACTTCCATAAGACCTAAATAGAGTGAGTAGATTATTATGATAATCTTCAAATAAGGATTAGGTCTTGGCTTAAGTGATGGGCTTGTTCATATTGCCTTACATTGAAGCAAAAAAGTTTCGATGTAAAATTATAGGTTATAATGATATATAAAATAGTGTGAAGAATTATAAACTTAATTTTCACTTTTACCAAGATGGGAAAGGTATTAAATATCCAAGAGTGGCATAATAAGTTGTCAAGGAGAGCAAGATGACATGTGTCAAAGAAACAACTTGTAACTGCCCTTCAAGAAGTAGATGTTGAACTCCAAAGAGAGGGATTTAGTTTCAAGAAGAACAAAACTATAAACAATGACCTTATATTCCATCCATCAATGATAACTACACCAACACTTGGCCTAGTACATTAATAATGGTTGTCAATCAAGAGTGCTACCCTTGTGAGAATATGTGTTATTTCTCACTCTTGTTAAAATAATGGAATATCTTCTAAGTGTTGGTGACTCTAATATGGATATAATCTCTAGATAGAGGGTTAATTCCCTTTATGCACTCTCTAAATTTGATCATAATCCTACTAACTATTAATTTTTCTCTAAGGGAAAGGGTGGAGGAATAATGCTTGCACTATAATTGAAATGAAAACTTAGAATAAAGGTGATGAACCAATATTTATGATCAATTTTTATTGTAATTAAAACTCTTAATAATTAAATTAGCCTGCACACATTCTATTCACTTTAGGTATATTGCTTTTACAATAGTGTTTCATATAAAGGACTTAACAACACTCATTTTTTGCATGGAAGGAATGAAATATTGTTGAATTCAAAACCAAACATAGATTGAGATTGAACCTAGACACTTAGTATGACCTATAAAAACTAACATATGTTGTAATAAGGTAAAAAAACTAGACATTAACATAGGAAAGCTACTAATCACAATGTTATATTAATGGAAATCACTATACACTTCAAACAATAACCTAAAAATGGAGGAAAATAGTTTCTTATTTCTTTAAGAGGTCTACTATAAAATTTTGGTAGCCTTTAAGCATAGCCAAAGAAAAAATATAATGATAATGTTGGAAAAAGAGATATAAATATAAAATATTAGAAGAGGGGAGATAAAGCAGCCCCAAAATAGGGATGACGAACTTTGTCTTCAAACCCTCAAAATCACTACATAGTGTTTCCTATATTCTCTCTTCTCACTCTTTCCCAAAAGTGGCATAGGAATATATTATCACTTGTTGGAGAAATTTGAATAAGTCTTTAGCATTGAATTGTCAAGCTTGACCACTTGAAAATGCCTAAATCCTTATTTTCATACCCTATATACCAACTTACATTTCCTTCTTGAATAATAAGTCACATTATTGAAAATAGATATTCAATTATTCATTAATCCCTCCATTTAAAACTTATCCTACTCAATTTATGAGGTCTCTCCACCTTGCTTGGGTTGTTAGAAGGTTCCTTGAAGCATCTTTGACCTTTTCAACTTATTAGGTATAGGAGGGAAAGAAGGTCTTGTTAGGACTGTTTGAGAGTCCTTCAACCCTTTTAATTTTTTCTTCAACTAAATTTACTTTTTATTTTCCTTCAAATGGTGTATAATAGATAATAAACCTTGAAAAAATCCTTGAATAATTTCTCTGTCTTAACTAGGTTGATTGTTCACTTAAACTCCTCCTTTAGTAATATGGCACAAGAGAGAGAAAACTTTATTTTGATTTTAAGAAATATTCCTCAATTTATGGACTATTAACATGACATGAGACCTGAAACAAGACAAATTTAACCAATCAAACCATTCAAAAGACCTAATTCTACACCAAATCCTTGCTTTTCATCAACTCTTTATATCCCTCAAAGTAGGTGAACCTCCTTGTGTAAGAATATTATCCCCTTACATCTCCATTATAAGTTCTATTACCTTAAAAAAAGTGGAAGTGTCCTTTTTAGCTCACTTTCTCTCTCCAATTAGGCCTAATTATGCATCCTAGGCCTAGAAATAGATATTTGGTCCCAATGGCCTCCCATACATGTGAAACCTCACAAAACCATTTAATTCACTTTATATATCATAATACCATGCTCCATGTCTAATTTCAAGTTATGAGGCCTTGTGTAAATGGGAAAACCAAGAAATAACTATTAGCAAACCTAGGTGCTTGAGCATGCTTGAGAGGTATTTTTAATGTGTTTTCATGAAAATTGTAGGTTATAAGACTTTT
>JARHVA010001391.1:417500-615000 GCA_037957365.1 Torreya grandis | reverse complement strand
TTTTTGGACTCCCCTCCTCCTTATAGTGGTTATTGTAGATGTGATAGAAGTTTTGGGTTGAGTAAAATATGTGTTATTATAGAGGAAAAAATTTGACAACATAGTTTGAATCCCCTTCCTCTCCTATCAAATGTTGTTATTTTATGGACTATGTGTATAATTTTACCTTTATTTTTCACTTAATTCCATAGAACCCTACTAATTTGACCTTATAATCCAAAAACACATCCCAAATTTTGTTTTGAAATTAACAATGTTTTATATATGGTTTTGCTTCCTTGGTATAGGGGGTTGATGAGGGTAGTGATACTTAATGACATCATATGGTTGGGAGGTGAGTGTTACCCTCCCATTTCCTTGTGGAAGATATTGATCAAAGATTTGAATTTTTTTAATATTTTTTAAAAATGGTTGAGGATAATAGTAAGGTTGAATATGTTACATAAGTTTGATTTATTCATATTTATGGCTAAGTGATACAATGATTTGTTCCATGGAAGGAAGCCTAGTAGTTATATTTAATAGGATTGTAAAGTTTCATTAATAATTAGTTCACAAAGTGAGGCCTATCTTTATTTATGTATTTATCTAAGGATGTTGGGTTGTATGACCAATTTTTTTTTAATTATTATTTTTTTTTAGTTTGTAATTTAATTAAATAAGTTTTTTTGGTTAGTTGGTTCATGGGATGAGAATTGGTTACATCTTGTAACCACCCATAAAATATTATAAATATTTTACTCTCCTTGTAATTAATTATTCTAAAATAATAAAATTTAATATTTTTTCAAGTGGCTTATTATGAATGTAATATATTCACATTTCCTCCATTTAACCTAGCCAATAGTGGTATCAGAGCCTAGAATTTTTGAAGAGGAGGATCAGACATTTGAAGAACCATGTGGAGGAGAGAGAGATCATTGTTTTGCCAAAGTCCAATAATAAAAATTTTAAATCCCACACACAATCATTGTATGGCTTCCAAAAAACCTTGCTAAAGTTTGTTAAAATTTATGGATTACACTACAAGTCACAAAACTCATAGAGAAAGAAACATTGTTTTAGTTGCACTAGTTTTTACACATCCATCATAGTATGGAAATACCTATAGTGTAAGTGAAATTTAGGGATTTAAAATTGTGTTTTTTTATTCAATCTTTAATATTCTCTTGCTGACGACACGGATATACAATGCTATTTTTTTTGTGTGATAAGAATAAAAAGAAGAGAATAAATTTGTATGATGTCCCAACAACATTATTATCTAATGTGAAATTTTCAAATCCAATCAATATGATGTAAAAGTAAGATATATGGCTATAGAATGAATGAATTCATTGAAATCTATTTCAATCTATTATTAGGCTTAGCCAGATAATTATGATAATTTATTTTTCAACCCTAGAACTATATAATAGTGCCACACCTTCCAATTTGCTTATAACACCTCCCAAACTACAATTTCATTTATTTTTATTAGTACCAACATCACATCATACAACATCTTCATGGTAGAGCTTCCTAAGAAAATGGCATAGTGAATAACCTTATAAAGCTTTTACAATATTTATTTTTTGTGTTTATTTTTACCTTGGGTCCTATAAGGAAGAAAGGCATATTTTTTTACATGCAATTGAAAAATCATATGCATTGATTTACCATTTAGTTTTACATGCAAATATTGTATTTTGGATTTTTTTAACTCAACAAAATAAGGGACAACTAGAAATTTTTTCCCTTTATATATTCAGTTTGATTGAAGACAAATTGGCTAACATGATTTTGTAGAGGCACTCTCAAATGAAAGGTCTAGATTTCAAACTTCCAAAATACAATTATTCTCAAATTTATTTTTGTCATGCATTTTACATTGAGAGTATTGTACTCCAATACTTTTTTTACCAGTCATTCCTTTATGCAAAGGTGGTCATTGACTAGTCAAACTATAGGTTTTAGAATGTTTTAGACATAAAAAATAGTTTATTTTGTGTTTTGAAGATTATTTATATTATTTTTATGACAAAAATATTTACTGATGTATAAAGGTGCATTATTTATGAAAACTAGCACCTTCAAAATGACAAATTTCATGACGCCGCATGCTTATGCTTTTAGATACAATACCATATATTACATGTCCCATGATCCTTTTTAATGACATCATATAAGTGACAAGTGGAGGTTGGAGGATCCCTTAGAGGCTATAAGATAATTATCCTTCTCCATTTAGCTATTCACTCAGAGTTTGGGTTTAGTTCTTAAATGGAAATTTTTGGCTTGTGTTCTTACTTTTAGTTCCATTAGTGGATTTCTATATATGATAGTCATGACATGGAGCAAATAGAGTAAGTTATTTTTGTTTTTTTCAATGCAAAAATTCTCAACTCTCATCTAATAGGGGATAAGATTTAGGCATTAGCTGGACTTCAATCAATCATCAGTGGTAGTATGAGTTGATATGGGTTGCTAACACCAACAATGTTGAGAAAACGTCATCAATGTTTGTTGTGCATCAAGAAGATGTGCCATACAGAGTATGGGTTGTCACTTATATAGGTTCTTGTGTGGTACATTGTATGGATTGATGTAGTTGGACAACCCTAGATCATGTTTTACTATAGTATGGTATGATTATCAGAGGGGATGAGTAGGCATTAATCATGTTCATCAACCTTTTATGACACTACTCATAGGGGAAGGATTTACTATGGAGTGACATTATTTTTGGTCTGTACCAAGATGTATAGTACACTAGTTACATTTGCAATAAAGTTTCTTTTATGACTTTAGAGTTGTTTTTCTAGTTATTTCATCTTCTATACTCAATTGGATCTAGGGGGATTTTGTTTAGTCGTATGATCCAAAGTAATCTTAATTATTTATTTTATTAGTTTGTAAATTAATTAAATATGTATATTTGGGTTATTTGGTTCATGGGATGGGAATTAGTTACATCCCGTAACCACCCATTAAATCTCATTAAGATTTTACTCTCCTTGTAATTTATTATTCTGAAAGAATACAATTTAATATTTTTTCAAATGACATATTAGCAATGTAATTTTGTCACATTTCCTCCATTTACCCTAGACAAAAAAGGAGACTTGGTTTTATTGATAAAAATTATATAAAATGAAAGATGCCAAAACATTTATAGTTATTAAGTTTCAATATTGGTTATCTAAATAAAATATTTTTAATTTTTGAATGCATTTATGGAGAGATCCCTAAATCTATGTGTTGATATGGTCAAATTAATATCTAAATTTGCTTGTTTGAGGTTGTGAAAGAGTGACAAATTGATTTTATATCCTGATTATGTTTGAAAATGCAACTATCCATATGATTTGATTATGTGTCAAATGTTATGTTAATATATGCATGATTTACCTTATTGATGATCAAAAGTTGAAAAAAGGTAGTGTATTTAAATAAATAAATAAAAATATTGAACTAAATTATAGAAAATGGATTGGGTACTTGTATACTTAAAAATATTTTGTTTGAAAATGAGATTTTATCATTATTTCATTATTTTTAGGTGTTAAACATTTCTATTATACTAGAAAAAGGGGGTTACATCCTCATGAAATGGTTTAAAAAATGTGTGAATGTTGGCGTACACAAAATAAAAGTAATGTTTAGAATAAAATTTTTTAAAGTTGAAAAAATAAAGTGAGCTTATTTGGTTTTAATTACACTTTGTCATTATAATACTGTTAAATTTATTTTAAAATATTTTATTAAGTGGAAAAAAATAACTACCTTATAAATAATATTATTATTTATTTTTATTATTTAGAAGGAAAATATTAATTAGTTATTTTTGTTGAAAATGAAAAATATATATTTAATGAATATATAATATAATTATTTATTTAGTTTATAATTAATTTAAAAAATAATTTTATATTTATTTTATATTAAATTTATTTTAAAAAATTTAAAAATAGATATAAAAGAAAAAATCTAGCAGAAACCTTAAGGGTTGTTAAAGGACACGACCCTTTCAAGGGAGGATGATCAAGAAGAAATAGGAACACTATCCTTTTAAGGGTAGATGTCCCACAAATGGAAGGAAAGGCAACACAAAATCTACAACAGTGTTGTCATGGTCATGTGTTAGAAAGGACGCATGGAATAAGTTCCAAGTAGACACCTAACCTTAGAATTAAATAACAAGCCCAAAGTAACTTAGGCACATAAGTTTTGGGGGTTATATTTTGACCTTCCCTTCATTCCCTCTTTTAAAAAAATATTATTTAAATGCAATCATACACTCAAATTTATATACTTATATAAAAACTTACATATGAAATTAAAAAATATTCAGATAGATGCAATAGAATTATATTTTTTTCACTAAAAATGTACCTAAAATGGGGTTTATCCTAGGTCCACTCTAGGAGTTGTAATAACCTGATAGGAACCTATAACTAGTTCTACCTCTTATAGATGTTTTGGTGTAAATATTAAAACTAAAAAATGGCTATATAATGATCACAAAATATATTGATATATTTCATTCAAGTGTATAAACCTAATTTTTTTAAGGCTTATTATTATTAATTTTATAGTGTTGTTTTATGCATATGGTTCACTAGTTCAAATTAAGTATTTATTGGGAAATTTATGTGAGTTTTCTCTCTCTATTTATTCTCTATGTGGCCTCATTCTTTCTTATTTATTTTCCTCTCTCTCTTCTATGTTTTATTTGTCTTATAAATTATTTTCTCTCGCTTTCCCTATTTGTATTATATATTTTTATAGTTGGGATGCAATTGGTGGTCTATCTACTCTCTTTCATACATAATTAACATATCACTAATCATGTCCCTTTTATTTTATTGGGCCATTTACCTCTTATTTATATTTTTTATTTTTGTGGGCCTATTTTTTTATCTTTCATCTATTTTCTAAAGTAAACTTTTGTGACAATGTCCTAAATTAAAATTATAAAAGTATATATACAAATCCTCCTAGAGGTATTTAAAGGAGAAGCATATAAAGACTACCATGATGAATTGATTATTAGGAACACTACAAATTATATATATATATATATATATATATATATATATATATATATATATATATATATTATCTTCAAGACTTTACAAGGCTAATTAACTTTATACTTGAACAAAAATAAGTATAAAAAATGTTCATGAGTTTCACTTGATTTTTTATGAAGAGTAGGTGAATCCATATCTATTGTTTGAGTTGTGATTAAACTCACATGAAAGATAACTACTTTAACTATAATTACATGCATGCATGATATGTAGCTACAACTCCTTTAGATGTTCCCCAAGCCAATTAAATTTACAATTTATCATTCCTATTACAATAATCTGTAGAGAATTATGTCAAGAAGAAAAAGATAAGGAAAATTACATTTTTTAAGTTACCCATTCATTTAACCAAAGGTGAAAAGTAGTTCATCATCAAATTAGATACTCAATTGAGTCAATTAATACTATGGGATGGGCCCCAAATTTATTTGAGTGTCATAGATGTAGATAGGTGCCCATGGCACTAGCCCTTACTAGTTTTATCATTTATATAATGAAGAGATGGATTGCATTGGACCTTATCCCTTATTAATAAGTAATTGATGTTGATGTTAGAATCAAGAAAGTTACATTTCACCTCTTGTGACTGAATGGTATCATATATTCATTCCTAATGGGTATCACTGGGAATAAAATGATTGTCCCTATCCAATAGGTCCTACTTATGAGTATAATTATTGATATTATCTCAATCAGACAAAATATACTAGCATCCCAAATAGAAGTGCCATTATCATAATGGACCCCATATATAATTAGGGGCTCTCGACATCCCAAGAATAAATTTCATTAGTGTGAGGCCCCCTATATATATGTATGTATTATATATCTACATACATACATACTTACATGCATACATACATACATACATATATACATTTGTATGTATTTATGTATGTATGTATGTATAATTATTCATATTATCTTGGTCGGCCAAAATATGCTAGCCTCCCAAGTAGAAGTACCATTATCATAATGGACCTTATATATAATTAGGGGCTCTCAACATCCCAAGAATAAATTTCATTAGTTTGAGGCCCCCATATATACATGTATGTATGTATATGTTATATCTACATACATACATAAATACACACACACACACACACACACACACACACACACACACACACACACACACACACACACACACACACACACACACACACACACACACACACACACATAGGGGGCATCAAACTAATGAAATTTATTCTTGGGATGTCGAGAGCCCCTATGTATTTATGTATGTAAGTATATGCATATGTATAATAGATAAGAGAAAACATAAATTCCCAATATATTAGGGGGAACTTTTGTCTCCCAATAACTCTAAGATATATATGGCACACTTAACTAACTTTATGTCCATAAAATCGAAAACCTATGTAGATATTTATAGAAACATAATAATTTCAATTATATAATCAATGAGAATAATTACATATTCAATGGTCTACTGATTATGTCTAGTTCAAAATCAAGGCCAGTTTTTTTCTAGAGTCATACAATAATGAAATTCACATGACATTAGATAAATCACTTCTAGAAATCTATTTCA
The DNA here is from genome assembly GCA_037957365.1 of Torreya grandis. NCBI lineage: Eukaryota > Viridiplantae > Streptophyta > Pinopsida > Cupressales > Taxaceae > Torreya > Torreya grandis. Next base: position 608,364 of record JARHVA010001391.1, on the reverse strand, counting down.
GTCTCATAAATCCATTTTAGTCTTTATATGTTCCCTTTTCATTACTCATTTTCTTATTTCATTTCTATTTCTTGTTCATTATTTTGTCATACATTTCAATTACTATTTTAGGCATAATTAAGATGTGATTATTGTAGTTTAGTGATATATCATAGATTTAACTTGTGCCATAGTTTTAATTCATTATGCTTAATTTTATTTCCCATTATACACATTTTAGTTAATTATTTTTGGTGAACCCCTCCACTTTTTGAACACCTCAATTACTAGGGTTTCAATGGTATTTATACCTCTAGGGTTTGATATTTCCACTCTTTTCAATTCTTAATTTAGGGTTTTATTTATATATTCCATCTTTAGGCTTCCTATTACTCATAGTTTGTGGCCTTTCTTAATTTTATTCATGGTTTATATTATAAAATTGGATGTTTGTAATGTGATTAATAAATATTTTTTGAAGGAAAATATGAATTATTTGAATAATTCAAATATTTAGTTTACTTCTAGAGAAAATCTTAATGATGATATTATTTAGATTTTTGAAATGTATCTTAAAGAAAAGCTTAATCTATTTTTAAAATTTTTAATTAGTTAATGCAAATGTTTCTGATATGGATAAATATTTTTATAGTCCTTGTAATTGTTTTAATTCTCCTAGTGTGACTATACTCGTTACTAATGATAAGATTCAACCCTTGATGAACACTCTTCAAAACTCTATTATGCCCGCCCATGATATTGTGTTTATAATGATTGTAATAGGTGAATTACAAAAAAAATACAAGATTTATAATATGAGTGTTAGGATTATTAATACCTGGCATATTATTTTATTTGTGTGTACAAATATAATGATTTGTGATAACAACTCATCCCTATAAAATATGAATTGTGTAGTTGTTTGTGATAAGGCTAAATCCAAGAAAATAAGAGATTAATAACATATATGAGTAAACATTTTATTAATGAATAAAATTATATCATGTATATAATATAGTTGGTATAGAGAAAGGCATTCTAATGAAATGAAAAATTTAAATTATTATTTGTTAAATGGGAAGCTACATTTTATATATTTACCTAACTAAAGGATCCAAGATAATGTGTTAGAGATTATTTATATTTACTATTATTACATAAATTTTTCATCAAATAAAGATTCACGTTTTTACTATATACATCTTCATTTATTTTATTTTATATCTTTGTGGAATCACTAACAACTCAAAAAACTTGTTCCTAATTGAATGAATGCCTAAAAGACCCAAATTTACACATTTAATAGTTTTCTATAAATTAACAACCCACAACCACTTATGAAATATGTATATTCACCATGCATAGAAGTTGATTATAATGATCAATCAACATATATGCTCAAAATTTTGAGGTAGTGACTTTATACATTACCTAAATTTTTTGGACTTTGACATTTTTAGTGTTATTCCTTGTCATGCATCATTGATATCTTCATATAATTAATGAAATAGTGTGGACATGTTTTTATTTTCACCATCATTTAAAATTTTAAGTGACTCCATTTCTCTCTATCAACAATCTACATCAATACTCAATAACACTATAATAGCTTAACTCTATATGGAAACTTCATAATTAGTTTAAGGGATTGAATATTTAGTTATGTGAATACCATGTGTCATAATTAATTTAATGTATATTTAAGATTTGAATTACATGTAATATATCTATCATTAAAGTAATTTTAATGCTATTTATGTTTTATTCCTTGGTATTTAATAATAACTTTTAATTTTTAATTTATATCATATTATTATTTATTTTAGATAAAGGCATGATCTAGAGTCTTAATTTATAGTTGCTTTAATTTTTTTATCTTAAATTATCTCATGCCTATGTTTTATTTATCTCATGGTCCTAAAAAATTATAGTCTATGTTTGTTAGGGTCAATTAGAGTTGGTATAAATAAATGCTTATATATGTCATCAACCAATATCAACATGTCAAAAATTTATCCTTGTAATGTAAGAAATATTAGGTGAACTCAACATCTTTAGAAACATGTGTGGAAAAATATATGTGCCAATTTTATTAATGTAACAAATGGTAATCAAATTAGTGAATACTATATATGTTGTTCACAATTAGGTAACAATAATCAAGGGTAGAGGCCAAAAATTAAAAAATTAGTGATAATTGTAAACATATATGCATATATCTTATTTTACATGTGATGTGCTAGTGAGAATCCCATCACTCAATAAAAGTGAATGCGAACATGAATATATTTTTGTATGTGTTAGTGAGAACTCCAATAGTCACTAAACTTAAAAATGGGAACATATGAGTGTGTCCTTGTTTATTTATGTGTCAGTGAGAACCCTAACACTCATTTAAATTGGAATTATAAATGAACCTATTCATATAGGTCATCACTAGTAGTAGAGTGGATGTATTTGGTGTGTTTTGGAACATATGTGTAAGTTTTGACATACATGTTTATAACCATTATGTGTGATGTGGTACTTATCCCTATATTCACATGAAGGTTGAATGTTAGGATTATTAGTACATAAAATATTTTTTTTGTGTGTGAAAATGTATAATGATTTGTGATAAAAACTCATCCCTATAGAGTAGGTATTTAAGTACTTATTTATGATAAGGCTATCTCCATGAAAGTAAGATATCACTAGCCTATATATGTAAACAATTATTTTTAGATAAAATTATATATTGTATTTAAAGTAATGAGTAGATTTCCTCTACTTCTAAGGATAATTCAAAATCTATCTATGGTAACCTATAGTGTATGAGATTATAAATGCTCATCTCCCCTTTGATTTTAATATGCTTAAACTTACACTATTTGATGGATTTGGAGATCCTTACACACATCTCAAATGATTTTATTTTTATTTAATATTTTTTTGTCTAAGATAACTAAAATTACTTCTTAGATCAAAAAATAAATGAGGAACCACTTAGGGAACCAACCATAATAAGTTAAAATAAAAATACTCAATGGATTTAGACCTGTCAATAAGATTAGAAAGGTGATAACCTATTGATGAGGATATAAGACACACCAAAAGTAAAAAAATACCCTAAAAAAATCTCTCTTAAAAGAATAAAAAATAACCATATACTACAATCTTCAAACAAGAAAACTAAAAAAGAAATCTATTAATGATTTTGTATAGCAAGAAGAGTTTTTACTAAGTCTTAACCACAACAAAATTAAGTATTATTATTTTTTATTCTAATTGGGAAAATTACATAGGCATATTATCTCTTAGGTTTAAGGTTAATACAAAAAAATGCATGCTAATATCTAAGACAACTTTTTACTTTAGAACTATTACCTGTTATACATTCAGAGGCTTCTCATAACCAACATTACCTATTATAGACAAAGTTATAACCTATTAACCCTATTGATCCTCTTCCTTGTCCATGAAACATGATTGAGAAGTGAGAAGGAAATCCTTGGAAGATGAGTACTAAGTTGATCCATAAGAAAGGCCAAAGGTTTTTAGAGATTCATCATTCCATCTAAAATAAGATGGATATAGATCACCATTTTGATCCCAACCAAGTGAATTAGGGTTGTAATATCCATATGTTCAGCATGGAGGGTGAAGGATCTTGAAGATTTTTATAGAAGTTTTTCTCCACTACTATTCTATGTAACATCAAAAATAGTGTGCCTTCCTTCTAATTATTCATGGTTGACCATGAGAGACTACATGAATTTCATAATGTCTTTATTAAATACCTCATCCATTTTTTTGTCACACTCCACATATTTTTCAAAAAAAATCTAATCAAAATATTTTTGATTTATTTATAGATATTATCTATATAATTATTGGAATAAAATTCCCCTATTAGTTATGAATAAGTTGAATCCTTTCCAACTTGAGTCAGGAGATCAATCCTTATTCATGCCTTTGCCTTTACCCATCACTCCAAACTACATATAGTTGAGAAAACACTCTAGAATATAGGTATCAAACATAAACCACTTTGAAGCCAATGATCTCAACCCTACGAAAATGAAAATGACAAACCACATACTAAATCATAAGCATTGATATCCATTGACATAAGTGGATCCTCCATAGAACCCATATCACACTCCTAAATAAAAGGTAAATCATTAGGAGAAATTAGAAGGATGATATAGGTGAGAATATTAATAAATTTCACCCAAAGAATTACATGTTTAGATATTATGCATTTTAGATCATTATGGAAAGGTAGATACCAAAAAAATAGACTTATGCTCTAGGTTTCTTTGAGATAGACACATTAATTTACCGCTCAGTTAGAAAGTGAGCTACCTTCTATCTTAGTTTGAAGAAACTCCAAATTCTCAAAAAATCCTCTCAATTGGTTGATTTCATTTAATATGAACTACATATTCCATTCCTTGATTACTCTAGTATTCATAACATTGATGATAATTTTTTAATCTCCTTTCACAACTAAGCTCAAATAAACTTTAAAGAGAGTAAGTTGGAAGCATTTTAACATAACATGAAATTCTACCACATTATTTTTCTTTGGGCCAATATCATAGGAGAAAATAAGGATATGTTTTTCCTTTTGATCTTTGAATAATCCACCATAAATAGCTATCCATACATTGTCTTTTGAGGTAGCATCAAAGTTAAACTTAATTTTTATAAAATCAACAGACTTGTAGAAAAGATTAGATATTTTCTATAGAGGACCATCTAGAACCACAACATAATCCATTCATCCTCCATATTATATTTTGAGATTCCACTAAATCCCCAAACCATAACAATTTATTTCAAATATTTTATTATTGAATTATATAACCACAACTCAAAGTGATAAATATTCAATAAAATATCCTATTATGTTCTAACTAGATATTCCATAAGTTTATAAAAGGACCAATATCCCATGCTAATTTAAAAAAAGTATAGTTTGTATTTATTTTTCATTGTGAGATATAATCCTTGATAAATTTTGGAATGGTTTACCATAGGCAAAAACTTTTAAAAAACAAACCTCGAATTTTCAAAGCAAAGAGGCAATGCAAAAGAATGTGCTCATAGGTTTTTCCATCCTTTTAGAATAAAGAACATATCGAGGGACCAATGAAACCTATTAATATTAGCTAATCATAAGATTGAATCCAATTCTATACATCCATCTTAAAGAATAATTTTAGTTTGGGGAGACCTTTTAGATTAGAAATAGATGAAGAAAGGAATTTTCTACGAATAACTCCCATTTTCTAGCTGATTTGGTGATTTGAGTCAATAAACACTTCACCTAAAGGACACCCTTCCCAAAAAAGTGAATATTTTGAGAGTTTCATATGAATTATAAAATTGTCAAGATAATTTAACAAGCTTGTGATTTCTAACTAGAGGAGGTCCTTAAGCCAAACTAGATTCTTCCAAAACTTACTTGATTTAGAATTATCCTAGTAATACAACACCAAGATACCATAGTTTTTTTCAAGAAAAATCCATTAATGGGGAAATATTTTTAAAATATTCAAGGGCTTGATATGTTAACCAAGCATCTCTCCAAAATTAAATATTGACATCATTCTTGATTTTCCATTAGATCTAAGGAAAGATGACTTTTATGAAAGACTTCACTAGAATCAAAATAAGTGATCCTTGTGTCAATTTCAACAGAGTGAAGAGGTGAAAAATCTAATATCATTCCAAGTACTTAAATCTAAAGATTTTCCTTATAATATCAAATCTTCCCAAGCAATTTTGAGCCTGGAGCATTGTTCATCCTATCCAATATTCTCAAGCCTAATCCAACCCAGGATTTAGGAGTACAAATCTTATCCTAGGAAACCAAAGATTACTTTTTTCTCCTCCATACCATTCCATAGAATTTTATTTGAATTTTTATGATCCCACTAATGAATTTTCTATGGATTTTGAAGACTAAAATTAGGTAAAATGTATAACCTACAAGGTTTATTGAATGAATTATAATCAACCTATAGTAGAAAACAATTTTCCTTTCCAATAGACCAATTTATTTTGTAATGGTTTATTTCATATTTAGATAAAAAGAGGCATCATTAAGTATGTAATTAGGAGCATGATTTATTCAAATCAAATAATTCATTTAATTATTTCCTCTAATCCATTATTCACATTTATGATTTTTTTTAATTTCTCAAAACTTAACTTCTATTCAACTACCACTCCATATGAATCCATGATATTATTCAATTCTCTTACCTCTTTTTTGCCAGGTTCCCTATTGAGAAGGTATAATCAATGAATTTAAGATCAATCAAGATTTTCACTACTTGTAAGCCATTTTTATACTTCCATTTATGTCTACACCCTTCAATGCTCTCCCTAATGTTTTTCGAAGATGATAAAAATATAAGGCAAGGGAGGATAACCTTGATGAAGGTGTCTAGAGGATTTAAATTAGCTTAATATTTCATTATTAACTAGAAATAATAATTAAGTTTTAAATATAATGTTTAACCTAGGTCCTCTAATCTAGAGATAAAATAAATCTATCTAATATCTTATCTAAAAAATCCAAATTCACCCTATCATAGTCTTTCACCATATCCATATTTACACACACACCTAGACATTTAGAGTGATCAAGGGAATGGAAAGTCTCATTAATGATTAAAATTTGATCCAAATTATACTATCCAAACATAAACACACCTTGTTATTATAAAATGATGTCATCTAGACACTTTTTCAACCCATTAGCCATTAATTTAGTTACAATCTTATAAAAATAATTATAGAGGGAGATAGGGTGGAAAACATCAAAATATGGACACTATTCATTTTTGGGATCATTACTATAATGGAATTATTTCATTCAATAAAAAAATTATTTATTTGCCTACATTTCCCAACCACCTCCCAAACATTAAAACCTACAAGGTCCCATACATGTTAGAAAAATACAACCCAGGTGGTTTGTTAGCCCCTAAGTTGAATACAACATTTATAAAATATTCTAAAGAAACAATAGGGACTAATTCTTGGTTCATTATATCATTACATAGAGAGGGGATAGACTAGTGGAACCCCTATTGAGATTCTTCTCTAAAATTCACCTCCTTAGTGAGTAAGTTTTTATAAAAATTAACCACCTCTTGCTTAATATATTTGATGTTATCATTCTTCCTATCTAGAGTCATTATCTTGTCAATAATTTTCCTATGTTCATGATTCACATTTAAAATGAAAAATAATTTGGTGTTTCTATCCCCTTATTTCAACTAAAAGACTCTAGATTTATATTTTCAAAAAGTTTCATCTTGAATTAAGGTCTTTTGTTACTCTATCAGTAAGAATTTATTATAATATGTAAGAGCATCTAAACATTCACCTTTTTCAAAATCTTTTATGGTTCACTAATCTCACCTTCAAATTTAATTCTTTTTTCAATATTACCAAAATTTTAATTATTCCATATTATATAAGCATTTCTCACCTCCTTTAATTTTTGAGTGATAATGAAGCATTTTGAACCATTCACCTTTTTTCCAAAATTTTTCCACCAATTGAATAAAAGAAGGCTCTTGAAGCTACATAAATTAAAATTTAAAAAGGATACCTCTAGGTTTGGATTAAACATATTTCTTGAAAAAAATAGGCCAAAGACTTGATCCTAAAAAATAGATTGCCTCAGATACTAAATTATAATTATTTCCCAACATTTTTGAAGATGAGCTTTCTATATGAGGATGAGCTTTATATATGGTTTTTGAAGAGTGTTGGCTTTTTTCTAAAGAGCGATGGTCTTTTCTAAAGAATAATGGATATATTCTGAAGAACTATGGATATGTTATAAACTTTAGTAGTTTTGCTATGAAGAATAATGAAATTTTTATGTAAAATAGTGAATTTATTTCTAGTTGTTTCTATTTTTATCTTTATGTTCTCATTCCTTTTTTCTTTGATATAATTTTTTCACTCAATTTTCTACTATTTTTCTATTTTTATTTTATTTTTTCCATTTATATCCGTTTTATAGAATGGTGAAAATGTTTAAAACTTAGGTGAATTTTTATTAAGTTACGTAATTTTGTTATGATATTTAGTGGTTTTATTATGAACTTTAGTGGTTTTATCCTATGTTTTTATGGTTTTGTCATGGAGTGTTTTTTTAGTTTGTATCTTTCTCATTTTTTTTTTTAGCTAATTTCCAAAATTTGTTGTTTTTTGTGTAATGAATTTGTTCCATTTAACAATGAATCTGATATAGATTTTTTGAAATTTTGATTTTAATCTTACAATGTGCTTTGTTTTTAGCTAACTTGCATGTTTTTTTATTTTCATAGTAATTACATATAAACTACTACTAGTTTTGTGTATGACCACATGCTAAATACTTAATAAATTTAAACTAAAGTACAAATTTATTTTCATTTTCAATCATTTCTTTTATTTCATTTTTTTATTAAGTTGGTTAATTAATTAGTTAATTAAATTTCAATTTATTTAAAAATTTATTTGTGTGCATTATAATAGGTTGGGTATGTTATTTCCTCATGTCATATTGGTGACAATCCTTGGAAATCAAAAAAACTTTTGATAAAAAATTTTAGATCAATAATCTGATTAAATTATGCTCTTTCCTCACACTACATTAATGGTGATTATTATAAATTATAAATAATCTAAATATTTTTATGTTTTTATTATATGGGATTTATTGATCATGGATTTTGCCACCATGTAGAAGGCCAAACCCCATTTATCAACCAGGTATATAAATTAAGGATCAACTCTCTCAATTAAATAAGTGATTATATGTTTTAAGAACACAATTATGTGAGGGGGTTTCATGTTCTAATACTCATGGTTTTAATAAATGCCTCAAAGTCTAGTTTTTTAATGACACTCTACTAAAATATTATAGATGGAGTGGGAACATAAGGACTAAAGCCTTTTATGTAGCCTATTAATCAACTTATTCCATGTTCTTAGGCCTCATCATAATAAAAGGTATATACATGACACCACCTATTTAATTTTTTTTTTAAATTTAAAGCCTTAAGAATCCATTCAACCATTTTACTTGTAGTGCATCTAAAAAAAACATATCGCCTTGGGAATTTACTCTCAATCTACCCTTGAAATTGGATTTAGTGGGTTACGAGTGTGGCACTAGATCCAAGTTAGTGCTCTAAAATATTAGACTAAAACTATTAAATTTGAAATAAATTATACATGAGATACCAAATATTACTCAAGACCCTGACCTAATTCTATCCTTTTCATGTGGTTTGCATGTTATATGTCTAGTTAGAACTTGTTTGTTGTCTTTGATTTTTATCTCCTTGTGAAAAACATGTAATTTAAAGTTTTCTTGTGTGTTGAAAATAAAAGTTTGAAATAATTATTTCTTAGTTTTCAAAACAAAACCTTATGTTTCAAATTAATTAAAACATTATCCAAAATAACTAAGAGACAACTTGAATAACCTTGTAAAATAATTGTATTTTTTTTGTTTGGAGTCATATATTTTTTGAGTTAATCACATAACATTTAATTATTTCCTCCAATGATTAGGATTTAATCTGACTTGAAAATACTCAATATAACTCAAACAAATATTAACCATTTATAAATGACCCTTTTAATTTTTAAAATCAAGAAGAACATGTTGAGTTAAATGATAATGATAACTTTTTTTTCTGAGATAAAATTGAATTTGATGTTAATATTCCTAAGAAACCACCATCTCAAGTTATTGATTACCCCTTCAAAAATAAAAATCAAGTCTTATTACACCTTTTAGAGATAGGAGCTAAGTTCCCACCTAATTTTGATCTTAATAACTTACATAGCCTCATTGATAAATGTAATACAAACCTTCCCAAATAAGATAAAATTTTTGATAGCTCCTACTTTGGTAAGGATATGACCTTTATAGAGTATCCAATGAAAATAATAAAACTATTTCCCATGCCCATGTGGATAAGGGAAAAATAGTTCTAGACAACACATCATAATAAATTAATGTCTTTACGATACAAAACCATGTCCAAAGGTTAAGAAAATTAATGTCTAATCTTTTATCTATCCTATCAAAAAATCCTTCATATAAAAAATTAAAAAATAAAATAATCCAACAACCAATAAGGGTTATCCTAATAACATTACCAACAATCTAGCTTAAGGGTCATCCCAAATAAATAAAAATCCAAATCCAAATCCAAATTAAATTCAAAACCAATCATCATCTTTGCCACTCAAATACATAGCATTTGACCAATAATGGAAAAACATGAAGAACAAAATCTAAGGATTGTAATATTTTATTCCCAAAGCAATAAATATAAATTTGAATAAATGTGTCCATATATGTTTGACATAAACATGATGAAAGTAACTTTTCATATTCATTTTGAACCTTCAAAATTTGATAAGTATAAAGGGAAAGGAGATCCTAAGGAGCACTTAAATAGTTTTATATGTATTTTCAAGAGGTCACTTAGTGACAAATATATATTTGGACTCTTTCCATTTAGCCTTAGAGGTTAGGCCTTAGAATGGGTCTTACATATACTTAAGGGATCAATTACTAATTTAAAAAATATTTTTGAGAGGTTTGTGTGACACTTTTCTTATAATTTTGAACATGATTTGACCAGGATTATTAAACACCAAAAAATGCAATGGGAGAGACTCTCTTATTTCCTATAAATATGTTATGCATTAGTAAGTTAGTTTCCATGTTCACTTCCTAAAACTAAACTCATTACAATTTTTATATACAATATCAATTAATAAATGGCCTTTCAAATTCAAAACCATTATGCCACTTTATTTGATGAAATAATTCAAAAAAGAGCTCAAATCAAAATGGCACTCATTACTAATAGCCTCGTTAATATTTTCACTAAAGAAAATAAAAATCAAGCCCAAAATGATAAACCAATTTTTTTTCAAAGGAAAAGAATGTGTTGGGTGATGGTGTAACTGATGCCAAATGAATCCAAAATATGAAACCTATCAACAACATTAGCATACCTAGAAGTTAACCTAGATAAGAATTTAGGAAAATAAGTTATGCCCCTTAGGGGTAACACTTGAAGTATTGTTTTTCAAGCTGGTATCCACTAATATGATCATGTTTATAAACATAAAATCCTTTGATGATCATACCCCAAAACCAAAATGGTATATAGAAAATGAATATTATGAATATCATAAGATCAAAGAGAATTCCACAAATAGATATATGAGACTTAAAAACTATGTCCAAGACTTAATTGATCTTGGTGAAATAGAATTAGAGAATCATTCATCTACATATAATAATAAAATGTTAGGAATATATCAAGATCCCTTCTCAAAACATGATAAAATTCATACTAAACAAACCCAAGGTCAAACCAAGCTAATAATGTCAATAAAACTAGTAATACAATTGATTACATTATAAATGATGTCCAACATATGGATAATAATTCTTACATCATTAAGATCAGATCCCAATATTGTGCCTTCACCATGAGGCACACCAAATTCACCCTTCCAACTATTTTTTTACCCAAATTTGAAGGTAAGTATAATATCATTGAATAAATAAAGAAAACATTGGGAAAATTTTATACTATGTAACTTCCTAAGACATAAAATACCTATGAAGACATTTTGTATAAATCCTTAAGAGATTCAAAATTCCTAAAAAACATTAGTTCATCCTAATTTCAAGCACTTGTAGGAATTTTATCCTCTAATAATCAAGTGAATTTTGACCATACATATATTTACCCCATATATTTAAATCTAAGAACAAATTAAAGAGGGTGTTTATATAAAATGGTTTTGTCTTATTTATTTATACATTAGGTTAGAGAAAACCTTTAGAACATTCAACAATAACACTAAATCTTAACACTATCACTATAAAACTCTATGATAATATAGAGATCTAATCAATTGGGGCTATATATAGTCCATGTATAGTGGGGATTATTATCTAAAAAACTTAATCCATGTCTTAGATTGTTATCTATCATATAAATTTCTCCTTGGTTATCCATGGATCCATGCCATGAATTCCACTCCATATACCCTCCTTGAGTGTCTAAAGTTTTCTGACTTTGGTATGAAAGTTACTATTCCTAATGATTATCAACCTTTTAAATATTTTAAACTATTAGAAGGGTGATACACAAATATTAGTTATTTTCCATTTACCCAAGATACTTATGAAAATAATGAGGAATCACAAAAATTATCATATTACATCCTTCCAGATGATTTATCTTCTACACCTACAAACCAACTGTCTAAATTTGAAAGTCAACCATCCATGTCTAATTCTAAAGATCCACCATCAATATTTACCATTGTGGATAAAGTTATGAGAGAGTATTCAATCCATGATGTCCACTATTTAGGAAAAATATATATGTCTCCCATTATCCATGGTAGACCCCATCATAGGATATAAGCACAAGTAATACAATGGTTTGGTTAAATTATTTTTTATTAAAGGTGGATTCATTTCAAAATAATATATCAAAGACTCCAATCCTTCCTGGATATATAGTGATCAATTTACCACATATTTCCAAGATAACCAATATCCCATACCCAAAGATATTATGTGAAATTTTATGAATTATAAGGGAAAAGGCCTTGGTCTTCATGAATAATGGATTATAAAAACTATAATGTATGAAATAAAATAAATATTATAGAGGTATTGGATTTAAACCACCTAGAAGAGTCGATATGATTACAATATATATTATTATATGACATCTAAGGAGTCTTCTTCTAATAATAAAAGAAGTTCCATATATTGTTGTTATGAAGATCTTTTAGCCATAAAACTTTTCCATGAAATAGCCATTTTTACCATTGAGCTTACATATCGACAAATTATAACTTGGGACTAATAAAATCCACACTCACTTGACAGTTTTCAAAATGATGAGGCTATATCATAATTATTGATAATTAGATATCATATTCTTACTAGAGATCACATGAAATATTTTTCAATCCACTTAGATAATTCTAGATACTTTGGGGAGCATATATACTATAATCATCCACATAAAAATAGGATTAGTGAAATTAAGTGCTCTACATAAATATGAGATGAAAAAACTTAAAATAATCAAGACATTGATGAGGAATTTAATTTTCCTCTTCCTCCTATAAAGTTTAAAGAAGAGTCCACATTGTTGATTGAAAATAATATTGATGTAAAAATTGAAACCTATAAAGAGCCTAAAATGATGAAGCTTTCTAATTCTCCTGATCCTAAAGAATAGAGAATCCTAACTCTCTTTATCTCAAAAATTTTATGTGTTTTCTTGGTCATACTCAGACATGCTTAGGTCAAACCCATCACTTTTATTAAAACACATTTGTTTCTCAAGGATGTTAAACCCATTGAATAAAATTAATATAAATGCATTGTAAAGTGGAAATAATTGTAAGGGAAGAATTGAAAAAGTAATTAGAATTAAATTTCATTAGATACATAGATTATTCAAAGTGGATCTCTAACACAGTAATAGTCGATAAAAATCCATCAGGGATCAGTGTCTATATATATTTTTGATGCATTAATAAATATTACCCAAAAGATGAATTTCCACTTACAAATATTGAAATGATAGTATACTCTACAAGTCATGAAATGTTGTCATTAATAAATGGTTTTTTGGGATATATCTAAATCAAAATTACACCTAGAGACTAAAATAAAATAACATTAATCACACCTTAGAGCACATTTTATTACCAAGTCATATTGTTTGGTCTCAAAAATGCCAGAGCCACATATAAATGTGTTATGATAGTAATTTTTGATGTGATTCATGATATTGTCTAAGATTATGTAGATGGTATATTGGCCAAATATAGAATAAGATTAGATCATCCCATAGTACTACATATGATCTTTGAGTATTTAAGAGAATACAAGGTTCATCTAAATCCAAAGAAATGTGTGTTTTGGGTCACATTAGAGAAGAATTTTGGGTTTCATTATATCACATAAAGGTATAGAAGTGGATCAAACAAAGGTCATAGATATAACATAAATGCCTCTACCTACTAATTTAAACATATTCATAGTTTTCAAGGGTGAATTCAATCTATCTATATACTCATATCACATCTTTTAGAAATATGCCACCCATTCACTTATCTACTTAAAAAGAATGTTGCTTTTAACTAGAATGAATAATTCAAACAAGATTGTACAAATATCAAATAATATATATCAAATCCACTAGTCTTAATTCTACCTATCCCAGTTAAAAATTTATTGTTATATATTTCAATTACAGAACATACCTTGGGGGAATTATTGGTACAACATGATGATCATGGGAAATAAATATAAATGTATTATTTAATTATAACCTTGGTATCTTATGAATTAGACTAATATATCATTGAAATTGCATGTCCAGTAGTTATTTTTTCTTCCTAAAAACTTTATCATTTCATGCTTAATAATCAAACTAAAATCATTATAAAAATTGGTCCACTTGAAGACGTCATTTGGAAATTAGGTGTAACAAGGAGGATTCCCAAGTGGTTTTGTTATTGAGTATGTTAATCATAGCACTATCCAATGAAAAATTATTATAGATAAATTATTAGAGGTATAATTAACACACACACACACACACACACACACACACACACACACACACACACACATATTAACCACATATTTTCTTGATGAACTTATTTTGTCCTTTGAGGAATAAATAGAGTGGTAGCTTTATTTCAATGTATTTTCCACCAAAAATGGCTCAGTTATAGGAATTTATCTCATCACTCCACAAGGTAATCTTATATAAAAATATTTTCAAATAGGATTTCATTTCACCAATAACATAATAGAGTATGAATCCCTTCTTTATAGTCTAAAACTAGTTATTTAGTGGGGCATCCAATATATCTTAGTTAATGGGGATTCAAAGCTTGTTATCAACCAAGTCAATGATGAATACCAAGAAAAATATGACAAGCCAATTCCTTATGAAATAATGGTGGATGGGTACTTCATGTTCATATAGTTTTATTAGGTTAGTCATGTAAATAATAGACCAAATTATGCTATGGATAAAATTAGTCCCTTCTTCGGATGCATCCATATGTTGGTCAAAGTCATTTATTTGTTAAGTAGTTAATAATTCTAGCTTATGATGTTTATTAATATGAAATTGTCCATGAGACGATTGGTCTTGATTCACCTTGGACTAATATATGTATCTATTACTTCATGATCACATTATCCCTTCAAACATGTATCACAACCATAAAAAATCATTCATCTAATGTCCTTACCAATTCACAATCCTTTGAAATACATTAAACCATAGAGGCTAAAATGGAATTTTATTTTAGTGTCTAAACTCTAAAGAGGTGGACAAGTTCATGATTGTATCTGTGGTACACACATAAGTGGAATAGTCCTTGCTAATAAGCTTCTTATAATCAAATATTATTGACCTAATATGGAAACTTATTCCTATCAAAATGTCAAAAAGTGTGTCCCATGCCAAAAACATGATGATATTATCCATCCTCCATCCCAAGATTTGTAACCCATTTCCACACCATGACCATTTTACACATGGGGGTTATAAATCATTAGTAAAATCAATTCTAATTATTTTGATAGCCATGAGCACATAATTACCACCATTGAATGCTTCACCAAGTGGGTGGAGGCCATTCCCATTACCTATGTAACAAGTAAACATATCTCTAATTTTATCTTGAACCATATCATTTACCATTATGGTATTCCATCCACCATCATTTATGATAATGGTAAGTATTTGAAGATTAAATATCTCAAATCCCTTTACCAAACATATCACATCAGTCATAAATGGTCAACACCATATTATCCTCAAGTAAATGGTCAAGTAGAGGCATATAATAAAAAAATAACAAGATCCTTAAATGGGTTGTCAATGATGTTGGCTATGATTAACATTTATAGCTTTATCATACTCTATGGGCTTATGGTACAAGCATTTAAATGACCACATGGGCAACCCCATATTCCCTTGTCTATGAAATTGAGTCTTTCCTATTGATATTAATCTTCCTTAATTATGCATCTCCTTGAAAAACTTAGTCAATTATGAATAATACTTCACATCCTAACTACATGAGCTTGACCTCTTAGATGAGAAATGAATTCATTCCCTCAATCACTTAAAATCTTGATCATAGTTATAAAAAAAGAATTAGAGATAGGTATTTTGACATTGGAGATATTGTCCTAAATTAAAATTAACATAATACAAATTCGTATTTTCAAAAGGAGGGAAAATTTTAATGTAATTGGCTAGGTTCTTATGTTGTCATTTCTAAGTATGGATCAGGTGCTTATAAACTAGCCACTGAAGAAGGTGAAGATCTTGATGAATCAATGAACATCATGAATCTCAAGAGATTTCATGCCTAAATAATTCTATTTCTAATGTATAAAAAATAAAAAATAAAAAATAAAAAGAGAGAGAAATAATTCATCCAAAAGTGAAAAGCATTCTTGTGGAACTTTAGGTAAGAACCATAGTGAAAACTAATTTTTTTACATCATGTGTAAACCATTTTATACATACCCTTGTTACTTTGGGGTATATATAAATCCATACCATCCTATCCTTCATTTATCACACTGTATATATCCACTTTCCATTTTATCCTTGTCACACATGCCATGTTGGTCTAGGGTTTAATGTTAGTGGTCACATGCATAAACTTTGACTCATGTTTTATAATCATATTATATTTATGACTTCCATGTCACAATCCTTGGATTACAACTCATCCATCTATAATAAAATACCCATACTTTTATATAACTATTTTTCATTTATGTACATAGCTTAGTTATCCATCCCCTAAAAAACATAAAAAATAAATAAAAAACTTAAAAAATCATATGCACTTAGTTTAAGTACTATCGTACTACCTTATGAAAATTACACTTCACAAGGTTATCATTAATAAAAATATCATATGATAAATAGTTTATAATCTAATGGACATAAAATAATATAATTGTTTTAATTGTTTGTATGTTTATTTCACTTGATTTATATAAATTTTTTTACCTCTATTTACTTGATTGTATAATTGCTTAATAGATTTTACTTTCTTCAAAGTTCACTATTTTTATCACTCATTTTATCATTTAATTTAAACAATTGTTCCATTGTTTTATCTATTTTTATTGTTGATATGAGTCAAATTAATTATGCACATTATAAATGATGTTATTATGATATTTCATATCATGATGAATTATGTATTTCACTTGTGAATATCTGAATAACTAGGCATGATACACAATCATCATCATGGTTTTTACATACCATTGGTGCATATTATCATGGTAAACATAAAAATTAAGGTTACTTAATTCATGTTACAATTGTGTAGGAAATCATATTATAACTCTGTGAAAAGCCTATAAAAAGAAAATATCAACCTATCTTATATTCATAAACACAATTTTCACATCCATTTTGTATAATCATGGTAAAAAGACTAATGTGTGTCAAATAGAAAATGCAGAAGATATAATTTCATAACATGTAAATCCATAAAACATAAATAATGATCACATACATAAAAATAAAATGTAAAAATTAATCATATATATATATCAATTATGTCCATGAATTCATATCATACATCTAAAAAATAATGTATCTATATCATATAATACTCAAATATCACTCTATCCCTTTAGAACAGGTGATCTCAGTCATAATTGTTGTGGTGTATTATATAGAGGAACCATGATGTGCTAAGATAACTAACCCATAGAGTGTTGTGATGTTATCATCCATGATTTCATATCCACTAATCTCAATATTAACACTTGAATAATTTATGAATGCTTGTTCTTATTTATCTAATGGTACCATTTTATCATAGAGGCTCTATTAGTAGGTCACTTTTTCCATCACCATCATAATGTCTAATAGGGCCTTCAACTAGATTTATGAAGTTAATAATTCTCTTTATCTATAACTCACTAAATGTTTCATCACACTCTCTATGATATCTATGTGTTATCCATGTCTCATCCTTTATATGTGTACCTAAATCATGGGTCATCAAGCCTTCCTCTCTAATATTAATCTCACCTATCATCTAATCCACCTCGACCTATAATCCAACTATATTTTTAGCTCTTGTATTTCCCTAACTATCTTATTCCACTACATCTCCACACATGCCTATTATCTTCACATCCCTATTTCTAATATCTTGATTTATCCTCTCAATAAAGGTCTTATCCTCCATTGAATATATTGGCCATGATGGTCTAACCCTATCATATCCAACTACATGACTCTTTGGTGCTAGTTTCATCAATGTTTCCTCCCCATATACCTCATCTTCATTATTAATACCAATCATAGGTTTGGATCCTTTTTACCCATCTCCTCAAGAATAATCAACTTTTACATCCTCATATTTATCTCCATCACCACCATTATATTATTCCCAATCCACTAGGGAATATACCTAAATAATCATCCTCAACTATCCTCTCTTATAAAGTCACACCCTAAAATCCATGTTTAGTCTCTCCCTCCATGTTTTAGGCCTCGTATTAGGAGTTGTCAACCTCAATAGCTACATATAATCCAAACATTACATATAAGAATTATTCATCCCTACATATACTGTGTATTCCTTTCATTAATATGGAATAATCTATACATATACCCATTTATGCTCAACCACCCTTGGATCTATAATTAAACCCTATTGTGGTCTCTCTCATGTTGATCATGAAAATAATATAGCCATACTAACATTTATTGTTGTATACAAAACTAAATAATAATAATAATAATATTTATTATATATCTCTCTATAACATACTCATGACTACATAAAATGTAGCACAATATCATCATATAATCCATATATAACACATCTTATCTCCATCTTGGATATGCTTGTCTATATGGTTTCTTAGGTAATATCATGAGGTGCTAGCTCATCCAATTCTCTCTTGTTAAATACCATATCACCCAAATGAATCCTTTATCCCCTTATAGTTACATTCCATCTATATTAAAATGGATCTCCATCATCTCTATATTATATCTCCCCAACTGGTCTCTCCAATATCATATGCTCCCATGCCCAAACTTGTAATAGTGTGGATGGGCCAATACTTGTTCCTCACTTGTAAAACAACTTGAAAATATATACTTTCATTATGAACCCCTCATTCCTTTCTAAAAGCCTTACTGCCTTTGGCTTTGAACAAAGAGTGGTTGACATGATTAAGCAGTTGATATCTACTACTTCTATTGCTGTGTTGGTAAATGGGCGTTCGTCTCATTTTTTCAATCCGTCAAGGGGATTAAGATAGAGGGATCCTATTTCCCCTATTTTGTTTATAATTATGGCTGATATTATGGGGTGATACTTAGGGGACTTAGTTAGTAAAGGTTTATTTAAGGGCCTGAAACCCTCTTCGCATCCTTTAATATGTTCCCATGGTCAATTTGTTGACGATACTATCTTCATGGGCCAATCTGAAGCCATAGAAGCCAAAACTTTAAAGGAAGCTATAAATTTATATTCTTCTACCTCTGGACAATTGATAAACTAGAACAAAAGTGCAGTATTATTTACTAATACCCCAAGTCACAAACAAAACAAAATAGCAAAAATCCTTGAATGTTCCATAGGATCTTTTCCTTCCTCTTACCTTGGTCTCCCTTTTGGGATGAAAGTTCCTAAAGTGTTATGGGAAGGACTTATTAACAAATTTAGTAAGAAATTAGTGGGATGGAAAGGTAGTTTTCTAAGCCAAGCTGGAAAGCTCACCCTCCTCAAAGCAAGTCTTCAAAGCATACCCACTTACGCTTTGAGTCTTTTCAAAATCCCCACTAAATTTGCTGAAGCTATTGAAAAAATTCAGAGAAACTTTCTTTGGTCAAGTACTGAGGAGAAAAGAAGAATGCCTTTAATAGCATGGGATAACATCTATAAACCTGTCAGGGAAGGTGGACTAGGAATAAGGAAAATTAGAAGTATGAACATAGCTCTCTTAGCTAAGCAGGGTTGGAGGGTTTATCAAGAAAATAAAGAATGGAGCAAAATATGGAAGCACAAATACTTATTTAAGGCAAAGTCTCTCCCTGAATTCTTTTCTAATCTAGACATTTCCCATCCTTTTGCCATATGGGGGGCAGTCTAGGGGACTAAACATGTTTTAGAAGAAGGAAGTTCTTGGAAAGTTGGCAATGGCAAAAAGGTGAAATTTTGGGAAGATATTTGGTTAAAAGGAAAACCTTTGCAAGATGAAATCCAAGATAAAGATGTTATAGACTGTTACAAGCAAAGAGTGGGAATAATGGTTAACCAATACTGGCAGAACAACTCCTGGGTGAACCTTACTGACTATGATCAAGATTTCAAGGATATTCAACTATCCCTAAATGCTATATCTCTATACCCTAATCTTGAAGATAAGATTTTTTTGGCACAATGAGCCAAGCAGGTAGTTTAAAGTTTCTTTCATTTTCACTTCAAAGGGAAATGGCAACAAACCGTTGTGGACGAAGGCCTGGATCAAGGGGCTCATCCCTAAAATCAAAATCTTTTTTCGGACCCTTCTCCAAAACAAAATCTTAACTTTGGACAATTTACAGAAAAGAGGAATATATATTGTGAACAGGTGTATTCTTTGTAAGAAGGGCCTTGAAGATAGAGATCATTTGTTTGTAAATTGTTCTTTTACACAGCTAGTCTGGAAAGAGATCCTCAATATGTGGGGCATCACATGGATCCATCATAAAAACATGGAATTATCTCTTAAAAGCTGGTACTGCCCCTCCAAGAATTCTGAATTAATTTTTTTATGGAAACTAACTCTTCCACATATTTGGTGGGGAATATGGAAGGAAAGAAATAACTAAATTTTTAGAAATAAAGAACTCCCTGGATGGGTGGTAGGACAGAACATCATTAGAGCTATTAAGGAGAATTTTTTATCACAAAAGAATCCAAGCTCAACTCTCCAAGTGGATAATCCCTTAAGTACGGAAAATTCTAAAGGTAAACCTGATAATCCCAGATTAGGAGTTACATGGAATGCTCCCCCTCAAGGGTGGATTAAAGGAAACTTTGATGGAGCTGCTAAAGGGAATCTGGGGAATGCAGGTTGTGGTGGAGTCTTGAGAAACCATACGGGAAAGGTTATTGATGCTATTGCAATCCCCATCGGTAAATCTAATTTCCACATTGCCGAAGCTAGTGCTACCCTTTAGACCATTAAAATAGTTATGGATTCAGGATATCCCAAATTGTGGCTAGAAGGGGACTCATTGAACATCATAAATATTCTTAACAATAAAAATATTGTGTCTTGGACTATAGAGGCTATGGTAATGGAGATGAAAACCTTAATAAATTTTTTTGAGAAAGTGACTATAACCCACACCTATCATGAAGCCAATGGAGTTGCAGATTGGTTAGCAAACTGTGCAGTCTAGATAGGACAAAAAGTGAGGTGGCAGGAAACATTAGAAAAGAATGTGGAACTGAGGGTGCTCATTCTTCATGATGTAACTCATGCAAAGGAAGGAAAGATTAGATTGTAATAGAAATATAATGAGTAGGAGGAGTGGCTTTGCAGGGATAGGTCTACAATCATTAAAGAGGAAGGCTCTTGAGAGTGAGAAGTGGATCCTGAACGTGCCCAAACAAAGCCGACTTTCAAATCAAATTGGCAGTAGGTGGGATCATTGTAAAAGTTCATAGCGACTAGGTTTCAAAGGAGATGAGTATGTCTCATGAAAGGAAGGGAGAACCAAGGAAGCAGGAGCCCAAAAACTATGACGAATGGAGAGAAAAACAAGATGTCTGGAGAATTCTATAGAAAGGAAAAGTTGTGAACTATATGGAAAGGCTACATGGGTCAAAACCACATATCACTACAGCTTTTTTTTTTTAAATTGGATTGATGAAAGGGTCACTTTGCATGGTATCATAGTGAACCTAACTGAGGATTTTATAGTAGAGGTTACAGGGCTGCCTACGGATGGACTTAAATTCTCCAAGCAAACAAGCATTTCAAACAAGGCCTTTTGTAAGTTCCCCAAGATAGATGTGGAAGAGCAGAAGCTGGTCAAGAATGGGGATTTCTATGAATTGGAATAGATTAAGGGGATATGGAGGGATGTCTTATGCTGTATAAGGGAGTATTTCATCCTGGATGGAAGAAGCAAGAGAGTGCATAAATTCCACTTTGTCTTCCTTAATCATTTCAGACACAAGGTACAATTGTCTTTTCCCTTTTACCTGCACTTCTCTTTGGTCCAAAGTTTATTTGCTCACAGGAAGAAGGAAACGGGTCTTATCCTGCATGAAGGCCTAATTCTATTAATCGAAGGCTACTGCAAGAATAAAGCTATGGTTAAGAACCCTAACCAGGGGAGAAATAAGGAGTTTGAGAGTAGAAAGAGTGAAATTGTAAAAGGGAAAGACAAAATCAAGTTCCCCAGCACCAAAAAATAGAATGTGGAAGAAGATACAGAGCGGGAGAGAATTGATAAACCTAGGGAGGAAAATCTGGAGGAAGAAGGTACTAAAAGCTAGAATACAAATTCAAATGAAGATGAAGAATGTCAAGAGAAGAATGAGAAAGGAGTCAGCAAAGAGGAGGAATCTAAACATAGTAAAGAAGAAATTGAGGAAAATCAGAAAGTGTCGTAGGAAGATATTGTCCAGGATGGACCTGTAGAGGACCTTGTTTCAAGAAACGAAAGGGAAAATATAGTTCAGGATGACAATCAAGAAATGGACATGGAAATTCAAATTGGAACAAAAGAACAGTATCAAAGGGGCCGAGAGGATCACTTTGAAGAAGGTGAGAATAGTCCCAATAAGAATTCTGAGGAATGGAGAGAGAAAAGGCAGAAAGATGGAATGTACACACCTACGAGTTGGGTTAAATGCAAAGTAGAGGCTTCTTTCCAACTTTATTCTTGGATGTGTAAGGAGATTAAGGACCTCAAAAATAAAGTAGAAATTATGGAAGATAACCAGAAAACTGCATGGAACAAAATTAACAACATGGAAAAATAGATAAGATATATCCCAGTCAAGCTCAAAGATTACAAGAATAACCTTCGGGAACTCATTAGGGAGAACAGAATGAAAATAGAGGAAGTAACATCCAACATATGTGCTACAGCTACCAATATTGGAAAAAGAGCTAGCGAGGAGACCAAATCTTTGGAGGGGCCTAGGAAAAGGATGAGACAAAGCTCAAGAAAGAAGGCTACACAAGAGGGAGCCAAGTTGGCAGCAACTACCACTTAGGATACTATTGTGAAAGGTACAAAAACTATGAAAATGATTTTGGAACTGGAAGAATAGTCTGGTTCTTCTTGTTGGTTATGTTTTTTGGTCTTGTTCTCTAGTTTCTTTTTGTAATCTTCTATCTATGGTGTAGCCAGATTTATGTTAAATCTGGGTTTTGGCCTGTGGTCTCTCTGGTGGTTTCAGGTCCATATAAAACCTATTTTTGCTACTTCTCTATAGTAGTTTTTAGGTTCTACCTGTGGGCGTTGAAGCTTTATCTTTCATTCCTTGTACTTGGGTTTTGGGATCCCATCAAAACTTGTTTTTACCTTTATCTAAAACTTGAAAATATCTATAATAGTGTGTTAACACATGTAGTCCCTAATAAAAATATTTATCCATGTCTAACATATCTAAAAGTACATCCAATAGTCTTGTAGGAATTAAACTCCCACTCTTGTCTGGTAGAAGTATGCCATTAATAAGATCCATTAACACAAGTGTCAATACATCTATCTCCTATAACATGCATGCATATAGGTATATCCCATGATAAATCATTGGGATGATATAGTCATTAAAAACTCTATAAAATTTTACCACATGTGATGTCTCCCTCTAGTATACCTTCACACCCCATATCAGGATGTGAAGTATCCAACACACATCCTTCGATGTGACAATCATGTCACCTATTGGCATATGAAATATGTTGATCTCTAAATACAAGTGCTCAAATTATGCTATAAAAACAATCCTATAGACATATATATTAGGAATTTTTACAACATATGACAATCCCACCACCACAAATACACTCATCTCATAGTTCATAAATCTGATTATCAATTATAGTACCTTAGATTGTCTCTCTAGTGTCACCACTATCATTCATCTATATTGAAAGCATCAAAATTACACATAATATATTTACACAATAAGTCCATATATCAATCTCCTTATTTAAACATACATCTTGATCAAAAAACACTTATTTATAACACTTTCATTCATTCTAACCCCAAGTATTAACGAAACCTCTATAAAAAAAATTGTCATTCTAATGTATTCACTACAAGTTATAATGAATTTTTTGTGGTTATAAAAAATTCACTAGAAATTTTGAAGAGACTATTTATTTTATAAAAAAACCAAAACTCTTAACAAACCTAAAATTATATATATATATATATATATATATATATATATATATATATAACTATTAGTTTTAACACCAAAACCACTATTTGGAAAATGGAGAATTTGTTATGACCAACTTTACTTAGCATATATGACACTTAAATGAAATAATAATAATTCATAATATCAATTATCATATCCCCACTCCCCTTTATCCTATTATAAAATCACACTCACTTGTTCTAGTGACAATTAGTTAGAATATGATTCATCTTTTCTCTATTACTTATGACAATCCAAAGCATAATGAAATCTTAGAAGGTAAATCACACAAATTAATTCCACCTAATGAATTTAAAATTACCCCAATGCTTATTTATCTATCCCTTGATTGAAAAACCCCCACCCTCTAAGTCTTTTCACCTATTTCACAAACCTATCATCTCATTTTTAGTTCACATCATACAACCAAATAATTGAAATTATCTATTTATTTATTATTTGCTTGCAAATTGCTCCAGTAAATTTAATCACAACTCATAGAAAAATATAAATCTCTTTTTTACATCCCAAAGCTTATTAATGGGATTTTTTATTTCTCCAATCAACTTCTTAATAATTATCCACTCAGGGAAAATCATTTTACATATACTTACAAATCATGCAAGCATTTTATAAATAATGGTACTTCAATTTATTATGATATCAAATAAATCACTTTCCATGTAACCTTCATTAATTAATTAATTTTTATCACTCATCTACATCCATTCTCACTACATGAAAATTTGAGGTGTCATCATTCATAATCATTTAAAGATACCCAAGGCATCATCTTCCTATATCCATTTCCAATCTACTTTTTAATTATTATTTGAAAAGGCATTTCTTTTAGTTGTAACACCCTTTCAAAGAGGGGAAAATATAGACACCTAAACTATGTCATATTAGTATCATAATTAGCTTAACTTAATATCAACACACTAACTCAATCAACACCCTATATTTGAATTCTATCCTAAAGTCCACTAATATAAGTTCCATCCATTTTTCAAAAAAGTTAATTAATATATATTAATAAATTAATCATGCACATATAATTCAAAAAAACTATTAAAATCCATAACTTCCAAGTCACCAAACATATTACAAATTTATTTAAACCAAGTGTTGAGTCATCTAACCATTTCCTTAACTTACTCAACTAAATTTTGAGTCATAATTTAATCTTTTAACCAACATGGTGAGTTATCTAAGTACCTTTACTCATTCATGAGAAAATTTAAACTACCAACTAAAATACCCCTTATATCTTAAACACATGAGGAAATGGTCTCTTCTACATGGATGAGGACTCAAATATGACTATAAAAATTTAACATGATCCATTAAATCTAGATTTTCTCCAACCATCCATCTTATCACTTAAAATCCTACAAATTGAAATGTCATCCTCCATTAGTAAAACCATCATCAAGATATCAAAGTTTTATCAAAATTAAATTGTGCATCCATTTGAGAATAAAAAACCACATACTTATGGTGTGTTATGCCTAATTTTGGTACCTATCATTTTAAAAAAAAAAGTATTGACATGATCAATGATTATATATGAAGACCTTTGTCATAAATCTCCTGGCGGGGGCCAGCTTGTTTGCATTTATTTAAGAGGTTATTTCTCTTTGTGTATTTGTATATGAAACTTTTATATATTGAGTAATTTTTATAATCATAAAATTAATTTGAGATAATAAATGGCATAATATTGTTCAAATTATAAGTTCTTGATGCATCTATAAATTTAGTATACTCTGATCTTATTTTATCAATCAATTAATATGCACTCTTGATTTTCATAATGATGAACTCAATCTTGTTTGGTAATAGTCAAAATTAAATTTTTGACATATTTTATTTTGTTAGATGATTGATCTAAAATTTCATAATATGATAAAATGATTACACAACATATTTGATGTTTTAATCTTGTGACACTTGTATTCAATTGATAATCATAAGGTTATTACTTTGCTAATTGATCACAATGACAAATGATAAGTAAGATGAGAACATGTAAAAATTGGTTATTTTATTATTCTACTTCTCCAAATGGAATGAAATTTTTTAAAACTAAAATATCCTCTTTAATGACTTTATCTCAATGTTTCTTAACACTATCAGAATCATTCTAGCACATAGTCAAGGTAACATGTTTTTACTGTGAGTTATAAAGTGGTAGATTCATGTTTTGATTTTGATTGATATCACAATTTTATAAATTTCAAAGCCTTAGAATCATTCATGTACCACATTGTCTGTTTATCATATTACCTATTTATTTTATTCATGGGGTAATTTATTCCATAAGTTTCAAAGTTTGATTTTATTCGAACATTTGTATATTGCCTAGACACATTTGAATAAATGCATATATTTAAGTTGATATTTAGATTTAAAACATTAAGTGGAAAGTTATGATGGTATGTTATTGAATTCATGGTAAGGTATTTTTTAGTGGTTTAATTTAACATGGAATTAATTGTATTTATCTTTACCTTTAGCTTAGGTATTGTGGTAGAAAACTTGTTGAAGTTTTATAGGGCTCACTAAGTTTTTATTAGATTGATTTTTTGGTTTAGTGAGATTTAGGTTTTTGGAAGTGGTATATCGAATAAATTAGTGGGCATGTCACTCAAGTTCATTAATGAGTGATTATGGAAAACACCTTGACATGAAAGGTTTTTGTTTCTCAACTATCATACCATTTTATCAAGCTCTTTTGTGGAAGACAAACTCTACAAGATTGTTGGTTAGACTTGGACTTGGGATTGCACTTCTTTTAGTGATTTTTCATGATAAAATATTTGTTGAGGTATTTATTGGTTGTTTTTTATTAATAAATAAAATTTATTGTATTCCATTTTTGGTTATTATTGAATATCCTATATAATAAATATTTTTTCTTCAAATGAATTCATAAACAAGTCATTATATGATTGTTTAAATGGAATTTTGAGAATGATGTAATGAAGATAAGAGTTTGTTTGAGAAAATAATTTGTATAGTTGGAAAATTGTGCATGAACTTTGTTTTTTTGGGTTTCAATTGGTAATATTAAATTTTTGGTCACCACAGTTTGAAATATATCAATGTTTCTTTTGCATGTTGAGTGTCTTATTTGATATGTCTCTTTGATGTGTGTGTAAAATATATTTTGTAGGAAATGGTTCATGCATATTATATCTCTTACTTTTATTATCAAAAATAAAAAATGGTTTTTAGTTTTTTATATCATTATTATTAGTTTAGTTAAAATTATTTCTCTTTTACATAAGACACCAATATGGTGGTTTTTGGGCCTACATGCTATAGATTCTGATAAATGGCATTAAATTCAGATGCATGTGGTTTTGAGTGAAAAGAGATATATTGTTGTGTTTTTAAAACATTTAAAACATAATATTATTGTGTGGTGGCTATAAGGAAATAAGCTAAGCTTTTTAATCTTTGCATGCTTGAAGTAATATGTTTATTTTTGTAAAAACATATGCATGACTTATTTTTGGTCTCTTTTGGGTTGTAATTGAAGGATTGAATAGACTTGTTTGAAGTGTTGAAAAAGTCTTGTTGAGCTTGAAATTATAAGTATTATTTCATATATTTTGAGTTCACAAAGATAATACCTTGCATGTATTTTGGAGATCATGAGGCAAATATATTACCTTTTTGAATGCATTTTGCATTAGGTTTGTTGCCATTTGATATGAAAAATGATTTTTGACTAGTTTTAATATGATGAATTAGGTATTTTTGAGATCGAAGACATAGTTGCGTAGATTTTGAAACTTAGAAGATGAATACTTCACATGCATTTTCAAATACAAGCATGTAACTATTTGGTATCATAAGTATCAAAAGTTATTTTTAATTTTTTATGGTTTATGAATTTGTGACAATTTTTGAAATCAATCATATTCTATAAGATCACAAGTTTTTAAAAAATATTTTCTAGTCATGGTTTGTGCAAATAGGAAATTTAGAAAGTGAGTTTTAAATGATGTGACACAATGGTTACCATCATTTTCATATAAATGGTTTTCTGAGTGCATTTAATTATTATGAATTTGCATAAATTTAGAGTTATAAATATTTCATTCAAATGTTTCACATATATATAATTTGTTTGTGAGTTTGCATTAAAATATAGGTAGAATTCATTTTGGTAAAATTTGACACACTGAGTCTAGGATGCATGTAGGAATTTGTACCAAATATTATGTTGTGTTTGAATATTCCATGAAATTTAGTGACTTGATGATTTCTTGTTTTGATGTTCATTCATAAAACATGTTGAATATAATACAAACATTGGCATGATATTGGAAACTATAAGTACATGTTGATGTTTGATATTGACATTTTAAAAGGGAATGTTGGATGTGAATTCAAATTCCTTCATATTTCACATAGTACTAAAGTTGTCAAATGTTTTTTATTAAAAAATATAAAATAGTGGAAATATTCATAATTAATGTGAATGGTGAATATAATTTGAATATTTTATTTTTTTAGAGAATTTTATTATATAATATTTTATTATGAGTATTATTTTGAATTTATTTTAAAATATTATGTCAAGGTGGACCCTAGATTCATATACTTTAGGAAGAAATGTTTGGAGAATAGATCATGAACAACAAGATGATGACACCAATTCATAAAATAACTCTTATGGGAGATATTTTCATGGTTTGAGGGATTCCAACTATGATTTTAAGCCTTTTCACCCTAAAACTCGTGATTTTATTAATTTTGATATATCTGATCTTTTTTTTGAAACTCTATTGATAACATTCCATCTTCTTCTATGAGTTTTCATAGTGCACCCCATAGAGGCCTGAAGATATACCCTTGTATTTATCATCCTTATGGATGATTTAATCCAAGTGAGTCTTCTCAATTCATGCATACTACCATTTAATCTATTCCTAATTATTTTTGTGTTTGATAATGCTACTTTTTTTACAAAGTTGAATCCTAATATTGCTAATCTGAATTCTTCCTTGGATATGATTATTAGACTTTATTTGCCTATGTAAAATAAACCTGCCTCTTCTAATAAGAAATGTGTTTGAATCCCTATGAGTCATCACTTTCCTACATGAGTGATAAAAAATATGAAGCTAGTTATTGATAATAATTGTGGGGGTACTAATTTCTTTGAGTTTCCTACTTTGATGGAGTATATAAAGTATCAAACATATAAAGGGGATCCTCTCATTGAACTTATTTATGTTAGTGACTTTTATTGATATGGTTGTTTAATTTTATGTTTTATTTTTCTAGTATACTAGTATATTTATCTCTATGTAAACTTTATAAATTTTGAGTTTCTATTGATAGATGTATTTTTGGAAATAATATAATTGATTTACATAACAACATTGAAACTTTATTTTATAAACTAATAAATTCAGTATTTATGTAGTTTATTTTAATTATTTTTGATCATTTGATATTATTTAATAAATTACATTTTATGGATGATGATGTTAAAATAGGTTTAGTCCATTTAATATTAACATT
This sequence comes from Torreya grandis, assembly GCA_037957365.1. NCBI lineage: Eukaryota > Viridiplantae > Streptophyta > Pinopsida > Cupressales > Taxaceae > Torreya > Torreya grandis. The sequence continues at coordinate 578,298 of JARHVA010001391.1, read as the reverse complement.
TATGGATTACTTATTGTATGCATAGTTAGATAATGGTCTAAATTAATGCAAAAAGGTCAAAGGGCCCCCACCCATTAGATGTTGTCATTTGGTCTATATTATTATTTAATATTTTGGACTTAATTTTATTTCAAATTATAAAGTTAAACTATAAAATTTATAACTTATAAATTAAATTAATTAGCCTTAAAAGTTGATTATCTTTAACTACAACTAACTAAAAGTTAGTTATCACTTGATTCATAACTATCTCAAGGAGAGTTACTTTATAAAGAGATTGAAGATATAACAAGAGGATAAACACACAAGCATCAAGATCTCTTATAACTTTTTAAAATTTTCCATTTTTTTTCTTTCATACAAACATCTATGAGATTGAATAATCAATTGAAATAGATTAAACAATGCATTCTTTGATGGTGAAGTAATTTGATTTTATAATAGAGGTACATATAGGTTTTTTGATTTATTAAAAACTTATTATATGAAGATTATCAGGCATTAATATCATTTGATGATTGTAGATATGCATCCATATGTATAGAATATCCTATATTTGACTTGAATAATGATGAATACCTCATAGTTTGTGACAAAATGTTAATTTATTAATTTTACTTTGATTTTCATTTGAATGTCATGATTATAATAAGACATTTTTCAATTTTTTAAAATTAAATTTATATTTTTACACCTTTAATATGAATCTTGTTCCAAGTCTCATACATATTTATTTCTATTTTAGGTTGGATTTTTTAATTTCTATTTTAAATAGATTGTTTCCTTTTTGTTTCTATTATTTATTGCTTTTTTCTAGTTTTAATTAGTTTCTATTTCTAAGTTAAATAATTTATTTCCATTTTATTTTATGTTTCCTTTTTTAGTTTCCTTTATTTTCTATTTATCTCATTTATATTTAAATTAGATTGTTTTTTATTTTATTTTTTATGCTTAGTTTATTTTAATTCATTGATTATATTATTTCCTATTTTGTGTAATGTTTTGAAATAGTTTTCCTTAGTTTAGTTTTTAAATATTTCTAAAAAAATTTATTTCTGTCTTATGTTTATTTAGGTATAAGTTATTGATTAGGTTCGTATAAGTAGTTATCTTTATTAGTGTGTTGCTTGATTTAGTTATTATTTTTAGTTCTTAGTTGATAGTGTTATGTGATTATGATAGTTTTCATTTCTATTTCTTAGTTGATAGTTTCAAGTGATTATGATAGTTTTTGTTTCCATTTATTTGTTTTATTATAGTTTTAATTTATTTTACTTGTCATTTACTTTCTTCCTTTGCTTTTTTTTTAGTTTAATTTAGACTTTTGGCATCAAGATATTGATAAAGAGAGAGATTGACAAGAAAATTTTATGGATCATATATATTTATTTCAAGAGAGTGTCTCTTTCATAGGATTTTCTCTATTGGATAAGTTAAATTATTCATACTTAACTTGATTTTAATTCTATTATGAAACAAGAATTTGATTTCTAAAATATAATGATACATAATTCAATGTTTTATTTATTGACTTATTTTTAGAATTATTAAAAAACCCTATACACATATTACGATCAATATTTTTCCATATCCCCCTTATGATAAAACTAGTCCACTTCCATCTTAGCCTTCATGATAGGTGAAAGGGTTGATTCATTGATGTAATAATTTTCACCATGAACAAATATGGTGATTCTACTAGTTTTTTTCAAAAATATTATCTTTCTTTTCTTATTTTTTTTACTTTTTCTTTCATCCTTATTTCTTGTCTCAAAATTCTTTCCCATGATTATTAGTGGTATCCATCCTATCATTCAACTTGAAGTTGATATTTCTAAGGATCAAGTAGATACTATTTATAATCTTTTTTATTTTTCTTAGTATAATAGACCTTATGATTTACACCATTATATTAAGGATATAACTGAGGAATAAGATGAAGAAATATTCAAAATAGATTGGTACAATAGTCTTATCCTTCCAAATTAGTTTCATATTCATGAAGAAAATTATCACATTCAATTACAAATGGATAAAATTTTGATTGATAATCCTCAACCTAAAACTCATTTTCTTTATGAATCTTTATTTTTGATGATTTATTATCCCTACTAACTTTAATACAACTATAGAGTTAAATCAGTTTAGTGAAGTAGAGGAAAATATTGGAACCTCCAATGGAAAGACATCTAGAAGAGGGATTGAGACCTGATTCTAAGTCTATAGAACAATGTATATCAATAAAAAGTAATAGATAATGAATTTTATTATGGTGAAAATAATGAGTAGCTTATAGTGAATCCTTAGATTGATGTGAATCTCATTAATATTGGTACTCATTCTAGTAGATTTTCTTCACTTAAAGTATTTAATGTCCCAAAAATATAAGGAAATCATGGTGAGTCATATGAGGATAATTTAGAAGATTTTAAGTTAATTTATACTACTCTTGGTATTACTAAAGAATAAGTTTATCTTAGAGTACTTTTACAAATTTTAGGAAGAAAAACTTATCAAGCATTTATTAGTTTTCTTGCTAGGGTAATTAGTACTTGGAAAGATATATACGATTATTTATAACTTTGTTTCATAAATCTTAATGAATATTTAGAGTTGGCCAATAAACTTGTTAATATTTATATTGATCTAGATTAGACAGTTACTATTTTATAACTAGATTTACTAAGCTGTGTTAAAATATTCCTCGTGGCATTAGACCATCCAGAAATTTATCTAGATTTTATTTTTTAGTGATTTATCATTAAATAATGAAATATATTTAGAGTACATAGATATATAAGATTATGATGAAATTATTAGCTTTTGCATAGAGTATGAAAATAAATGAAAATGTGTTGGTTTTAAAGATAAAGCTTCAACATGTTTAAATTATAATAACGTAATTTTTGTAAAATCCATTCATAATCTTTGTAATGAGTTTGTCACCATAAAGTGGTGATTAAATGACAAGACTTCTACTTTATGTAAGACTCATAATACTCATAAGAGTAAAAATGAATAAAAAACTCATTATTCTAATATTTTTGAATTAGATCATGACCCTAATACTTGTATAGTTGCTCAAAAATTCAATAATTTTAATCATAGAAAGGATAGTATTTCCATTGACTTGGATTATAATTTAAACATGTGTGGTTATGATGAGTCATCAGATAACATAAAAATGATAATGATTATACTATACAAATAAACATAACAGATTACAATTTGTGATGTTAGTAATTTGATGATGGAGGGTAGGTTAGATCAAGTGTTAGTTTTCATATAAAATAATGAAATTAAAAACAAACTAACAAGCTTAATACCTCCATGCCTAAATCATAGGGGGAGGTTAGTGAACAAACAACAAATGACAAAACTAAACTAAAACACAAAGAACTTACACATTCCTTACCTTCATTTAATTATCTAAATGATGTGTCCATTTGGCTTGCTTATCTTGTGCTCAAGAAGTCTTTGGTAAATGGAATTGTGTGGCTCCTTCTCTCCTTACACCATTGTTTAGCTCATGCTAGCTTGATGTAATTTTGGAATTATAACACTATAGATTTATATTATGCACCAAATCTAACATTATAACTTTACTATATCCAAGATCTCTCTTTAATTCAATAGGTAATGTCTTCTATTTATAGGTTTAGTAACTAACTCCAACCCAAGGTGAGATAGTAGTTAGAGCTTGGAATGGGTTAAAACCTAAATTTAGTGAATTAATTAGCCCCAACAAAGTTAAAAGGTATCAAATGGTAATAATTAGTAATGAGTAGACATGTTGATATATTTAAGGATATTTAAAAACTCACAAAAAAGGTAATTATGAATTCCTAGGATATTCTTGGTTTTTAAATTTCCTTTTTTGATAATTCATTAATTAATCATGGATAATTAAATTAAGCATTTGATTAGGTTTTGCATGTTAATTAATTCTATTTATGGATTTTATCATTTTAAAGATTTGAATTAGTTTCATGTGTGCATTTGACCCATTTAATAGGTACATAAGGCCAAATTTCATGTTATGAAGTCAAATTTGAGATTTTTAGTGATTCTTAGGCTTGATTTTTAAAGATTGGTAAGAATCAGTCTAAAGTTTGGTATGAAGCCATTGGTGGCCAATTTTATGTGTCTAAATTTTACTCCTATTTGGGAAGTCATTACAGGATATAAGCATATTAACATCTTAAATATTGAAAAGGTCCTATATGATAATGAATTCAATGGAAACAGATGAACTTTAGTTGTCCCTTTGAGGGAGCAGTTAGAAAAGTGGTCGATAAATGGTCCCTCGAAAGAAGGAAATGATTTGACCAAACATATGAAAATGATGGGATAGAAGGGACTGATTTGCCCATAAGAAATTATAATCATTATCATATGAATCTACCATAATTAGGGTAGACAAATAGGATTATTTTCCCATAGGTGGTTATAATAATCAACATAAGTGGGATAAAAAAGTGATGATTTGCTCAAAGGTGGTTATAATCATTGAAAAAGGCTTAGAGTAATGAGAGACTGATTTAACCCAAGGTGGTTATAACTAGTTAAAGGGAAAATAATGATTTTCCTAAAGGTGGTTATAATCATTGGTAGGATAAAAAAATACCCTAGTTGGTTAGAAAAAGTGAATGATTTTCTCAAAGGTGATTATAATAATTAACCCTTAAATTAATGGAAATGTAATGATTTACCTAAAGGGGAATATAAATATTGGAAATGCAAGTGGGATGGTATACAATGATTTTCCCAAATGTGTTTATAATCATTAAACCTTGAATATGTAAAATAAGATGATGAAAAAAATTATTACAAAGTGATACAAAGGAAAAATATGAATTAGGAAACCTACAAGTAAGGAGATGCTCATCTAAACTAGAATAGAGGACAATTCTTTCATTTTTTTAGTTACTCTATTTAGTATATTATTTGGATTATATAGGGAATGTTGTTGGTGTTAGTTCTAAGGAGATATTGATACTTAATTATCATGTAGACTCCTTAAAGTTGATTTTTATTATACCATGTGATGGTAGGCATCATGATAGAACACCATGAGGACTTGGCCAAAATATTCATAAGGTTAGACTCTTGATATAATACTCATTTGTAAATAATGCACCAATGATAAAAATCATGATGACAATGTTGATGTATGAATTTGGAAGGATTCAAGAATAATGCACAAAAAAATACCCAATTAATGCACATAAATTAAATCAAAGCACAATAAGAAATCAAACAAACAAGAAAGCTTTCAAACAAATAAACAAAACACCTAGAAAAGAAAGAATAAGAAAATAACAAAAATAAAGTGAAACAATAAACAAATAATGGTTAATTATAATGTTGGTAAAAATAACATGAGACAAACAAAATGACAAACATTACCCCTATAAAATAGAAGACAACTTAATAGACAAACAATATGAGGGAATAGAAGAAAAGGAAGGGGGTGGTCGAGCTAGCTCCAGATGCACTAGGCAAATCGATATTGCCTACATAGTTCCATGGATGTGATATCCAATAAAAAATTTAGGACAAATGTAGTTATTTGAGGAAATAGGATAGAAGAAAATGATGAAAAAAAATATGATGAATGTTATAGAAGTATATGGGAATGAACTCAAAAAATAGTGAGAGCATGGGATAAAAGGCCAAAAAGGATGGGGAAACTAAATGACAAGTGGTTTCCTATGACTTAGTGAAGGTTCCTAGAATCCTTAAGGTAAAGAAGTGGTCAATGTTTTTGGTTTTTATAAATTGATTTTACAAATGTTTTTGGAATTTCTTGGGTATCTCAACTTGATTGAGGATAATAAGATAATAAATGGTCCAAGCTCACAAAATGATGAAAGGATTAAAAATTAAATTGATCACAAAATGGTGAGATCATGTCTTAGGGTGATGTTGGCCAATTTTAACCTATATACAAAGCTTCTACCTGAATAGATGAGTTTAATAGAGTTCTAGATGGAATGAGTGGTCTAAAGATCACATGTGGCTTAAAAAGCTTTTGAAACACTTTAAGTAAACTTAAAGTGTAGTTGTCAAATTTTGAGAAAGTAGGTTCTCATGGTGATCAACACAATAAATATCATGGAATGATTTCATGCAATCCTAAAGACTCATCAAAGCTTTGAAAGATCAAGAAAAAAATCTTAGCACAAGTCTAGAAGAACTAGATTATCATCACACATCTTAGATAAATAAATAGACCAGTTTGATTGTGCATTTTATAAGTATGATTTTGAAATAAATAAAGGCCAAAATACCAAATAGACATAATTTTTTTCATGCCAAGAAGGTCCCCTACAAATTTCATATCTTGATGAGTTTTCTATCTCAAGCTATAAACTTCCAACGTTGAACTTGTAGAGTGAGACGTACATGTAGACATCAAATTTGGGCCTCATAAAATATCCATTTAATTTCAAAATTTCTAAGGATGAATGCATGGCTAACAAGTGTCCAAGTCTTAGAATCTAATATCAAATCAATGGCAAGTAGGTGATCAATGATGTCATTGGGTCTCAAATATCTAATAGAGCATGTCTAATCATACATCAAATATTAATGGCAAGCTCACAGTCAAAAGGTTAGTGTAACCTAAGATTAAATGTGGATCTAATAATTTTCAATATCTTAGGTGCTCAAATGAAGATATAATGGTGTGTGTCAAGTGAAAAGGCTAGTGGGCCCAGATAGATCAATGGTGCATGATCCATTATATTAAAGTTGATCAATGGTAAGGGAGAGGTGAAATAGTTAGTGTATCTTGGGGACAAATGCAAAGCTTCCATGTGGTGCAAGTGTAGTAGTAGATGAAATTGATAGCGTATCCTAAGGATAAATTCACAATTTCTAAGAGTATTAATCTCAAAGACTCTGATCAAGATCAATGGCTAAAATTAAAATTCAAAAGCTAAGGGACTTGAATGGAGAGTAAATGAGACCTAAGGTCAAACTAGGGAAAATATTTCAAAAGATTCCATTGAGGCTTAGTCAAGACCTTGATTGGAAGATCCAGAACATGAAAACTTGTTTTTCATGTGTTTTCAATGTTGCATACAATAAGTTCTTATCTTCCACAAGTTTTAAAAGTAGAAAATGTCTATTTATACCTAATATGGTTCAAGAAAGAAGCTATGTAGTGTGTAAGCTATTCATTGACATGATAAATATAGGAAAACCAATAAATGAGATTTGTTTTCAATACATAGTAAGACTTATGCTTAGATTTTATAGTAGGGGCATATATAGGGTTATGGATAAATGTCTCATCTATCGACATGGATATATCCTCAATAAAGTAGGTACTTACCACCACTAAAAGATGACATGGCATGGCTCTATAAGATTCAAGATATGAAGATTTTGTCTTCTCATAACTAGGACAAGTGGAAGATAATGTAAAGTCCCAAGATGGAGATCTAGTGGTTAGATAATCAATTATATCATTCAATGCTACTTAGATCTTAAGGATATTTCTTCCTTGAAAGGATAATCACTCATCATGTACAAAATAGACTCTTGTCTTCTAGTGCATTGCTTAACCAATAAAGAGAACTTAAATATTAATTAGGAAAAATAAAAGATAACTTATCAATGGATAACGGGTGTTAATTTGATCAAAATATGGTGGAGGATTCATTGAAATATGGTGACAACTCATTTAATGATCTTGGATGGTGTGATTACTCTTCTCTCACCCTTTTCCTATATCACCCCATTCTCTCTCTCTCTCTCTCTCTCTCTCTCTCTCTCTCTCTCTCTCTCTCTCTGAATTTAGACTCTTATAAGTAATTTTTGATCTTGAAGAGTAGGGGACTCTCTAAGATATTATAAAATATGCTCATCTTGATTAGGCTAAACCCTATCAAGCATTTGTAATAATTTACTCTTGATGAAATAAAAGACTTTTATGACCTATCTCTTGACTTGGATCTATGTTGAGTGAGTTGTGAATGATGGCATTATGTGAAGGAGAAATTTCCTTGTCAATTATCCTCCTTTTTGATATCCTTTAGTGTGTTTTCAAGCTATTATAGGTCTAGATTAGTATTTTTCATAAACCTAGTCCATGAAACACTTATGTAATTAGATAGATTATGAGATTGTGTGCGCTAGTATTGTCTTATGCAGATCTAGTGTGGATTCAATATTATGGTATTTTTCCCATTTTTATTTGGTGCATCACCTTTTAGCTTTCTTAGGATCCTTTTTCCTCCTTTATAACCCTTTTCCCTATAGTATAATTAGTATAGGTGATCCATAAAAAGGAAGTCAACCTTATTTAGAGGTTTAACCCCATCATAGGTTACCCCACAACTTGGAGTTGTCCCAATATTATGGCTTAGTTAGAGGGAGCCTATAAAATCTCTCCAAGGGTGTATATTAATGTCATAATAGTTTTTGGCACACCCAATGGGACTTTACACATTTTTCATCTCTCTAAAAGGTTTTTGGTGATGCCTTTTAGTGTAATCAACCTTTGAAGGCACATTTACAAATACCAATGGTGAATCTACTATGAACATCAAGTAGCATAAGAAACCTAAGAGCTTACTCACCATTATTTGTTATTTATCATCCTCCATTTGATCAAAATGAATTTTCCTTTATTCCTTATCCTTCATATCAAGTTATCAATGTGTATGGCTTCAGCCCAAGTGTCCCTCAAGATTTAATGTATCAGCCTTATCATAATATGCCTCTCTCTAGTCAACCAAAAAAGAGCCTTATGGTGATATGGATTTATCTTGAAAAAAAATTAAGGTTGATATGGAAGAATATTACTATAGGTAACAATAGAATATTGAACACCAAACTTATGTTTAGGAGAAAGATTTGAGGTTTCAAGAAGAATGTTTGGTCAGGTAAGACCAAGCCAAGAGGTAAATGACTATCAGTTGATATTGAGATAGAGATTAGCCAACACTAGACCCCAACTACCCTCTCCTACTCTTGTTCATGCTCAAACACAACCTTTTGTCCCACCATGTCAAAGGTCATCTCTATCAAGGGTAAGGCCAATCATTTAGGGTCATTCATCTGAAGAATGTCAAGCCATCCAATCTTGTATCTTCTATGCCAATGACCCTGATTATGTCATATCCTCTCTTTTGAAACCACCCTCTCCCACACCCATTTAGGAAAATGAGAAGGTGGTCAAGTTTTATGTTTTCCCCTCATGTAAATCAATAAAGTAATTCATAAAGAAGAGAGAGGAAGTGCTAGATGAGGTAGTCTAGGAACCAATTTAGGAAAAAGAAGTGTTATCTTAGCTCAATGAGCTATTTTTATATAAGATTCAAGACTCTCTATCCTTTCCCAAATATCCACCAAAAATAGCCTTCAAAGTCCCTAACTAAAAGGATACTCTCCTAAGCTACAAGTAAGTTGAAATTATTCACCCTCCCACCATCTCCCACTTGGATAAAGAGTCTATTTTACCAAGAATAGAGGAGGAGATTATAATAATAGGTGAAACTAAAGAAGAAAACACAATTTTATATAATGAGGATATCATGATAGGCAGCTCACTCCATTTAGAGGATTAAAAAATAGGTTTGGACCAACTATTGTGGTATGGATTTGACACTAATGGATTAGAGCCTAAAGGTAGTACTAATGCCTTCATATTTGAATAAATGGATATTTAGTTTGTAGCTAAGAGGAAAGGAGATTTTTATTTTTTATAATAGATTCCATTTAGTGGGGTTAAAGATGAGGATAATCAAAGTGAAAAAATTGATTTGGTTTCAATAGTCAACCAATCAACTAATTAGGTTGAAGAGGTCATAAATGAGCATGAAGAAGAAATAGAGAAAAAAGAGGATCATGTTGAAATATGGAAATAACTAAACCATGACTTCATGGACCAAATAGAGGTTATAAACTAGCCTATACCTCCTCTAGATCAAGAAGGTGAACTTTCCAATTAGGTTAAAGTAACTGAATAGTCTCAAGATGAATTATCCATTGAAGGTAGTATTGATGTCTTCAAAAATCAAAGAGAATGGTCAAATCTAGAGCCAAAAAAACATGACATTTTAAACCTTGTGTGGGTTGATGAGCTACTATGTGGCTCCTTTCAAGATGAGTAGAACAATAATGGTGTTAAGGTTGGCATTATCCCAGGTGACCAAGAGGAATCTACCTTTTTAGATGACAGAGATTTTTTTTCTAAGCCTAGAAATTCAACCTTCATGTTCAAAAGAGCCATCAGATAAGGAGGTTTAAGGTACTCCTATAGTCTAATTTGGAGTAAGACTTGAATAAATAAACCAATATGTCTACATTAGAGATATGTTTATCCCATTTCATCCTCTTTAGATCATGCCAATAGATTTAACAATTAGGCATCTTAGCTCACCTATAATGAGATATCAAAAGTAAGGTGTTTTCCATCCTAGTTCACCACAAGTGAGTAATGCTAAATCTTTTCAATTTGATCTAGGAGGAAAATAATTATAATTTACAACCCTATACATATTACAATAGTTTTCTTATTTTCCTTTAAGTACCTTATGCAAATTATTTTCTTGTTGTGTGTTTCCTTTTCCAAAGTGCCTTGGGTACTTTGTTTGTTTTGTTTCTTGTTTTTCCTATTATTTCAAGAGGAAGTTATCTAGAGGGGAAAGCTTGCATCATTTCATGTTATTTAATAGAAAAAATAAGAGATTCCATACCTAATGGATAAGTCAAGGCAACTAGTCTAGGTTCTCAAGTATAACATGCATTCTTTCTTATGAGTTTAAAAAAATGTTGGCCAATTTTTGCCTACATAAAAAGATTTTGCCTGAATGGATGAGTTGAATAGAGTTTTGGATGGAATGAGTGGTCCAAAGATCACATGTATCTTGCAAAGATTTTGAAACACTTTATGTAAACTTAAATTATAGGTTGTCAAATTTTGAGGAAGTAGGTTCTCATGGTGATAAATGTAGTCAAGATCATAGAATGAGTTTGCACAGGCCTTAGAGACTCATCATAGCTTTAAAAGATCAAGTAATATTTCCTAGCATAAGAACTAGACTGTCACTACATGCCATAGAGAAATTAATTGACTAGTTTGATTGTGAATTTATAAGTATGCTTTGGAAATAAACCAAGGCCAAAAGACCACATATAGATAATTATTTTCATGCCAATAAGGTCCCCTACAAATTTCATGTCTTGATGAGTTCTCTATCTCAAGATATAATCTTCCAAATTTGAACTTACATAGTGGGACATGAGTGAAGACATCAAATTTGGGCCTTATGAAATAAAAATTTTAATTAAAAAGTTCCAAGGAGGAATGTGTGGTTGATAAGTGTCCAAATTTCAAAATCTAAAATCATATCTAATGATGAGCAAAAAATTAGTGATGTTAGTGGGTCTAGAAGATATAATAGAGCATGTTTAATCACACATCAAAGATCAAAATAGATATCATAGTCAAAAGGTCAATGTATCCTAATATTGAACGTAGATTTTATAAGTGTTAAGATCTCAGGTGCCCAAACAAAGATCTAACAACATGTATTAACTGAAAAGTCTAGTGGGCCCAAATAGATCAATGTTATGTCATCCATTGTACCAAAGTAGATCAAAAATGAGTGAGAGGTCAAAGAGTCAACATATCTTGGGGATGAATTTGAATCCACCACATGGTATAAGCATAGGAGAAGATTAAACTGATAGTGTATCCTAAAGATAAATGTGTAATTACCAAGTTTCTTAATCTTGAAGACTAAAATAAAGATTGGTGACTAAAATTAAAAGTTAAAAGCTAAGGGACTCAATGCAGAGAAAATGCAACCTAAGGTTGAGCTAGGGAAAATATTTCAAAGGATGTCGTTGAAGCTTAGTCAAGACCTATTTTGGAAGAGCCAGAGCATGTAGACTCATTTATCTTATGTTTTCAATGTTACATGCAATAAGTCCTTGTATTTCATAAGTTTTAAAAGCATAATATGTCTATTTATACCTAATATGGTTCAAGAAAGAAGATATGTGGTTTGTAAGCTGATCATTGACATGATAACTATAGGAAAACCAATAAATGAGATTGGTTTTTAATCTATTATAAGACCTATGCTTAGATTCTATAGTAGGGGTAGATATAGGGTTATGAAGAAATGTCTCATTTGTTAACATGGATATATCCTTGATAAAGTAGGTACTTATCACCACTCAAAGCAGACATGTAATGGGTTTGTTTGATTCAATATATGAATATTTTATCTTGTCATGAATGGGTCAAGTGGAAGATAATGTAAAGTCTCAAGATGGAGATATGGTACTTATAGAAGTAGTTTGAGAATTTAATGTTGTTCAATTCTTAAGGATATTTCTTCCTTGAAAGGATCATGACTCATCATCTACAAAAAAGACTCTTGTATTATAGTGCATTGCTCAACCAATGAAGATAACTTGAAGACTAATTATGATAAATAAAAGTTAACTTATTAGTGGAGAACTAGTGCTAATTTGATCAAAAGATGGTGAAATCTTATTTAATGATCTTGAATGGCATGTTTCCTCTTCTATCTCCCTTTCTCCTATATCACCCCATTCTTTCTCTCTCTTTCTCTCTCTTTTGGATTCTAGACTCTCACAAGGACTCTTTGATCTTGAAGAGGAGGGGACTCTCTAAGATATTACAAAATATTCTCATCTTGATTAGCCTAAACCCTATCAAGTATTTGTAAGAATTGCCTCTTGATGTAATAAAAGACTTTCTTTACCTATCTCTTGCATTAGATCTATGTTGAGTGAGTTGTGCATGATGGGATTGTGTTAAGGAGAATATTCCTCATCCATTTTCCTCCTTTATGACCTCCTTTAGGGTGTTTTCAATATATTTTAGGTCTAGATTAGTGTTCTACCTAAACCTAGTCAATGAAACACTTATGAAATTAGTTAGATTGTGAGATTGTTTGAGCTAGTATTGTCTTGTGCAAATCTAGTGTGGGTTCAAGCTTATGGGATTTTTCCCATTTTTATTTGGTGTATCACCTCTTAGATTTCTTAGGATATAATTTCCCCCTTTCTAACCCTTTTCCCTATAGTAGTATTAGTATAGGTGATCCATCATAAGGAAGCCATCCTTCTATGAAGGTTCATCCCTATCATAGGTTACCCATAGCCTGAGTTTGTCCCAATATTATGGTTTAGTTAGAAGGATCTTGAAGAACTCTTTCCAAGGGTGAAAATTAATGTCATAATAGGTGACAAATCTAAGCTCAACAAGTATCAAGCACTACCTAAATAGTATTAGGATGGGACCTAAAGTCATTATAGTTATGCTTTATAGTGGAGGAATTTGATTAGTTTAACATCCAATTCAAAAAAAACAAACATAGTTGACATAATGTCATAGTACAACATAGGAATGGAGATATGGTACATCAAGGCATGATAAAAAAGTGTTATCCCTAGTTTTCCCATAGGAATATATAAATAGGAGAAAATGGCACAAATCAATGATACTAATTTACCCATAGTTGTTTATAATTAATAGAATGACTATGGGACATGGATTTTCCCATAGGCAACTATAATCAGACCCACAATGATATAGAGAATGGAACAAGAAATGAAGGATGCAACTGCCAAAACCTTGATCATACTTCTCCAACATATAGCCTCTATCTAGAATAATTCAAATAACAATTGAAACTAATTTGAATCTTCATGTTGAAAGTAAATCCAATAGAATGTAATCAAGGTCAAACAAACTAGTTAAGGATGGTCAAAACAACTTGGTCAATAAAAAAGATATAGTTTAACAAAATGGTGGATTGACAAAGTGATAGAATGGTATAATGGCATGGTACAAAGAATAAAGCTGATAATATGGTAAAATGTGAAATGGTCCTCATAAATAATACACCTAATAATTCAATTGAAGTAATGCTTGAGGTGTATAATGTTCATTAGCTCATCAAGTTCATCACCATCTACTGTGATGAGCCTATATGCTCTAGCACCATAGTTTGTATTGATGATGAAAGGACCTACCTAGTTGGGTTTGAACTTGCCTTTATGTTTCTTCTTGGTCATGGTATTCTTTTGGTTTTTTTAAGGATTAATCACCAAGCTCAAATTCTCTATGTTTCACACAATAATTATAATGGCCACAAAATTGATTCTACTATGCTTGAAGGTTATTTAATAGATCCATGTGTTTATCATCAAGTAACTCAAGTTTTTGTAAGAGAGTTACTCAATAGTTTTCATCATCTAGGACATGCTTCAAATAGATGAAAAATAAAGGTAACTCAAAATCAATGGGATGTTGGCCTCAATGCCAAAAATAAGTGAATATGAAGTGGCACCTATGGGAGTACAATAATTATTATGGTATGCCCAGAGGGCATAAGATATTTTGAGGTGTCAATCATGACCAACATCATTGATGATATTTTTAAGGATGTTGATAATGGTTTTGTTAGATTTTTTTGTCTATCCATTACCTTGAGGGTAATATGTCAGAGAAATGTTGTTTTATCCTATACTCACCACATAAAAATTCAATGTCCTTGTTCTTGAATGATATGATATTATCAAATAATATCAAAGGGGATACCATAGTATTAAATGAGATGGTTGAATATGAATTTGTAAATTTGTTTTCTTGTCATGTAAATGACGGGTATAAATTCAACCCACTTATTGAACTATTCTATGGTGGTAAGGATGTGTTTATGGCTATTAGATGAGGTATAGTTTATAATTCAAATGAGATATAGGCCCCATTTATCAAATGGCCATGGTGTTAGAATTGGTTTTAAAGTCTTAGTTAGGGCATGAATCATATTGGCATGCCATTGACATTTATCTCATCTTTTCACATATGCAATTATATATGTGCCCATCATCGGTCAATATTACCTAGTACACAATAGATTTTTGGATAGAAATACACTACTAGTGTGGGATCCACATACCCCTTCATGAACTTCCCATAATAGTAATGTAGATCCTACCAAAGTTAAATAAGGAATCAAATTTCCATCAAAACTATGGTGGCATAGGGTTGGTATGATTAAGGTATAACATGCAACATTATGGACAAAGGATTTTGATTTTTTTAATGATGTATCTTATGGTATAATTTGGTCATGGAGGTAGGTGCAAAGGTCTGAGTACCAAGTAGAGCTAGTACCAACAATATCACATATCATTATAAAGGTTAAAGGTTGATGAGTTGGCACTGTTAGATTTTCAATGAGAAATTGGTATTACTTGTTTGTATCTATATGTTGAATCAAATATCTAATAGTAGCCATGTAATCTATTACTCTATTACTAGCCCTTGGTATATGTTCAAATTAGATAACAATAATTTATTGTTTGAGAGTGTTGACCATGGTATTATATGGAACTAACTTGTCATATGTGGTTTGAAAATGGTCTATAACCAAATTGATGATTAAATAAGAATCACCATAAACCTTTAGATGATGTATGTTCCATTTTACTACCTATCAAATCCTCGAAATGAGTTCTTCATATTCTACCATGTTATTTTTACAAGGAAAGTTGATCTTGAATGATTTAGGGATTAGATCCCCCTATGGAGTAATGAAAAAAAGGCTTACCCCAATCCACATGTTGTGAATGCTCCATAAAAATATAGCATCCACTATTTATCCTCAAGAGGTGTTTCAATGATGGTTATAATGGATACATCAATAAATTAGAATGTTAATAGCTCTATATCTATAAGGGGTACTTCAACAAGTTTATATGAAAGAACTTACCCCTTGATGGCTTTCTAGTTGACATAATCTATCTCAAACTCATTAAGAAACATGATCCATTTAGCCATGTGGCTTGGTATCACTATTTTAGATATTATATACTTGAGTGGATGTACTTTTGAAATAACCATCACCTTATTGTTCAACATGTAATGTCATAGTTTTAAACTATGAAGACCATAGCTAAACAAGATTTTTCAATGGGCATATAATTATGCTCATGCATGACTAGTGTATAGATTAGATATTACACAACATGATATTTTACATTATTATCATGTTGAGATAGAAGTTCCCCCATGGCTTTGTCAATAGTTAATAAATATCATAGGAATGACTTTCTTGGCATAAGAGGCAATAAAACAAACAATTTTTGTAGGTATTCCTTCAACTACTAAAAGCATTTTTGGCATTCATTATCCAAATGAAAAATTACCCCTTTCTTCAATAATTGTGTGAATGAGTGGCACTTGTTGGCCAATTGATATATGAAGCATCTGATGGATTGTATCTTTCACTACAAATTATGGAGTTCCTTTAAATTGGTTTATGGTGGCATCTTTGTTATGGATCACACTTTGGATGGGTTAACTTCAATGCCTTAGTGAGACATAATGAATCCAAGTAATTTAGGTAAAATAACTCCAAAAACACACTTCTTAGGGTTGATCCTGACTTTGTATTCACATAGTCACTCAAATATCCTCGTTTGTACTATCAGATGATTATCCCTGGTCCTTGATTTACCTAGTATGTCATCGATATAGTTTTTAAAAATGTCATGCATCATATAATGAAATGATTGTCATAGATATTTCATAGGTGGCCCCAACATTATTGAGACCAAATGACATAACTTGATAATAGAATGTTCCCCATGGAGTGGTGAATGCTATTTTGTGTTGGTCTTTTTATGCGATCTATATCTAATTGTAGCTCGAGAATCCATCTATCAGTGAAAGCATTTCATATCTATTTTGGAGTAAACAATCATGTCAATTTTTGGTAGAGTAAAGACATACTTTGGGTAGGCTTTTTTTATGTCCTTAAAATTAGTGTAGATTTTGATTCCTTCTAGCTTTTGTTGATAGGTATAACATTAAAGATCCAATTAAAATATTTGATTGGCCTAATACATCATGCTTCCAAGAGTTTTTCCAAATATTTCTTGACTAATATTGTAAAGTGAGGTTTGATCTTGCATAGTTTTTATTTCAAATGTTTAGCATTAGGATGTACCTCAAGGTGGTAAACAACCAAGGTGGGGCCCAAACCTAGCATGTCAGAGTAGGCCCATGTAAACATATCTATAAATTCCCTCAAAATGGTTGTAAGGACTTCACGCTCTTCCTTAGTGAGGGGAACACCTAATTTTATCCATTTTAGGTCGTATAGAGTCCAAATGTTTACCTCTATAGTATCCTACACTAGAAGGGTTGAACCATATTCAAGAATAATGGGTAAAGATTTGAACTAGTTTGTAAGAGTGAAGACCTTTGTTAGGAATAGTTCTTCAATTTCTCCTAGGCATGATGAATTATAATCCCCTAAGGGTAGGCATGGCCATGTGAAAAACACTATTGGGAACTCATGGAGGATGTGATCAAAATATTGTTGTTCTTCCTAGATGAACTTAGAAGCATAGGTAAGTTCATCATCAATGCTCTCCTAGATGATT
Organism: Torreya grandis; assembly: GCA_037957365.1. Taxonomy (NCBI): domain Eukaryota; kingdom Viridiplantae; phylum Streptophyta; class Pinopsida; order Cupressales; family Taxaceae; genus Torreya; species Torreya grandis. Next base: position 560,844 of record JARHVA010001391.1, on the reverse strand, counting down.
TAATTAAAATCTTGTTATTCTTCAAGACTAAACTTAGACCCGTAGATAAGTTCATAATTTTTGGTCTCCTAGTCTATGTTTGAAGAAGGTTGAACACCCCTATATAGTGGTACTTGAAATAGGTTTTCACCACTAGAATGGCCTTTATCTTTACTATTTCCCTAATACAAAAGTGCCTTGAAGAAGTTTTCACTTTGGGACCTCAATGTTTTATTTAATTTTTTATGGTTAATGGTGTTCACCAATTCTCCAAAATAGGCTTCAAGATCTAATTTGATTAATAATCTTTTTTTATGGTCTACCAATAGGACATTGTCCCTAAGGCCTAAAAAAATATAAAATGTCTCATTATTCTGAAACTCATCAACTAACACATTTGATTCTTGTTAGCCCCAATGTATTAGTTGAGGATAATATAATGGAATTAGATTATGGGGAATGATTGGTCGAAGGGTACAAATGGCATTAGTTTCAAACAAATTAATATGGACTAGGTTATTGAAAGGGCTATGATTAATCTCTGATTCACTATCAACATTGTCATCACTAATCGTTAGTTATGGAACTCAAATAAGATATGTGGGGTTACCCCCATGTGGTTTAAATCCAAGACCATAGGTTTTTTTATACTGAGTCATAGAAATTATCTCAAGTGTTCCCTACTTATTTATCCCAAGGCCTCCTCATTCATAGGTTTGGTTCTTCATGATTTGATTAGGAATGGGGTATTTGTAATTTTTGTAATAATTAGCCAATTTGTCATTATACAACCAAGATTCATCATCTTGAAGTGGGTCATGTTCTTTGTCATAGGCTAGTGTAAAAATGAAAAGTGCTGGACTATGTATATTGCCTTTGCCCTTTCTTTACCATTACATGAGTGGTTTGGATTTTGGTCTTCCAAAGGACTTTGGGTTCTATGTAAGCTTTATAATGTGAAAAGTGTCATGGGTTAAATATTCTCTTGGTCCATTAGCTAAGATGGTATAATGATTAGAATTTTTAGGAGGTGACATGTGGGAAAGTGAATAAAGGGTATTATGGTCAATGTAGTTGGCCTCTATTGAATCAACAAGTATTGCTTTCACCTTGTCCTTCTTGGAAACTAGATTCATGCTAAAATGGTAGTTATAAATTTCAAATTTAGCCTCTAAATGCTTAAAATGCTCATATGGATGCAAATCTTATGGAATACTAACCTCCATTCCTAAATGGGAGAACTTGATACACTAGTGCAATTTTGATGGGATTGTATGAATATCATGTATCCAAGGTATACCCAAAATCATATTATATGATAAATCAAGATCTAACACATGGCATAGTGTATTATGAGTCAAAGTCTTAATGATAACTGGTAAGCTAATGGTGTCTTATGATTCTCTTTCTTCATTTTCATAAGCCTTTATTGTGATTATTTTTACTTGAATATCTATTGTCGTGTACCTGAGAATCTTGATGATTTTTAGAGACATAATATTTAGATCTGATCCATTATTTATGAGGACACATTTTACTTGATGCCATGTTATGTAAACTTTGATGTATAATGGATTATTATGGGGTGGGCCAAGGGATGACATATCACTCTATTTAAAAATTAATTATTGCTCTAGAGCTAGGTGTCCAACCAAAACATGAAATTTGTATGGAGATATGTTATTAGGAACTTAGGATTGGCCAAGTAACTCTATCAAGATGTTTTTGTGGATAGTAGACATATGGAAAAAATATAAAATAGATATTTATGTAGGCATCTTTTGCAATTATTCTATAATTTCAAACATATTTTCTTGCATAATGGTAACTATCTTGTTCCTAGCTAGAATAGGTGGTTGGATGATGGGTAAAGTACCAGATAGTTGTGGGCCTATTATGTAATCTTTGACTACCAAGTTATGATTTCAAAATAAATATTATGTGTAAGACTAGTGTTGCTAACAAATGATGGTTAAGAGGGACCAAATAGGATAAGTCTTAGTTGTTAGTGTACTTGTGCATGGTTATGGGATAATGATGAGTTATCAATATAAGTTCTAAAAGTGGGAATCCATACTTGTCAGTTTACCTATATACAATCCCAAGTCAAGGAAGGATTATCGACATGGGTTGGGTGATTAGGAATGATTAGTAATGGTCTTGTCTAATTATTATTTGGTCTTGGATTAATGGAAATGGTGTTAATGTGACCTCCTATAATATGGCCTACAACCATGTTATAGTCATGTGTAATTATATGATAGGTTTGTTGGTTGTTAGCATCATTTTAACCATAGTTATATCAATTTTGCTGATGTTTTTAGTTTTGATACTGATTTTATTAGTTATTTTGGTTCTACCTTGGTTCTTGATATTGTTGTTGTGCTAGCCACTATTTTTGCCATTATTGGTTGTTATGTTGGGGGAAAGGATTCTGATAAATGTTGAGGTTCTAATTAGATGTGTAATCCACATGATCCAATGTGATCTCTCCATTTTCCAACATATTCTTGATCACATGTTTAATTTTCACACAATGATGTAAATTATGGCCATTAACATGATGATACTTGTAGAAGTCACTTGGCTTGTACCCGTATAGATAGGTAGATCCCTAAAGAAAGCATTTTGAAATAGGTTAATTAATAAAATTTATTGTGTTAAGCTTGAAAAACACAAATTAAAGGGGTTTTCCAAGGTTACTAGAGACATGATGAGTATGAACATTTATCATTAGAGGAGGGTTTTGTAAATTCATAGGTTGTTATTTTTGTTGCACTGATCTAGGTTGTTTCACTTGCTATGCTTGCTACATTTATTAAAGAGGTTACTAGTTAGGATTTATGTGAATGTGTGGCATAGGTTATGAAAATGGTTTTTGTACCATTTGCACATGTCATGACTTAATTACTCTATTTTCTACAACATTCTTGTTATAATTGAATTGCTTAGGTTTGTCATAACTATTGCTCTAGGTTTGTTGTGATGCTTATGCTTAGACTTGGTTATGATTTTGGCCATTCTTTTGGTTTTGGTTCTAGATCTGATTTAAAAAGGTAATTTTGATGATCCCTTTGTTGATAATGGATCTTTCAATCAAAAAACCTTTGTCAATAATCTCATTAAAAGTATGTACACACTATAACTCCAAATTGTAGGATATCTCACTATGTAGATTTTTGGTAAACATGACTAAGTACTTATATGATAGACTATGGGTAAATTGACATGTAAGGTCTTTCCATTGATACAAATAGCTTGTGAATCTTTTTCCAAACTTTTATTTTAATTGCATCAAATCTACCAATGAAATCTCGTGTTCAAGATTGTAAGAGAAGTGTTACATGAATTTATTTGAAAGATCATCAAAATCAAATACTAAATTCATGGGTAATTTTAGGATCCATTCCAATAATTACCCTATTAGTCTTATTGGAAACAAAAACATAATGTATATGTTATTATAGGCCACTAGTTGTCACACAACAAAGAATTCTATCAAATGGGCCTTGGGGTCACCTTTCCCTTTGTATTTGTCAAACTTTGTTAGTTCATACCATGAAGGAAATGGTATCTAAAATTACACTTTGTTGAAAGGGTAAGAACATACATCATCTAACTTAAAATTTCTGGTTTGTTTCCTTTCTTTGATGAGGATAATTACATCCTTTATTTGCTTTAGCTCTTGTGCAAGGAAACCAGTGGGATCATTGGCTTGAGGTGAAGGACATGTGGTCATAAGTGGATTAATTTTATTGAGGTATAATGGAGGATTTTGTTGGGGAATGTTGGATTGGATAGGGAATGTACCAAGAATACACATGCATAGATTATGGTGTGATTGTTGAAATTTTATGTACTACGATGTGATATTATGCTTGGGATTGGGTATGTGGGCCTAGTTTCAAGAATACTATGGTTGGGATGGAGGAATATGGTGTATTTTACCTATCGAGGTTAAATATGGATATGATTATGACTATTCATAACTTACTAATTTATGGTAACTTATGAATCAAGACCCTACCATTGAACTTATGGCACATTTGGCATGAAAGGTAATTATTGCCTAATTGGTACTTATGGAAAATTAGAACCTATTAGTTGTTCAAATACCTATTGGGAAGTGAATGCATGTTGGAGATTCAACATTCATCACTGACCAATACTAGTATGTTATTGGTTATAAATAATTTTGTTTTTGATAAGCATGTAAGTCTACAATTGAAGATGCATGTTCACTGATACCGAGTGAGGTGTAAGATTAGTTACCCCTATTGAGGTGGTAAGATGTTTTATCTCTAATCTATCAGTATATTGGATGGTGCATTTTTTTATGGAATATTTATCATCACCCATTAGGGTGGAGTAAGATTTATCATATTTTTTTATGGCATGACACTAGTCTTTGGTTGCCTACATAATCCTTGATGTTGTGTACTTGAAGAAGCAACTGGTTGAGTATTAGTGGTAGTTAGTTGAGGTTGGGAAGTATAAAATCCTACCCTATGAATTTGTGAATAACTTATAATTTTAGTTAAAGGCATATTTTTTTGTTGACTATTTATTTATGTAGTCACACCACTTTGGTTTAAATTGGATGTTACTTGCATATTGTCCACTATGTTCATCTCACTATTCTACATAGAAGCAAAAAACACTTCCTTAAAATTTTGGGTATTGAACATGTTTTCTATCAAGGTGATGTTTATAATTGGGTCTAGACCTTGATTTTATTAACCTTTCAACTAAAGTAAGACTCATGTTGAAATAACTGACACAATAAGAGGTACATTTGCCATGGTCATATTATTAAAGTTACATGTTAGGTTTTGACATGTCTGGTATGTTATTTGTAATTGAATAAAATATTCCTCCATGAGGTCCCTTTGTGTGATAGGCATATAATTATCTTGATATGGTATCAGTATAATGGAATTAGGGTTTCTAGAAGTGACTTGTTCATTGTTATGATTATAAGACATGTTATAAGGCCCTCTTACTAGACTTAACAAGTTTTCATGGGGAAAGTCTATTGAAAACTTAGCCCCTACCTCTACAACTCTATTATAATGGGTTGATGACATTGTAACATAATATGGTTACTATTAGAATTATTCTAAAATTGAAGGCATGATAGCCAAATATTGGGCCATATATTCTTGGTCTTGCTATGTGTATAGAGGAATGTTAACCAAATAATGGGCCAAAGGATCTTGACTCTATTCCCCTAATTGAATGTTTGAATGTGGATATGTATCTATCTTCCAAATGGCATCATCCTCATAAGGTTCTTGAATAAATTCCTCTTATGTGATGACATTTCCATATCCTAGATTATACATGAATCCACTACGTGTATAGTGAGACCTGGTTAAACCAATGGAAAATGTTTCATGACAAGAGGGGTTAGAGTTCTACAAACTTTGAAAAGATGTCTTAAAATAAAAAATGTTCAAACTAGGTCTAAATTTACCAATGGAATGGATATGTATCTCTAAAAAAGTTTATGTAAATATTTAGTAAAAATAGTATAACATCAAATGTCTAACATTAAATGTATCACACAAACAAGGTCAAGTAAAATGAACTAAAAACAAGATGCCAAACTCTGGGTCCAAAAATGTTCCAAATAGATTTAAACTAGGAAAGGTAAAATTTGATAGGTCTTTTGGCCAAATACAACATCAAAATCTAGGCTCAAATAAGGCATGTGCTAGGACTCTTGGCCAAACATGATGTTAAAATCTAGAATTTTAAACAAAGGGATGATTTTAATCTAACAAACTTAGAACTATTGGCCAAATTTGACCCACATACAAAAATTAACCTAGATGGATTAGTTTCTAAATGTCTTGATATGGAGTGATAAGCTATGCAAAGTTTTGGATGGAATGTGTGGATTAAAATTAAAATAAGAAAATCTCATATTTCTTACAAATCTTTGAAACACTTTAGGCAAGCTTAAAGTGTGTTTTGTCAATGTTTGAGATGCAGGTCTTGAAAGGGGTCTAAGATTTGTAAATTAAGAAGACTAGTAGGTTTTCATAAGGTTTAATGCATTTAGGATCATGAATTATGTTGCATAAAGTCTTATATGTATACTAGAGCCTTCTAAAATAGATAACAATTCAAGCAGAAGTCTAAAAGAACTAGGCTATCATGAGAATGTCATGTAAAAATGGACTGGTTAACTTGATTATGTATTTAATAAGTATGCTTAGAAAGCCTCTCATGGACAAAATATCACATTTACATGAATTTTTTCATGCCTTGAACATTCTCTACAACTTTTGTGACTTGATTGGTTGACTATCTCAAGTTATAAGCATTTAAATTTGAACAAGCAAAAGGAGACGTTCATGTAAATGTCAAGATTAAACCTCTAAAAATAGCCATTTAAATTTAAATATCCCAAGGTTTAATGAAAGATTGAAAAGTGTCCAAATCTTGAGAGTTAAGGTCAAGATCTAATGGTGAGCATCGATATGATATATGTTAGAGGGTTCTAAAGATCTAATGAAGCATGTTGACTCATATAGATCAGATAACTAGTGAGCATCAAGTTAAAAGGTTAACATAAGAAAGAAGGTAAAAAGATGTAATATCTTGGGTGTCATGACAAAGATCCAATAGTATTCATTAAATAATAGAATCAGTGGGTCCAAGCAGATCAATGGTACACATTCACTCATATAGATCAGATCAATGGTGAGTAAAAAGTCAAAATTTCAAAGGATAACTAGGATGAATATGCAAGTGACATGCGTCTTAACCATGTCAATATATTATAAGATCCATTTCTCATGTTTAATCATACAAAATTAGATCTATGGTGCATAAGAGGTTAAAAATTCAATAGGACCTTGTAGAGCAAATGACAATCTGATAGTTGGAATAATATGATAAGTCCATATCAAGATCGATGATCAATATTAAAATTAAAATATAGTGGGTCCAAGTATATAAATGATGCTTGTTCAATCATGAGGAAATAGATCTATGGCCAATATTAAAGGTTAAAAGATAGGATATTTCAAGTGGAGAACAATTCTGACCTAGGTTGAAATAAAAGTAAGTCCTATAAATATCATCTTATCACCATCAGAGCTTGGTAAAATACCATTAAAAGGACATAGTGATATAATTATGATAATCAAAAATGGAGCTTCAATGCCATTTAAGCTCAATATGAACCTCTAGATTGAATATCTATAACATACTGGGTCCATCGTTTAGGGTTCTAGTATGGTTTCATGACTATGATCTTCATTCTTTAAATAAGAACTATGTATATGGTGAGTTCTTAGTTTCTATAAATTCTTAGAGACAAGATAGGTCAATTTAATCATAATGGAGATCAATAATGAGGATATACAGTCTATAGGTCTACATCGATATAAAATCTATAGGAAAACCAATAAATGAGATTGGTTTTCCATCTATAGAAAAGACCTATGCTCAGATATTGAAGTAGGGGAAGATATATGGATATGGAGAAGTATCTCATCTTTAGAAAAAGATATATCTCTAAAAAAAAACCTTTAAGAGTAGACTTAGGCATGACTCTATCAAGCACATGGGTATAAGTACCTTTCCCTCATAATGAAGCAAGTGGAGATTATGTAGAGTCCAAAGATGGAGATGTGGTGGTCAGAGCAAGTAGTTGTATCATTTAATAGGTTTTCAAGATGCCCAAGGGTTATTTTATAAAAATTATCATGACTCACCACCTTTTGAAAACTATTGTCTTTTTGTGCATTTTTCTCAGCCAATGAGGAGCTTTGGGGCCTATTAGGACAAATAAAAGGTTAACTTGTCAATTAAGAACTAGGGCTGATTTGACCAAATGTGTTGAAGAATTCCTTGAAAGGAGGTAGATAAATTAATAATTTATGTACTCATGTTCCCTCTTCTCTCTCCCTTTCTCAAATATTACCCATTATTTTCATTTTGTAAGCTTTCTCTTAGCTTTTTGTAAGAAAGACTCTCAATTTTTATAAGAACTCTCTCTCAATTTTGGTAGTGAAAAAAAAATCTCATTTGATAAGGCTAGACCTTATAAAATTTTCTATGAAATACCTATTAAAGCTAATAAATATTTACTTTACCTATCTCTTGTTTTTGAATTATGTTTAGTAATCTTGTACATGATGGCATTATGAAAGAGAATCTTCCATGCCCATTATCCTTCTTTCTTGACTATTCTAAGGTGTTCTTTAGTTGATTATAGGTCTGAATTTGTGTCCTTTCTACCATTAATGTGAGCTTGGTGTGAGTATTAGAATTTATCTTAGCTTCATTCATTTATTTTTGAACCTAGTGTATGAAATACTTATGCAATTAGCTAGATTTTGAGATTATGTGAGATAATGCTATTTTATGATCCTTCAATGTATATTTAATGCTTATGTGAGTTCTCATTTAATTTGGTGCATCACCCTCTTAGGCTTCTTAGGAGCCCACTACCCCTTCTCTAATAATTTTCTTAGTGCAAACATTAGTATAGGTGATCCATCAAGAGAAATATGGCCTTCTCTAGAGGCTCAACCCCACCATAGGTGACCCACAACTTGGGGTTATCCCAATAGTGTATATCAACTATAAAGGGGTTAAAAAACCCTCTCCAGGAGTTCAAATTGATGCTGCAATATTTTTTGGCATGCCTGATGGGATGTACATTAAAAATAAGATTGGTCAAAGTTTGATGTTGGTTTGATTAATTTGTAGCAATTATAGCTTCAAAACAACATGATCTAGTGACTCCAACATAACATTTAACATTCTAGTAGCACAATAATGACTTTATTTCGTTCTAAAGGTGAAAACAAGGTTAGATTTAAGAGGTATTCCCTTTGAATTTTTTGAATTACATTTAAATTAAGTGAAAAGGTTAAGTTTTGATAATACACACCCATATAAAGGAAATTTTGTTCCTAAATCAAATTTAAGGTATACCCCTGCAAGAAGATCTTTGTTAAATCCTTTCATAGCCATGACACTCCCTAGAGATTTTATGGATTTTAATGGCCAAAGTCCTTTATCCCTCCCTCAATATGATCCTATTCTAGTATCATCTCTTAAAGGTGTCCCTTATTTTACTAGAGACCAAACTAAAACCCATTTTGAATACCTCCTAAATTTATCCCCTGATGATGGGCTCAACTTGAAGTCCAAAACATTGAGCTGGTTAATTTTTCAACACATTCTTTTGGTTTTATTTTTAACATTCATGATATCAATGAGGAAAATTTTTCAATTAGGTTATTATCCATCTCTTTGAAACGTAAAACTTTAGACTGGTATAAAATCCTTACTACTAATTCCATTACCACATGGGAACAAATAAGAGAGGCTTTTTGTAAAATATTTGAAGATAAAAGTGACCATTTGTCACTTGTAAAAAAATTAACTGTAATGAAAAGATCCCCTCATGAAGTCATGTAAGACTTCAATACAAGGTTCCAAATGACTTGGGATACAATCCTAGTCTTTGTTAGGCCTACACCTAATTTTAACTTCTTATACTATATGAATTCCCTAAATAGTGAAATTTTAGTAATGATCAATTCTATGGGAAGGAACACATTTCAAAATGCATATGAGATGGTAATCAGAGAAAAATAATTATCTAGTCTAAGCTGGCAAGCTAACACCTAAACCACCAATGCCTTTATTCTTTGAGATTAGACCATCTCCTATTTATATTCCATCCCTTGATGTCATTCATCTTATGCCTATAATTATTTTTATACCCTCACCAAAGAAAGAAAAGGCTTCCACTAGTGGATCTAGTGATTCCCAAGAACAAAAGAACTTTCAAGAGCTTAAGAGTATGTTCTAATCTTTAGGAAATGAACTAGTGAATGTCAAGAGGCCAAAATCTTTTAATATGCCTTACCAAGCCTCATATCAACCTCATCAATAATCTTATCAAGTAAAGGGGCCACCCTATAAAGGAAATTTCCAAGGCTAAGGCCAAGGTCAAATCCAAGGACAAGGGAAGCCTAACTAGAAGCGTAACTATAATAGATAGAGCAACTATAATCCAAATGCTACAAGCACTTCCAACACTTTGGTCCCTATCTATAATAATGTTGCCCAAGAAGTTGAGGGTAGCATATTTTATAATTAATCTTTTGGGAAATCCATTATCCCAAACACTAATTTCACTTAAGCTTTCAATGATCAATGGTAATAGGCTACCAATTAAGGTATAATCAAGCTCTTATGGCTCAAAATAGAGAGGTAGCCATGATGATAAAACTAGAAGAGCCTCAAAAAGGTCAAAAACCTAATCAAGGACCAAGCCATTTGGGTGTTATAAGGGTGAATGATGAGAAATAAAAGTTTTATGCACTCAATTATTAGGATATTTCTATCTAGGCATACATTTCAGTGGCAATAAATACAAGATTCAAATGAAAGAACATGGATGGTAACTAGGAAGTATTCAAAGAGCCTCCTACCATTACTCCTTTAATGTTAAAGCCAACTAGATATAATACTATTCTAAGGGTTCTAATTTCTCCAAATAATAATAATCAAGGGAATGTCTTGGTCCCTAAAAACTTAGAACTTAAGGTGTAGTTGTGGACCCAAAGCATAACCAAAGGTTGGTGGTTCACCCATAAATATTGTGGAACAAATGAAAAGTTCTGATGTAAGTTTATTAATGTGGGATATGTTATCCATTACTGGTTAGGTAGAAATCTTCCAAGAAGGGTTGTTAAGGATACATGTTTCTAAGAATACACCAGTCAAAGAAAATGTGGTTCTCACCTATATAGCCAAAGGACCAAGTGAAGGGAAATCAAGTAAGGTGATCAAAACTCCTCACTTATACATTTTAGTAATCATTGGTGACTCTTTAGTTCACAATTTCTTGGTAGATAGTGGGGATAACACCTTAGTAATTCCTAAGTCTATAGCAGACTAGCTTGGTCATAAATATGATCCCCAATATGGAGTGTTTTAGCTAGATGGATCTTCCACCAAGCCATCTAGTATCATCAAAGGCCTCAACTTGACCCTACATGCTTGTCCTAGTATCTTAGTGGTTAAATATGTATTGATCATATATGTACCTCCTTGTTTTACCCTATGCCTAGCCAACAAATTCAAAACAAGGATTAAAGGTTGTCTTTTAGTAGATTAGTCATATATGTCATTCAAAACAAGATATGAAACCAAGGTATTCGTTAAGGTTGATCCCATTACATAATTCCACATAGAGCCTTATGGGACATATAACATAAAACTCAATTGCACCATTCTTAATGAGAATAAACATATGGTTGGTTAAGAGTTAAAAACTCAACTTGAGGAGATACCAGACATGTTCTTGGATGAACTATGGAGTGATAATTATTTGGTTGATCCCTTGAAAATATTTGAAAAGAGGGACATGGGTGTCTACTACTTACATGAAGAAAACCAATCTATTCCATCCCTAATTGGACCTAAAGAAGATCCTAGTGGCTTATGGAAATTATTCTTTGATAGTTTAAAGAGAAAATAAGGAGTGGATGTAGGTGTAATACTGGTATCCCCCTCAAATGATAAGTATTTCTCTTCTTACATTTTTCAATTTAGTTTCTCTTGTAATGCATCAAAATATGAGGGTCTTATCCATGTACTTAAATGGGCTAATAAGAGAGGGATCAAGTATTTGAAAGTTTATGGGGATAGTGAGTTGATAGTACACTAGGTTACAAGCCAAAATATTACCAATAATACATTGAATAAGTCTTAAAAGCATAGAGTGTGGGACCGAATTGAGTATTGAGGCCTTTAACATCTGATCAATACCAAGAAACAAGAATCAACATGCTAATAGGTTGGCAAATATGGGAGCTCAATTTTATATCCAAAATTATTTAAAAGGGGAAAAGGTGTAGCCACATGTCAAAGTGGTGGTGAGACCATTAGTGATAGATAACTAAGATCATTGATAGGTTTTTTAGAATGATAATAAAATTGCTTATTTCTTATAGAAAGAAGCATAATCCTCTTTAATGAACCAATAAAATTTTCAATATGAAGAGTAAATATTTTAATTGAGATCTAATAAACTTCCTAAAGGGCTTTTCACCCTTGAAGTTATTTTCCATGAGGGAGATCATATGAGAAAAGATAAGGTATTAATTTCAACCAATGAAACAAACTATGAAATATTCCTTATCTTCAAGAACAATATCCTCAATCTTGGAAAGGTAAGCACTAAAGTTGAAAGGCATGTTTTCACAATACTTTGTAAAGAATATGTAGACATCTTTTCTTGGGAATATAGTGAATTGTGGTGCTTTGATCCCAAGCTGGCCCAATACACTATAAAAATAGAAGATAATTCCAAGATTTTCAAGTAGAAGTAGAGGCCTATAAACCCCAAAATTTTAGAGCTTATGAGGAAAAATATGACCAAATTGATTGAATCTAAGATCATCTTTCCCATTAAGCACTCATCATGGGTAGGAAATCTAGTACCTAAGATCAAGAAGAGTGGGGAAATTAGATTGTGTGTTGACTTTAGGGATCTGAATAGAGTCTCCTTAAAGGATCATTATCCTTTTCCATCCATGGAAAAACTTCTTCAAATAGTTATTGGTTCAAAACATTCTCCCTTTTAGATGGATATTCAAGTTAAAACCAAGTTCTGGTTAGAGAAAAAGATCAATATAAGACTACCTTTACCATAAAGTGGGGCAAATATGGTTACCAGAAGATGCCTTTTTGATTGTCAAATGCTATAGTAACTTGTAAAGAGCCATGGCCATGGATTTCTAAGGTTTGTTGAATTATATCATGGTATTTTACCTAGATGACATCAAAATTTTCTCCAAGAATGTTAGCGAGTACTTGGACCATCTAAGATTGATCTTTGAAAGATGTAGAGAGTATGGGATCTCTTTAAATCCCAAGAAATGTGTGTTTATTATTCATGCAGGCAAAATTATAGGTCACATTGTTTCAATAGAGGGATTATTTGTTAAGCCTAATAGAATAAGTGTTATCTTAGCACTATATCTATCCAATCACAAGAAAGGAATCTAGAACTTCCTTGTGAAAATAAAATTTGTGAGAAGGTTTATACCTAGTTTTGTAAACCTAGTTAAACCCATCACCACCATGCTAAAAAAGAGCCAAGTGTTTGTTTGGTCAAACAAAGGTAAAGAAACATTTGTGGTAATCAAGCAAGCCATTATCCAAGAACCCTCACTCATGAATCCTAATTTTTCAAAGGATTTCATATTGTACACCTTTGCCAATGTTCACAAAATATCATCTATGCTGATGCAAAAGAATGATGGACTTGAGTAACTAATTGCCTTTTTTAGTCAAGGGCTAAAGGGATATCAAGTGAGGTATATTTTCATATAAAAATAGGTATTTGTAACTTTAAGGAGACTAAATAAGTTTAGACCAATGCTTTCCAATAGTAATGTTAATCTTATGGTGTCTCATCCTAGAGTGAGGGACTTTTTCCTCAATAAGGATTTGAATGAGAAAAGAGTAGGCTAGATTACCAAGGTCATGGAGTATGATGTGGAGATTAAAGTCACCAAGCTAATAAGAGGAAAAGGATTGTGTGATCATATGGTGGATAACCTTTAAGAAGACAAACAATTTTTTTTGATGACATAAGATAACTCAAAAATAGATATGCCTCCACTTCATAATAGTTAACTCCAAGATATGACACATTTCCTGGTGATAGGAAAATGCCCCCAAGGTTTGGATAGAGCCAAAATAAGGAATTTCAGGCTTCAATCTATACCTTATACATTAGTTGATGGTGTTATTTTTATAAAGAGCCTAAATGGGGTATTTATTAGGTGTATTGATGATAATAAAGTGACAAAGCTCTTAGAACAATTTCATGATGGACTTGTAGGAGGCCATTTTGCTTAAGGAACAATAGAAACAAAGATGATGAGAGTTGGATATTATTGGTGTAGCCTTTTCAAAGATGCCTTTGCATGGGTCAAAAAATGCCAAAAATGTTCTCTATTTATAGGAAAGAAAAGTTTTGTATCTCTTCCACTCAATCTAGTTCAGATGGATCAACCCTTCATGCTATGGGGGGGTGGACTTCATAGGGATGATCAATCTACCTTCAAGTGTAGGGCATAAATGGGTGCTCACTACAATTGACTATTGGAAAATTTTCAATTATGTCATGGTGATTTCATGTATGTGTCTAGGTGAGTGGATGAAGTGCCTTGATAGTCTATGTGACAATGATAAAGTGTACAATGTGCTTGCTCTAGTACACTTGAAGTTGGCTTGGTTGATCTTCTATTTTTGAATGGTTTGAGATGAATAGGGCTAAGTGTGATGAGTTAAGGATGTATAAGGGGTCATATAAAAAGTTAAGAAAGTTTTGAGTGCTTGTGTTCATGAGTGGAATTCACCTGGTAATCTATTATTTTCATCTAGACATTTTGGGTCTACTGGTAGAAAATCTGAGTAGACAATTTACTAACATCACCATTACCACATGTGGATGAGTCAAGGGAATTTGGTCATATGGTTATGATCACAATTGTGCCTAGTTTATATGCATAAAGTATCAAGTATAGTGATGAATTATGACAAAAGATATGTCAGTGCAATGTTGGGCTCTCAGGTATTTTGAAAGTGTTTTCCCATAACCAAATTTTCAATGTGGCAAGAAAAGCTAAGTAATAATTTTGATGGTGGGATATCTCATATGTGTGGATGTTTAAGGATAAGGTGATCATATGGGTTTGTTTAGTTTTGTGCCTAGTTAATTTTTACTAACTTTTAGGTCAAGCACTAAAGCATGATAAAAGATATGCATGTTCAAAGTTAGTATCTTAGACAATTTTTTGATATAGTTGGCTCGATGGTAGAAAAATTTGAGTGAACATTTTAATGTTATTATACATGACACTTGTGAGGGTTATATGATTATATTATTATATGGTTGGATTCTCCTATGTGAGGATATCACATGTTCTAAATTTGAGAACTTGTGAGTGAGTGAAGTAAAATATATGACTGTGAAAAGTTTTCCTTCCAAGCAGATAAGCAAGGTTCTCATAGTCAAATTTGCATTAGATAAAGTTCAAGCAACATCGATGAAGTAGTTTTACTTTAATATGTTAGGATGTTGAGATATGAGGAGAAGTGTTCAATTATTAATGTTGAGTAGAGATAAATATGGAGCTTATTCAAGGATTAACAATTCATGGGAGTTCATACATATAGATCTATAATATGCATTAAGTCAAATGGGTCAAAGTGTTTGATGCTTAAACTGAGTAAAGATTGAGTTCATTAAAAAGGATAAATGGAGCATATTAATTCAAATATGTCTATAATTAGAGAGATAAGGAAAAAAAATTATGTTTAACGTCAAGCAAAGATAAAGATCGATCTTATTCCAAGGATCAACAGTTCATGGGAGTTTATAAATCTAGATCTACAGTATGTAGTAAGTTAAATGGGTAAAAGTGTTAAATTATTAAACTAAGTAAATATTAAGTTCTTTACAAAAATATAAATGGATTGTGTTCATTACAATATTTTTGGAATTAGAGAGATGATGAAAAGTGTTCAATGTTTAACATCAAGCAAAAATAAATATCAAGCTACGCATAGGAGATCGATGGAGCACATTAAGACAAATAGTCAAGATGAAGATCCAACAATGAGTGTTGAAAGGTAAAGGTCAGGTTGCTTAAAATAATATCTATGTTTCATGATTTATCTAAGTATCAAGGACATGAGATGTGAGGAAAGTGTCTGAGGTTTTACCATGACCATTTGTATTTAAATATTTGAATTTAACAAAGAAAAAACTAGTGCTCTGTATTTTAGCTATATTTTTATATGTATGCAGAATTTGCTCATGGTGTAAAAAGTGAATTTGTAGAAGAATCCAAATTAAATTTATAAATATATATTTTAATATATAAAAGTGTATACATTCATATTTATAAAGGTTAATGTTTGACTATGTGTTCATGTGTATTTTGTAAGTGACCTGAAAAGGATATTTGAGCTCATTCTAATGGTATTTTGATGTCTCATGTTGTCTTCAATATAGAAAGTGTTGTATAATCCATAAGTATCATCTGTATGTATTTTGGATACGTTATCAATCTATTTTTAGTATGAAAAAATCTTAAGAAGTTGACTATGGGTTTTTTAATTGTGTCCTTACAAATAAGGATATTATTTGAGTTGATTGAGCTTGCACAAAAGAGTGCAATGATGACTATGATAATTTAAGGATGTCAAATGGGACATAAGGAGTGGAATAATTTAATTTAAATTGGTATTGTGTTCTTTTTTTTATTTATTAAGTGTTAAATGGGTGACTCAGTCTCCATGAGACCTATAAGGGCTACAAGGGCCTATTTGATAGGTGCAGCTACTTAAAGGTGATCCATGGGTGATATGGATAACATATGTGAATGGCATTGAGATATGTCTTGATGTGATAGATTATTTAAGGGTTAAGTCATGCCTATTTTCTAAACAATATGATGATAATCATGAATGATCTATAAATAGTGAAACCAAATGTGTTGGTTTCTAGACTTGAGAGAGTCTTGTGTGTGAAATTTCCATTTAAGAGTATAGTGTTGTGAAGTGAAGGAAAGGGTGGGTATCATGTGAATGATTTGAATATAATAATATATTTAGAACTATTTGTATGACCTTTAGGTCAAAATTATGTTGGTATAATAGTTCTCTTATTGTTTGAGTATGAATAAAGGTGAGGAGTGATAAGCAGAGGTCCATCATCAGGTGTTGTAGACATCAGTCCAAAGGTGGATGTGTTCATATTTTTTATTGTGTCTTCTCAAAATATAGGGTGTTATATCCTCCTTTAAAGGTGAAACTTTCCAAATGTCTAGTTTTTGTGGTTGCTCAACTAGATAGGTGTGGTATCACCTAATGGGACTGTAGTCTCACTAAATAAGGGATGGTAGTTGCTTGATCAGTTGTATCTAGTCTAATTTGGTTCTTATTATTATATAAAAGTATTCTAATTATAGGTTCTAGTAGGTTTTATCCCCCAAGAGGGTTTCCCATATATGTCATGTGTTATGTGATTGATCTTTCATTGTCTCTCTTACTCATTGTTATGAATGATGTGTATTCTTCATGAATGTTTATGGTAATTAATTAAGAACTTTAAAGGATTTAAATTGAATTTAGATTTTCTAGGCTCACTAATTCACCCCCTCTCAGTGATTTTATCTCTAATAATTGGTATCAAAGTAGGTCCTTTAGTAAAGGCTTGATGACTTGAAGGTGATCCAAGGTATAATATGGGTAGTAATCAAGAGTTTTCTCTACTAATCAAGCAACAATGTTCAATGTATCCAATTATGCTTTTTTGAGTGTAAGGATGAGGACATACATTATATTCCTAGGGTTTGATGTATGGTAATTTATTATGGATGGTTATGTTACTCATACTACTCCTCCATCTAGTGTTGTAGATAATAAGATATTTGAGAATAAATATAAAGCAATGAATGCCATCACTTGTGGTCTTACAGAGTCTGATTTCACCAAGGTTATCCATTGTAAATATGGTAAATAAATATGGGGAAAATATATATCATTTATGAATTATATTTAAAGGTCAATTTTACCAAGTTGTAGACTCACAAAAGGCAATGTGAAAGTCTCAAGATTAAGGAAGAAGATTATATGGCATCCTTTCTACATAGGGTTGATGAGATTGTGAACATCATCAGAGGTCTTACAAATAACCTTGAGGAGGCTACTACATTTTAAAATTTATTAAGGTCTCTATATCTTAGGTTGATCCAAAAGTATCTGATATAGAATAAAGTCATGATCTTACTCTATTGAAGATGGATCAATTTCATGGCACCCTTACTACATATGAGATGAGAGTAAATTATGATATACCACCAAAGAAGGAAGCAAAATTCAAGATAGATATGAATCATAATAATAAGTTACAAGCTAATAAACCCAAATAGGATGACATATTTGATATTGATGAGGATGAACTAATTTCTTTGATTGTTAAGAAATTAAATGCAGGCTCAAGAAAGTATAATGGTTAACTACCCTTCAAAATTTTCAATTCTAGAGAGATAGGACATTTTAATTGTAAGTTTCCTCATAAGCATGAGAATAATGGTGATGAAGAGCATGGTGAAGTCCAATATAAAGACAAGAATACATACAGGAATAAAGGATTCATAAACTATAGCAATTAGAAGTACTTTAAGAATAAGAAGAGTTTCTACACCAAAGATTATTGTATCTCATCAGATGAGAGTGAAGATAGTGACTCAGAATATGATCATGAAGATGATGGTCATGTTGAATATGAATCTCTATTCATGGTTGAGGAAATAAGTTGCTCACATCAAAAGGAGTCTACTTGGATTTATTCAAATGATGATGAAGATGAGGTGGACTATGAGATTACATTGACAAATGCTCTTGAAGAACTAAATATTGAAAAAAAGATCAATAATAAGATGAAGTCTCAACTAAAGGAATATGAGGAGTAATTTAGTGTGTTTAAAACAAGAATGAATGAAGACACCAAGGAGCATGAAGATATAGTCAAGCATCTTAGTTGTCAATTTAAAATCCTATCTACAAGCCTAAAAGACAAAGAAGATGAATGTTCAAGGTATGTTTCTAAAAATGAGTCTTTGAAATCTGATTTAGAGAAGACATCAAGAAAGGTGATGAAATTTTTAAGATTTGAAAGGAGCTCAAGTGATCTAGACAATATTCTGAGTGATATAAAGCATGCTAGTGATAGAATTGGTCTTGTATATGATGAAGAACAAGAGAATGTAACTCAAGACAAGATGAAGATTAATGTGAACAAGTAAAATCATTTTTTGAAGATAAATCATTAGACAAGGAATTAAGGTGCTCTAAGAATGAAGAAAAATAAAATTAGATATCCAAATGCAATGAGGTATACAAGTTTTAATGGTTACTTTTTCACATGTAATCAATTTGTTCATAAAGCTAGAGAATGTAAGAGACTTATTAGAAATGAGTTTTCATGGAACTATGATGGAGGTCATAAGTAAAAAGGTGTGAACAAAGCTAAGTGATTTAACTATCTTGTTGTGTGACACTTTGGAAACCATTATCCACATAAGGGTAGAGAAGGTGAGTCCTCTTAAAAAAGAGGAGGTTGTTTTCTTTGTCATGACATAAGACACATTACAATTTTTTGTCCAAATAAGGTAATGTAAGATACATTTATTGAAAAATATATAGTGTTATTCAAGTGTCAAGAGAGAGGTTACATTACTAGATTCTACAAACAAAGGCCATTAAGTCAAAATAAGTTTAATCAACATCCTAGAGTGCAAGGAAGAAGGAAAGTTAACACATGGAAGCCAAAGGTGGTATGTATGAGTCATGATGAGAATTTATGTCCAATTAATCTATTTTTTATGGTGGAGAATGATTCAAAAGTTGAATAGTGTCAAGGGTTCTCATTGTCTACATATGTTGTGAGTAAAGAAACCAAGCTCAAAGATAAGACCAAGATATTGGTTGAGGCTAGTTTTGAGGTGTGTATGGACATAAGTGAACATCCTATTATTGTTGATCATGTTTCATATAAATAACATCAATTATCAGTGCCAAGTGATGAGGTTCCATATTGCAAGGAATATTTTATAGATGAAAATGTATGTCGTTGTAATCATAATAAATGTACAAATTGGTAGCTTGAGTGTGGTTTGTGACACCCAATCCATAGGACCTTATTTCATGATCTCATAACCCTTTAAAACATATCTTTTCTTATAAATGGTCATATGTATACTTTTAAAACCTAATTCTAGCTCAGCTAGGCTACATTTCTTAGGTCTATTCTATCCCCTAAGTCTTGAGCCTATAAGACAAGAGTATCGAACATGGACTATAGCACTAGACCCTAGGGTGTCTCATTTTTTCCACTCCTATTGAATCACATTTTAATCCCAAATGACTATTTCCATTTGATTCCCATTATTCATTATGCTGGCCTAGAATGAATACATATAACCCATGACCAATATATGCCTATAAAAGTTCATTCAAAGCTCATTTAGAAGGAAGGTGATAAATCTTACAAAGCAAGCAAGAATAGAAATAAACCACTAAGTCAAATTTTCCTATTCTCTACATATAGTCACACAACATAGATGCAAACATATTCAAACCCTCACACTAGTCGATAACCACCTCAAACACTCATAATTTGGCATTTTTGTATCCTCATTACACTATTGCACAAAGCACATAAAGTGGGAAAAATACATATGGATTGATCCCTCTTCAGAGTATTGGTATGTAGGTAGCATGCCCACAGAAGGGGTGTGGATGCATGTTTAGTGAATCTTACACACACTAACCCCCCCTCTTTCTCATGTTTTATCAAGCACAATAAAGGTCTAGGGTTTCAATATTGAATTAGATATAAAAAGATCTCTATCAACTCTTAGGACTCAAAATTTCATAGGTAGGATCACACAAGGATAGCAAACAAAACCCAAAAAACTTAGATATTTGTGACTAGTTTGGATAATAACAACAGGAGTAGACTATAGAGTCAAACCTTGAAGTGTCATGTTTTTGGTGCTCCTATCCTTTCATCGAATGAAACCTAGATCCAGGTTCATGACACAACTAGTTTTAGCCTTTGTATCAGTCATCTTAGTCTAATTTTAAGATATGCTATATTTCTCCTATTTTATTACTATTTTAAAAAATCTATAAAAGGCAAATAAATTATAAAAATTAGTATTATAATTATTTGAACTATTATTTACTAATTTATTATTACATACCCTTAACCAAATTGGGAATAAAACACTAATATTCTCAAAAAAAGTTAAAATATTTGGTGAACCTGACTTACTTCATTTGTACACAAAAACCCTAAAAACCCTAGGAAAAATTCCTTGCTATATTTTCCAATATTTTTCTAAGTTTTCTTGAATATTTAAACCAAAATGTTACATTTAAATTTTTAAATTTACTTTAGTAATTTTAAAAATAATTTCCTTCAAACCCTAGTTGCCTATACTAGGTCCCGATATTTTTCTAGTATTTTTTGATCTTTTCTGCATATTAAATAAAAAATTCACATTAAATTTTTAAATTCACCTTAGTAATTTTAAAATTAATTTCCTTCAAACCCTAGTTGCCTATACTAGGTCTCAGTATGTTTCTAGTATTTTTTATGATAATTCCTATATATTGAAATGAGAAATTCACATTTAAGTTTTAAATTTACCTTGGTAATTTTTAAAATAATTTCATTCAAACCCTAGTTTCCTATACTAGGCACTGGTATTTTTCTAATTTTTCTTGCATATTTAAATAATAATTTCCTAGTTAATTTGTAAATACTTACCATAGTAATTTTGAAAAATTATTTCTCTCAAACCTTAGTTGAATTTACTAGGTCCCTTGGTATTTGAGGTATCACCTTACGGATTTTTTTACATAAAAATTATAAATGGATCTTACTCATTTCAAAACATTTCTTGCAAATAATAAGGAATACATACTAAATCATGTCATGTATATGAATTATGAAGTTTACCATATGTTAATGTAAAGATTCATTCTTGTTTTTCATACTTACTTTTTATATTATGGGATGATATTATCACATTCATTTATAAACATGTTAATATACCTCTTGCCTCACCTCCTTTAGAGCCTCCATTCCATGTTGAGTTATGATGCATAGTCCATTTTACTTTTCCTTGGGTCACTACCCATTGCTAGAGAGCCCAGTTGACACCCTTTATCCCTCTACCACCTTAACCTATTGATTATCTACACTCTCCTCCCATAGCTACTACTAATCCTATACAACTAGTAGATAATATGGTTAGAGCTTTTAATTGGTGTGCCACCATATCTCCCCCACCTAGTAAAGAGCCCCACCAACTTCCTATTCCTTCTTGTCCTAGTCCCAACCCACCTAAATAGGTATATCTGTACAAGGCATATGATATTGTTGATCAATTGAGAAACACACCAGCTAAGATTTTCATGTTGAAATTGCTTTAAAAAGCCAATGTGTTCAAGGACATTTTTTATCAGGCACTCACTCAGACTTTTATGCCCATTGATTCAGATCCTTCTTAATTTGTAATAGTGGTCAACAAGTTAAATACTATAGAAGATGTTATTTATTTTGATCATGAGGACATGCCATCTAAGATAGTTATTGATCAAAATTTACCACTATTCATTAAAGCTCAAGTAAAAACTAGTATACATAAGAGAGTTCTAGTTGAGAGTGGTTATAGAATTAATATATGTAATATTAAATTCGTATAGACCATGGATGTATGTATGGAATCAATGCAAAAATCATATAATAATATTAGAGTGTTTGATGATATACAATGATAGACATTGGGCATCATTACTTTGGATATTAGGGTAGGGATAAAAACGTTCTCTACATAGCTCTAGGTCATGCTAGGTCCTCTTAATTATAATATTTTACTTGGAAGACCTTGGATACATGCTATGGGGGTAGTTCCTTCTAATCTCCATAAATATGTTAAGTTTCTCAATGAAGGATACCTATACACATGCTTAGTAGATAACCAACCATTTAAATATTATAAAATTATAGAGTCATCTTTGACTATTTCACTAGTTGGGACACCTCATATCATATTTTATTTACCACCTCATCACATTTCTATTGATTAAATACATACGTATGAGGTAGGAGAGACTAGCACATCTCACAATCCTCCACTTATAGTTGTGTCCTTAGCTCCAGATACTTAGCCAATCATAGCAATTTCAAATATTTTAGTTACTCCATCAATCATGGTTCCTACACCTATTATAATTATACAATCACTGATAACAATTAATAGTAGTACCAATTAATTCTATAGATATATCTCCTCTGATAATTACAATTACTCTAATAGTTACAGATACTCTCACAACATTTCCATCTTTTACTACTATAGTTTATGAGACTCCCATATCATAGTTACCCCTTATGGTAAATTCTGAGTTACCATATGTACATGATGTTAATACAAATTCACAAACTAATTCAAATGATGATACAACACCCACACTCACAAATGACTATTTATGTGGATTAGTCTTTACACCAGTTGGCCTAATAGAGTATTGAGATGACTCTAGAGACCCATTACACATCCTACATCACTCTTAGCATCTTTCACTACACTTTCATGATATAATTCACACTCATAGCCATAGATAGATCATTTGGAACCTATAGTTCACATGGTTGCCTCTCTCTCTCTCTCTCTCTCTATATATATATATATATATATATATAACCAATCATTCAAATTCAGGTACATAGCACACAACATCAGCCATAGGCTATACTATAGATGTTACCTAATCATGGATTAATCACACTACTTATAATATGACATAGATCTATTAGCAGGTTATCATGGCAAGATGATCTCCCATTTTATCTATTTCATAGGATAATAAGCCATGATATAAATTCATGTATATATTTAAAACATAGATTGGATAAACTATAAGTTTAGGGTACTATTTAGATTACATCACCACCAACACTAGTTGTGTCACTTCTACCAAAACTATCTACTACTAGATATAAACATCCTAGAGGATACTCACCATCTTCACCACTAGAGTAGCCTTCAATTCACCATTGACAAGATGAAACCATTATGAGTGATAGATCTCTGACTACACAAAGAGCACATATCTTACTAATACCTAAGGAGAAGCCACCATGCATATAAAATCTATGGTATATGATGATACTTATGATTATGATCTTGAGGCATTTGATGATGGATGTGATACCTTCCCCCATATTCATCCCCAGTGGGCTCTATCTTTTAACCCTTTACCCCCTCCAACCTAGTCTTTTATGTCATTGTGTACATATTTATTTATTAATATGCTTGTACATAGTTTCCTTTTAGCTTACTTATACATAAATTTTCAAAATTACTTGTATATAGCTTCCTTTCAATTATTTGTACATAATTTATTTTCAATTACTTGTACATAGTTTCTCAATATTTCGCATCCATAGTCTCTTCATGAGTGATTATACATAGCTTATACCAAAAATACCAAAAAATTCAAATATGTCAAAATACCAAAAACAATAAAAAATTTCAAAATCCAAAAAAAATCAAATATTTCAAAAACACAAAAACATTTCAATTATGTGTATTATCCATGTTTTAAATTTATAATACCATGCTAGACTTACATTTATTGTTTTATGCTATTTTTTGTCAATTTATCTACATTATCATGCTTCACTTGATCTTCTTTAAGTGTGTGTAGTGACATCTAGATCTTTGATTACTTCACTCTACCCATTAAGGGGGCATCCTACTTCTACATTTGAGACATACATCAACATATCTACCCATTGGGGGCATATTATACATGACTACACCATCTAGGTCATGTCATTATTACACCACACACTCTAGTTATCATGATGATGTACATTACTTACTATCTTACATAGATTACTCTATCGACACTGACTAGTATATAGCAATTGTGTATTTCTTAGCATCTACCTAGTCTTGCACTACATGTTTTGCATACTTTCACTTCTTTATTTGATTATTTAGATGAAATTATATTTCTATCATATTCCATGCTTTTCATCCTTGCTTTTTGTATCTAGATGTGATTACATTTCTTAATTCCTATTTTATCTCTTGTATATTACTTAGGATATTTACCAATGTCCTTTGCTTCTATTATTGTGTGTGCCTTAAGACATTTGCTAATGTACTTTTCCTATACTCTTCTATGTGATTGTAGACTTCATGCCAACCTTGCTTTTTTCCAATTATATGTGTATGTGGTATTTGAACATGCCTTTTATACTTGCTTTCTAGATTGAGTGACATGTGTCCATGTCCCTTATTTTCTTGGTCTCTTGGCCACTAGTGTATGCTTCTTGATTCTTTCCTTATATGCTTATTGCTTGATTGATTCTCAACTATTTGTAATCCTATGATCCACATTATGCATTATATCTATTTATTATATGCCATGATGAACAACATATTCCATCCCTCTTTGAAAACTAAGAACTAATAACTAACATTTTTAGTTTCAATTTAGTATACTAAACATGTTATTACATTGTTTTATCTATCTAGGCATACCCCTGTTAATCTAATAATCTCTAATATAAACTATGCTATACCTTGAAACATATTTTTGATTGTCATTATTATATCATGTATTTCATAGCACAACATACTTGCAGGGCTCTTTCTTTTGAGGGTAGTCATTGTAGGGTCTTCATTCCTACTCTCAAAAGAAGGGGAAATAAATAAGGGTTTTGTCAGAGAGATCAAAGCTCCTACCAATTGAAAAATTAGTTTATAGAATACTCAAAATAGTAACTAAAACCCAAACCAAGTAAATAGACCAAAAATAGTGACAATTATAGAATAGTGATCAAATTCAACAAAGGACAACAACATTGTACCTAGACAAAAGTTCTAAATAGTAGGGTGTCCTATTTTTTGTGTTCCTATTTAAACAAAAAAACCTAGAATTTCTAAAAATAGGTAGAAATATAAGCTCAACTATAGTTTTTCCATATATAAATCAATTCAGATTCAATAGTTTCATTACATTTTTTCTTAAAGAATCTAGATATAGGGGCATCATGCATGACATGATGAATCTCAGTTCTAGTTTTAGATTAGGTAGTTGGTATAACTTCTAAACCAAAATCCATGTTACAAACACAAGTGACTAAGGGCAATGTGTGTGACACATTTGACTTTTCTTCTTTCCAAGTTAAGTATATTACCAAAGCATTCTTAGTAGCTTCATGCCTTATTCCATCTATAGGTGGTTGGCATAATTTTAGAGTGCCTTTCATATGGGCCTAACTTCCACAATCTCAAGTGGATTCCACATAAGCCTAATTCCTAGTTTTAGAGTGGATTTCATATAAGCCTAATCTCCTCCTTTTAGAGTGGCCAAGATTATCAGAGTTTTTAGTACACATTTAACTATCTATGTCATATTGTTAGATTTTAGACCATTCATGGGCTTCAAGATCCATCTCATATGACACACATTCATACTGATATTAGTTTATAATTTCACTTAGTAAGAAAGGATGGAGCCAAAGGAATAGATATCCTTTGTATTTTTGAGCCACCTATGTAGAGGGATTGGACACATAGTCCAAACATTGATTAACACATGCATGATCACATAGTTTCACTTAGTGGAAGATGATGGAGCCAAAGGGCCAAGTTTCACATTCTTGAGCCACTCTTAAGGAATTGAGCACTTAGATCCATTCACAATATTACTCTTGGTATAACACATATCCATCATCACTCAATAACATAATAGGTTTTGTATTGGTCCATATACCTAGTGAGGTGAATTTATTCCTTTCTCCTTCTCACTTTCTTATCCAAATTTTTTGCATTCTTGTTTTATACATAGCATTTCTAGTAAGAATTGATATCCTCTCTGTTTTCTCTTGTAGATTTACTCTTCATAATGTGCTCTCTCTATGCAAACCCCACATCACACAACTTCATGTGCTTCACCCTTAAAAGTAAGTTTAGGTATGCTTTCTAAGTTCTTTAATCCTAGTATTTTGATTTACTGCATCACTAAAATTAAGGGGGTGGAAATTTAGTCATATAAAATTTCCAAATTGGTAGCTTGAGTGTGGCTTGTGACACCCAATCCATATGATCTTCTTGAATGCTCTCATAACCCTTCTAGACACCTTTTTTCTAATAACCAATCATCCATAGACTTTTAAAACTTGATTCTAGCTCAGTTAGGTTACATTTCCTAGGCTAATTCTATTCCCCTAAGTCCTAAGCATGTAGGGTAGGAGTGTCAGACTTGGACTATAGAATCAGACCCTAGGGTGTCCTATTTTTGATGATCTAATCCAACCATATTTTGATCCTAAATTACCATTTCCATTTGATTCCTATTCTTCATTATGTTGTCTTAGCATGAATACATTTAACCCATGACCAATAAATCCTTATAAAAGTCTATTCAAAGTTCATTTATAAGGGATGTGACAAATCTTACAAAGCAATAAAAAATACAAACAAACCACTAAGGAAAATTTCCCTATTCTCTACATATAACCACCCAACAAAGATAAAAACATATTCAAACACTCACACCTATCCATAACCACCTCAAGTACTCTCAATTTAGAATTTTTACATCCTCATTACACTATTGCACAAATCACATCAAGTGGAAGAACTACATATGGCTTGATCCCTCTTTAGTGTATTGGTATGTAGGTGGCATACTTATACAAGGTGTGTAAATACACATTTAATACATATTAAACACACTAACACCCCCATCTTTCTCTAATTTTATCAATCATAATGAAAGTTTACAGTTTTAAGATTGAATTGGCTCTATAAGGAGCTCTGTCAACATTCAGGACTCAAAATTTTATAGGCAGGCTCACATAGGGATAATGAACAAAACCCAAAAAAATCAGATCTTTGTGATTAGTTTAGATAATAGTGGTAGGAGTGGAATATAGCATGAAGTTTCCTATTTTTTTCACTCTTATCCTTTCACTGAATGAAATCCAAATCTAGGTTCACAACACCATCCCAGTCCTACATAGCTAGTTTCAACCTTTGTCTTAGCCATCTTAGTCCAATTTTAAGATAAGTTACATATATCCTCTTTCATTACTATTTTTATAAATCTAAAAAATGAAAATAAATTATATAAATTAGTACTATAACTATTTCAAATATTATTTACTAATTTATTGTTCTGGACCCTTAACTAAAGTAGGAATAAAACACTAATTTTCCCAAAAAAAGTTAAATCATTCATGAATATCTATTGTATCCATGTATTATAAATTTAATCTTAGAAGATAAGGAGAATGTTGTGGTGTTTTATCATGTTCTTATATTAAGCCTAAGAATAAGAAGAACTAGAAGTATCAGATGACCAAGGAGGAGAAGGAATATAAGGAGTTATGGGTGACTCCTAGTTTCACATTGTTCTAGGACATTGTGAAGTAGGGTGTCTCTACCTATGATTATTAGGAGACATATTTTATTGTGGACAAATAATTTTGTGTGATCAATATAATAATGTCAATTAAATAAGGTCTTTGGTTAGGGTAAAGTAATAAGATCATCAGCTTGTTCTAGAGATTTGTGAAGGAGATATAATATAGGGTCAAAATGAGTGTCTCCAGGTGGGCTAATGAGATTGATGGAATATAAAGAAGATTTTGGTGCTAAGAAAGGTTTGTGAACTTATTTTTTATGTGATCCATTTTTTTTGTGGTTTGAAGTTTTATTAAATTCAAGTTTAATATTTTTGGGTCCTCTCAATTTCTTAATTTTGGCTTAAGGACAAGTAAACCTAAAAATGGGTTATAGGATGTTAATGTTACCAAAGAAATGGAGTCTCAAATTTTGGTCCATAAGTGTGTGATGGCTATCTCTAGGTGTTTAAGAAGTTTCAGAGGTGGATATTGACCAGAAGGAGGTTTGTTGACTTAGTTTGTTTTAAGATTATAGGGTTTTAGGCTTTGTTAGAAAAGTGGTTTGCCTTATGAGTTAAGGTCTAATACTTATTAATATGTTGAATGGGATAAATGGGTTTTAAAATAAATATTCATATAGATCTAAAGGTTTTCAAATTTCAAGTTATTCATGTTTTTGTTAAGATGGAGGCCTAATTATAAAATTGTTTTATAAAGGAAGTATATTACATAAGATGATCTAGGTGATGCACATTGGTGTGCATGAGGGAACACATGGAATTGATCTATATATTAAGTTTTAGGTCTTGAATGTGTGTCTACTAAAATTTGTGGGCTCTACAAGTTCTAAATAAGGCTACATAGACTAGATAGGCCTAGTGAGATGATGAGTGACTTTTTGTTCAATTTATCCAAAAGAGAAGGGTATGTGTGTTTCAAGGAGATTTATAAAGTTTTATTATATCATTTTTATTTATTTTTTAGTGTCATGAAGTTTTGTTGATGATTCTTGAGGTAGTTTGAGAGAGAAGGCTAATAAGCCTGCATGGTGGTTCTTCATGGTATATGAATATATAAAGATGATCAAGTGATGAAATTGCTCAAAAATATTATGGTGAATCCCTCTCAGATGTTTCTTGATATGTTTCATCATATTTTAGTATTTTTTGTGTTCTTTCTTCATTGATTGTAATGCTTAGTTAAAGAAAGTGTTGGCATGGAGCAAGAGGATGTTTGTCAAGGCAAGAAAAAGTAGGCCCAAGATAAGAGGGAGTTTGTATCATATTTACAAGATGGTCCTTTCCTATTTTTATTATTTTAAAGTTGTGAATATTAGTTTTTTCCTACCTTATAATTGTGTCAAAGGGGGAGAAAGTTCCTATTGTGGGAGCGCTTAAAGAGAGAGAAGGAAGGTGAGATGAATGATGTTTGTTGACATCAATGACAAAAGAGGAGATTATTTGAGAGTTTTAAATTATTTAATGGTGATTTAATAAATGTGTATATGTGAGTGGATGAAGTGTATTTATAGTGTATGTGATAATGACAAAGTGTGTAATGTGCTTGTCCTAGTATGCTTGAAGTTAGCTTGGTTGATCTTCTATTTTGGCATGGTTTGAGATGATCAAGGTTGAGTATGGTGAGTTTATTATGTGAAATGGCTCCAATAATAATTAATTTATGGTTTGAGTTAATTTTCATGATTTTAATTAATATAGTATCCCATTATTTTCATCTAGACATTTTGGGTCTAGTGGTAGAAAATCTAAGTAGGTAGTTTGTTGACATCACTATTGCCATGTGTGGATGGGTTAGGGGAAGTTGTTCATATGGTTGTGATAATATTTTTTCCTATTTTATATGCCAAAATTCTCAAGTATATTTATGAATCATGAGAAAATATATTCAATTACAAAGTTGGGCTCTCAGGCATTTTGACAATGTTTTCTGAGAGCCAAATTTGGAATATGGCAAGAAAATCTAAGTAGGCATTTTGATAGTGTCATATCTTACACATGTAGATATTTTAGGAGAATTTGATCATATAAGTTTATTTAGTTTTTTTCCTATTTTATTTTCTCTAACTTTTAGTTCAATAAATAAATCATAATAAAATATATGCATGTTCAAAGTTATACTCTCAAAGAAGTTTTTGACATAGTTGGCTCTATAGCAAAAAAATCTAAGTGGGCATTTTAATGTCATTATATCTCACACATGTGAGGGTTATAGGATAATATTTTTATATTTTTTTATTATCCTATATGAGGAGATAATATGGTCCAAATTTTATAACTTTTAAGAGAGTGAAGCAAAAGGTATGACTATGCAAAGTTGTCTTTTCAGTCAAATAAGAAAGGTTCCCATAATCAAATTTACACAAGGTAATGTTCGAGCAACATCAATGGAGAAGGTTTACTCCAAGATTTCAATATGATGTGATATGAGGATTTTTTTTTTAATTCTTAACATTTACCATAGATATAAATCTAGCTTCTTCCAAAGATCAATGGTTTATGGGAGTTCATACATCTAGATCTATAGTGCATAGTAAGTCAAATGGGTCAAAGTGTTCAATGCTTAAACTGAGTAAAGATAAAGTTAATTAAAAAAGGATCAATGGATAATGTTCACTAAAAAATGTCTATAATTATTGAGATGAGTACAAGTGTTTCATTTCTAAAATCAAGTAGAGATAAAGATCAAGCTTCTTCTAAGGATCAATAGTTTGTGGGAGTTTGTACATCTAGATCTATGGTGCGCAATAAGTCAAATGGGTCAAAGTGTTTGATGATTAAACTAAGTAAAGATAAATTTAATTAAAAAATTATCAATATATCATTTTCATTCCAATATTTCTAGAAGCAACAAGATGAGGATAAATTTTTGATGTTTAACATCAAGCAAAGATAAAGATCGAGCTACGTATAGGAGATCGACGGAGCACATTAAGTCAAATAGTCAAGATGAAGATCCAAATATGAGTGTTGAAATTTAAATATTGATTTAATTAAAATAAATTCAATGGTGTGTTATTTATATAATAATTAAGGACATGAGATGCGATAAAAGTGACCAATATTTAACATTGACCATTTGCATTTGAATATTTGAATTTAACAAACTAAAAACCAGTGCTCTATATTTTGGTTATATATTTAGATCTATATGGAATTTTCTCATGGTGTAAGAAGTGAGAATGTATATTAATACAAAAAATGTTTTTAAATATATATTTTAAGATCTGAAATTGTGTATAGTCATAGTTATTAAGGTTCAAAGTGAGTTATGTGTTCATGTGTATTCTACAAGTGACTCGAGAAGGATATTTCAGCTTGTTCTAATGGTATTTCAATGTCTCATGTTGTATTAGCTATTATATATTGTTGTAGAATCCATATAGATAATTTTTATGTTATTTTTAGATGTGATAAATATATATTGAGTATGAATAAATCTTAATAATTTTATTGTGTGTTCATTCATGGTGTCCTTATGAATAACGCTATTATTTGAGTTAATTGAGCTTGCACAAAAGAGTGAAATGATGACTATGATTATTTTAGGATGTCAAAGTGGGAATAAGGAGTATAACCATGTAATTTAAAGTGGTATTGTGTTCTTATTTTTCTTGATGAAGTGATAAATGGGTGAATAAGTCTCCATGAAACATATATGAGCCTATTTGATAGGTGTAGTTACTTAAGGATGACCCGTGGGTGATATGGATAACTTATGTGAATGGTATTGAGATATATTTATGTGATAGATGACTTAAGGGTTAAGCATTTCCAATTATAAAACCAAGATGATGATGAACATGAATTCTTTATAAATAGTGAAATTAAATATGTTGGTTTCTAGACTTAAGAGAGACTTGTGTGTGGAATTTGCATTTGAGAGTATAGTGATGTGAATCAAAGGGAAGGTTGGGTTCCCTATGGATGAGTTTAAGGGTAAAACATATTTAGAATTTTTTTTATGACCTTTAGGTCATAATTATATTAGCATAATAGTGATCTCCTTATTTAAGTATGAGTGAAGGTAAATATTGATAAGCAGAGGTCCATCATCAGGGGTTGTAGACATCAGTCTAAAGGTGGTTATGTTCATAGATATTGTTGTGTTTTCTCAACATATATAGGGATGCATCCTCTTTTCAAGGTGAAACTTTCTAAAAGTCTAGTTGTTATGGTTACTCAACTAGATAGGTGTGGTATCACCTTGTGGGATTGTAGTCTCACTAAATAAGGGATAGCTATTCTTTTAGCATTTATAACTAGTCTAAACTGGTTTTTGTTATTATAGGATAGTATTCTAATAGTAGGATCTAGTGAGTTTTCTCCCTCAAGAGGGTTTCCCACATATGTCATGTGTTATGTGATTATTCTTTAATTATCTCTCTTGCTCATTGTTTTAAATGATGTGTATTCTTTATGAATGCTTATGGTAATTGATTAAGAACTTTAAAGGATTGAAATTAGAGTTGGATTTTTTAGGCTCATTGATTCACCCACCTCTCAATGATTATACCTCTAACATTGACTACTTCACTAGTTGGGTGGAAGCAATTTCCTTGAAATAAGCTAATGAAATAATAATGTTGGACTTCTATGATAGTATAATGACCAAGTTTGGTGTCCCAACAACTATAATTTTATATAATACCTTAGCATTTGTGGGCATGAAAACAAGTTAATGGGAACTTAAGTTGGGCATCTACCTCAACACATCCTCTAATTAGTATCCCCAAGGTAATGGACTAGTAGAGTCCATAAACAAGAACTTTATAAGGATTATCAAGAGGACCATGGAGGAAAATAAAATAGTGTGGCATAAAAATATAAGGATAGACTTATGGGCTGACAGAGTGACTCCAAAATCTACGATTCATAATTCTCCATATGTCCTTATATATGGAAGGGAGGATAAATTACACATTTGTATTGAACTACCTACATTGGAGTTAGCCCATTAGCTTGAGTTGATGAAAAGTGAGCCTATAAGCATGAGGATGGAATAGCAAATGGATCTTGAAGAAATAAGGGACCTTGCAATGAAGACATTAGAGTCACATGACATGCAAGTCAAGAAAGCCTTTGATAAGAGAGCCACAACAAGGGACTTTAAATAAAATGACTTAGTCCTCAAATGGGACTCAAATAAGGCCAAGCTAGGTAACCATATCAAGTTTGACATCTTATGGAGTGGTCTTTATTTGATTCGTGGATGTAAACAACATAATGCCTTTTAGCTTACCCAATTGGATGGAGAGATATTACCCATCCTAGTTAATGGAACTCATTTAAAACCTTGTTATTAAAATATTTTGTAACTATTGTATGATATTTTAACATATGAGAATAGTTTTTTATGCTTTCCTCTAAGTGCCCTGAGCACATTTCCTTTTATTTGTGTGTTTCCCTTTCAAATAAGTGACCTAGGCACAATTGTTTATTTTACTCTTTTATTCCTTTTACTTTAAGAGGAAGTTCAAAAAGGGTTATCCTTAAGTTAGTTTTGCATCAATAGAGAGGAAATACTATGACTATGTGTGCCCAATGGATCAATTCAAAGCTATTAGGCTATTGCATAATAGGCATGAAGCCCTAGGATGTTATTAAAAATATTGGTCAAATTTGGCCAACATATAAAAATGTGCCTACATGGATAAGTTTTTGAAAGTCTTGGTATGGAGTGATCAGCTAAGAAAAGTTATGGATGGAATGAGTGGATAAAAAGTATAAGAAGAAGACATATTTATTATGAAACTTTTGAAGCACTTTAAGCAAGCTTAAAGTGTGATTTGTTGATCTTTGAGAAGCAGGTCTTGAAATAGGTTTAGGGTTGAAAAATGAAGACCAGTAGGTTTTCATAGTGTTTCAAGCATTCAATAACATGTATCAAGTTACACAATGTCTTAGAATTCTATTAGATCCTTCTAAAACAGACAATATTTCAAGCACAAGTCTAAAATAACTAGATCATCATGAGAATGGCATACAAAAATGGACAAGTCAACTTGATTATGAATTTAATAAGTATGATTAGAAATCCTCTCAAGGGAAAAATGTCACATGGACATGAATTTATTCATGCCTTGAACATTCTCTAAAAATTTCATGACTTGATGAGTTATCTATCTCAAGTTATAAGCATTCAAAGTTGAACTAGTAGAAGGAGACGTTCATGTAGACATCAAGATTAAGCCTCAGTAAATAGATGTTTAAATTAAAATATCCCAAGGTTTAACATGAGAGTGACAATGGTCCAAATCATTAGAGCTAAGGTCAATATCTAATGTTGAGCATTGATCTAAAAGATGTCAGTGGGTCCCAAAGATCTAATAAAGTGCACTGACTCATATAAATTAGATCAATGATGAGCATTAAGTCAAAATGTTGGCATAAGTAAGAAGCTAAAAAGTTGGAATATCTTGGGTGTCCTGATAAATATATAATGGTATGCATCAATTGATAGAGTTAATGGTCTAGGTAGATCAATGGTACACATTCACTCATACAGATCAGATCAATGGAAAGAAGTCAAAGGTCAAAGGATCTCCAAGATAAATATGCAAGTAACAAGTGTCTCAATGAAATTAATATGTTAGAATATATTTGGATCATGTTTAATAATATAAAATTAGATCTATAGTGTGTAAAACATCAAAAATTTAGTAGGATCTTATGGATTAAATGAGGATCTCATAGTTAGCATAATATGAGAAGTCCAGATCAAGATTGATAATCAATATTAAAAGTTAAAGATAATGGATCTGAGTAGATTGATGGTGCTCATTCAATTTCAAAGAAGTAGATCAATAAGAAATATTAAAGGTTTAAAGATAAGAGATTTCAAATGGA
This sequence comes from Torreya grandis, assembly GCA_037957365.1. Lineage (NCBI taxonomy): Eukaryota > Viridiplantae > Streptophyta > Pinopsida > Cupressales > Taxaceae > Torreya > Torreya grandis. The sequence continues at coordinate 525,930 of JARHVA010001391.1, read as the reverse complement.
GAACAATTATGACCTATGTCAAAATAGAAGCAAGTCTTGGAAAGATCATCTTATCACCATTGGAGCTCGATTGAATACCATTAAAAGGACATAGTGATATATTCAAGATGATCAATGATGGAGTTTTGATGCCATTGAAACTCAATACCAACCTCTGGTTGAAATATTTCTAATATATAGGATACATATTTTGGGGTTACATTATGGTTTTATGACTATGATCTTTATTCTTTAAAGAAGACCCATGTATATGGTGAGTTCTTAGTTTCCATAAATGCTCAGAAGAAGGATAGGTATATTTAAACTTGATGGAGATCAAGAAGGAGGCTATGCAATCTATAGGTCTACATTGATATAAAATTTATAGGAAAATTAAGAAAGGAGATTGGTTTTCCATCTATAGAAAAGACCTATGCTTAGATATTGAAGTAGGGGTAGATATATGATTACAAATAAGTATATCATCTTTAGAGAAATCTATAGCTTTGATAAATAGATATAAAGGGTAGACTTGGGAATGGCTCTATCAAGTACATGGATACAAGGACCTTTCCCTCATAATGAAGCAAGTGGATATGGTGTATAGTCCTAATATGGAGATATGGTGGTTAGAACAAGTAGTTATAACATTTAATAGGTTTTTAGGGTACCCAAGGTTTTTATTCATAAATAAGATTATGACTTACCACCTTTTGAAAACTATTATCTTCTAGTTTATTTATATTATCCAATGAGGAGATTCAAGGGCTATTGGGACAAATAAAAGGTTAACTTGTCAATAGAGAATTGGGGATGATTTGACTAAAGGTGGTGGAGCATTATTTGAAAGGTAGTAGCTTAATTAATGATTTATATACTCATGTTCCCCTTTTTCTCTCCCTTTCTCATATATTACCCATTATTTCCATTTTGTAAGCTCTCTCTCAATTTTTTAGAAGAAAGACTCTCTCACTTTTGATAGGGATTCTCTCTCAATTATAGTAGAGAAAAGACTCTCATTTGATAAGAATATACCCTATCAAAACTTGTGTGAAATACATCTTGAAGCTAATAAATATTTCATTTACCTATCTCTTGATTTTGAGCTATGTTTAGTAAGCTTGTGCATGATGTCATTGTGAAGGAGAATCTTCCATGCCCGTTATCTTTGTTTCTTGATTGTTTTAGGGTGTTCTCTAGTTGATTGCATGTTTACATTTTTGTTCTTTTTTACATTAATGTGAGCTTGATATGAGTCTTAGAATTCCTCTTATCTTTATTCATGGCTTCTTGAGCCTAGTGTATGAAACACTTATACAATTGGCTAGATTTTTAGAATGTGTGAGCTAGTGCTATCTTATGTTCCTTCAGTGTATATTTCATGATTGTGTGAGCTCTAATTTAATTTATCACATCACCCTATTATCCTTATTAGGAACCATTTATCCCTTCTCTAACCCTTCTCTTAGTATAAACATTAGTATAGGTGATCTATCAAGAGGAATCTAGCCTTCTCTGGAGGTTCAACTCCACCATAGGTGACCCATAGCCTGGGGTTATTCCAATAGTGTATATCAACTATAAAGGTCCTAAAGAACCCTCTCTAAGTGTGAAAATTGATGCTACAATAAGAATACTTTGACATAGACTACGTACTTGATTCTAGACATAAACATGATCAAATTGGTATAAGGCACTTGTAGATAGACTGATTCTATGAAACAAAGGCACAAACAATATAGTTTTTAAATTTTGGGTCAAAAATTAACCTAATTTACGTAACCCAAAATATAAATCTCTATGTGTTAGCTCTTATGAGATGAGTTTTAAAAAAAAATCAATCAATTTTTGGATTTGAACTTGTAAAATTTAATTAAAAACTCAACTTAAGAAAACTTAGGCTTTATTAACCAACAAGTTAGGCAAACTTGAATTATGTAACTGCACTAAAATAAAGATCTCACAAGACACATGTGATTAGTTTCAAATGGAAAACTCAGACACAAGATAACAAGACTATTGAAATAATTTGAGTAGTGTGAGTTCATTAGTTCTCTCAAAAGGTATAAAGAATTTTTTATTTTAAAGACTTCTAAACCTCAAAACATGAATTGTTTTGGGTAGCATAACATTACCCATTTCTATCAAGTAACACACATAACATTTTGACACAAAAGTATAAGTTAAATAATAGTGTCAAATTGATGGCATAACACCTCCTCAAATAACAAAGTAGTGTAGACATACAATCTCATTTATGACATGGTATAACAAATAAAGTTTTAGACTTAAGACAACAAGAAATAAAATGAAAAAGACTAAATACAACTAAGCATATCATCCTAAATCCTATCAAAGTATGGAAAAGTGGGGTTGACTAAAAAATATAATTTATGACCATCTAAATTGACCCCAAGTGTGGCTAACATAAGAGAAGCATCACATCAATTGAGTTCATATAGATCAACTTACTACTCAAAGGTTTATTCCTTTGTATATATATTCCATTCATGGACTCCTTAGTGCAATCTCATGGTTTACTAAACTTGACTTGAGTGTTCATTATGAAAGGAGAGGTTATTTAATCAACCCTTAGCTCTCATAATGTGCATACCCTAATTTGTATACACTACCATGGAGTGGGGTTGAAACACTACTGGGAGATGAATCCCTAGGTCAATGCTTCCCTAAAGAACTTGTGAAGAGGTAATGACCTCCCCTCCATAAGCCAAATTACTAAGTTTAAATAATTTAGGGTTGTTTTTAGATCAGCTAAACCATGTGAGTTTTGGGGAGATCCTAGACAACTTTCTTTCCATGCCTTGAAATAGGCACACATGTAATGAAAATGCATTTTTGATTACCCAGGTTCCATATAGGGGATATGGGAGAGCATACACATGTTATTCATTTTGTTAAAATAAGTAACAAATAGTTTTAAGAAATTGTAATTAAAGTAAGTGTTGATTTTAGGCAAAAAAATGAAATGTGTGATGAAGTTATTTACTTAATCCCTTCGCTTAACTGTGAAATCTTGAAATAAATTGCAAAACACAACTTAAGCAAAAACTATCTATGTTCTTTTTAAGGCCAAAATCTAAATTTTCAAGACTTAGCCTAATTCATTATTAAACACCAAAAATAAGTGTTCAAAACTTAAGCATTAATTTTAAGAATTGAAAATGAAGTGTTGAAAACATTGGAAATTCTAAGTCCTTTTAAGCACCAAATTTAATTGTGCAAGAGTTAGCTAATTATTTTTAGGTACCCAAAACGAAATGTGCATTAGTATAAAATTTCAAATTTGTGTTCTAATCATGCCTTGGACCTGTAATGGATAGATAAAATCCTTGTAATTTGAATCACATTTGAAGGTGAGCAAACACAAATTTAAAACATAGTTCTCAGGTTTTTATTTTCAAAAACACAGTGACCATCATTGGTCAAAACTAATCAATGCCAATTTTAAGGCAATTAATGTTGGTTGGTCTTAAATAAAAATGATGATGGTAGTATAAGAATGATATTGATCAATTAAGACCAATGTCAATCACCTGTGAACTTGAAGGCAAAACCAAAGTAAAGGAAAAACATTAGGTTAACTCAAAAAATGATAAAAGTTCTTTGAAACATGCATCACAATGGTTAGCCAAAGAGTTTAAATTCTAATTAAACTAATAAATCACAATATAGAATGCTATAAAGATTCAAAATAAAAGCTTTGAAACCATATTTTCCCCTGTAATCTTATCGATGTTAGTCACATAGAACTGAGCTCATTTGGGCAAAACTAATCATGGTTGGCAAGAACTGATGTTGGTTAGGCTTGACCAATGTTGGTCTGTATGTAGATCCAAATTAATTAAAAAATTAAAAATATGGAAAAAATAAAGATAAAATTACAATTTTGATGATATTAAAGCATCCATTTGATGATTTATGAGTTACATCTTCATCTCCTTGGTATGTGGAGTGATCAATCTCCCACCTATCATGCCATTTATGATAAATGAATTTGATAATGGAGGAGAGGTTATATCAAGTGTTAGTTTTCATATAAAATAATTAAATGAAAAACACACCAACGAGCTTAACATCTCCATGCTTAGATCATAGGGGAATTTAGTGAACAAACAATATATGAGAAAGCTCAAATAAAATGCAAAGAACTTAAAAATTCTTTACCTTCCTTAAATGCTCCAAATGATGTGTTTTTTTGGCTTGCTTGGCTTGTGATCAATATGTCTTTGGAAAATGGAGTTGTGTGGCTCTTTCTCTCATTAGCACCATTGTTTGGATCATGCTAGCTTGATGTAGCTTTATGGCTTGTATTATGATTTTGACATTATAACATTATGTATTTGAATCACGCACCAAATCCGAAATTATAATTCTACTATGCTCAAGATTTCCCTTGAATTCAATAGGTAATGGATTTTATTTATAGGATTATTAAATAACCCCAACCCAAGGTGTGTTGGTAATTTAGAGTTCCCATGGTAATTCATATTTACAATATGGTGAATAAGTTAGGAATATGGTTATGTATTTTGGGATTGGAATAATATTGGTGTACATTGAATAGTAATTGGTGACATTATCATGGAGAGGGTAGTTAGAGTAGCCTCTTTGATTATATGAGTGAAAAAACTATATGTGTGTGTTAATTATATTGAATAAAATATGATGAGATTGACTTTATTATGTGCTTCTACACATTTGAGCCTTTGGCTATTTCATACATTATGGATTAAATCCTAACAATGGTATCAGATCAATCACCCTGATGGGACCGCTTAGTACATTTCATTCACTTGTATTTACCTTCACTATAATATAATGATAAATAAGTGATTACCACTTGCTAACATAATTAGTTTATTATTCAATGTTCTTGTATAATTCTGATGGTTGAATAATATGGACCATGTGTGACCCTATTGGCTCAACCATTCCACTATATATTTCTCTCTATACATCATATCCATTCTAATCATATTTTAAATTCCATTATGTTCCATGTTGCATTCAAAAAAATTGAAAAGGAAAAACTATATAATATTTATTATATATTAGTCTATGTTTTTTGATTTATCTCTATCAGACTTTGTTATCCAAATTCTATAGAAAAAGGAATATATTTGGAAAATAAAATTACAATATATATATATATATATATATATATATATATATTATATAGATGATTTTACAAGGTCGTACATATCTTCTAGAAGATCCTCTTTGATAGCTATGTTTAGAAAAAAAATATTTTTTTGTTCCTCATACGATATCTCCTGAGTGTAGTTTGATCCAAAATAGACTCAGTGAGATCTTTGGAATTAGTTCACTCTAGTTTGACTCGGTTCATTCTATGAACTCCTCTTAGTAAATATCCCTTGAATTCAACATTTTTTTTATCTCACTCATATGTATTATCTAATTGTTTATCAAGTGGCTCAATCTATAAGATAATAACTGCAATCTATATACATTATGTAGATCAATATGATGGATAAAATCAACATGGAAATTTCTATTATGGCATTGGTTCAGCAACCCTCATATGGCTAACCCTATTTAGAAGATAATCTTATTAAATTAGGAAATAATGAATGGATAAATTCATAGTGATGATAAGGCAAAATAATCAAGCTTATGAATTTGTAGTCTCCTTTGATCCTCTTAGATTGAATTCCATCTTCTCTCACTCAACTCAAATATTTGTAACCTTCAACTATATGTGACTGGCTGATTCATTTAATTTAGTCACACCCCCACTCCATGTGTCAATCCTCTATCTTCTCAAAACCCTCCATGACAAAGCTAACCACCACCCTCAACCATAACATCTCCACTCTTCCTTCCATGACTATGCCACTGTTTCCTTCATCTACATAAAGGATAATGATTATGTAGTTTTTTACTTATTTATTTTAGGGTTCATGTTTTATTTAGATTAGAATTTAGTTTCCAAGTTTTTTTTATTATGGTTTTAGGTTAGTAGTTTAAAGTTTTTTTTAATTAAAAATTCATTGTATTCATTTAGTTTTTTTTTAATTTTTAAGGTCTTTTTAAATATTGCATGGTTTTATATATTAATCAAATGTTTTAGGTTTATTATTTTATTCTATTATTTTTTAGTTTTGTTAATAGTAATTTATAATTGTTATGTTATAGTGTTTGAGAAAATTTTATTTAATTAATAATCTTTATTATTATTTATTTATTTTTAAGTTAGGCTTATTAGTGGAGTTTTGTATTTGTTTATTATTTAAGTTAGTATTTTAATTTTGGAGTCACATTTTTTATTATTAAATTTTAATGTCTTTATGTTTTGGCTTATGTTAATTCTTTTAATTTTTTTACGTCTTGAGTCATTTTAGTCTTGTGAGTGTTTTTCATTTTTTAAGTCAAAATCTTCAAATAAGCCTTGAAAGGCAAGTTTTTCAAATAAATCTATGAAGACATTTTATTCTCCTATGTAAGTTTTACAAATTTTGTATCAGATACATTTTTGGGTGAACTCGACATCCACATGTCAATTTTATGGGAGAGTAATATAATATTTAGTATTTTTGATTCCTCTTCCCATGTGACTTTTAAGGGAAGGAATGCTAGGAATTTAGAATCCCCATGATAATTCATATTTATAGTATGGTAAATAAGTTGGGAATATGGTTATGTATTTTGGGATTGGAATAGTATTTTTGTATGTTGAATATTTTTTATTCAAACAACTCATAAATATAGGAGTTTGTGAGATTATCATGGAGAGGGTAGTTAGATCAGCCTCCTTGATTATAGGAGTGAAAACACTATATGTATGGGTCAACTATGTTGAATAAGACATGTTGATGAGATTGACTTTATTCTATGTTTCTACACATTTGAGCCTTCATCTCTTTCATACATTGTGGATTAAATCCTAAAAAGGTGAATTAGAGTGTAGTTAGAGCTTAGAATTGGTTCAAACCTAACCTTAGTTAATTAACCCCAGTAGAGTTAAGAGGTGTCAAATGGTCATGATTAGTGAATAGGTATGTTTGAGATATTTTAGGATATTTGACAACTCACAAAAGGTAATTATGAATTCCTAAGATATTATTTTATTTTTTAATTTCTTTTTTTTATATTTCATTAATTTCTCATGGATGATTCAATTAGGCATTTGATTATGTTTAAAATTTTAATTGTTTTTGTTTAGGCTTTTTAGCATTTTTAAAGATTTGATTCAATTACATATGTGCATTTCCCCCCTTTTATAGGTATTATAGGAAAAATAGCATGTTTTAAAGCCAAATTTGAGATATTTAGTGATTCTTATACTTAAGTTACAAATTTTTTTAAGAATCAATCTAAAGTCTAGTAAAAATCCATTGGTGGCCAATTTTAGGTGTTTACACAATTATGACCCAGAAGATAATTCTAATACATCTACCAATTATAATTCTTCTTCTAAACCTTCCATGAAATACAAAGGTAAAACTATACATAATATTACTGCTTCAAATAATTCTACTATAAATTCTTATCAAAATTAACCCTTTGTCTACTTGATTCAATAATAATCAATATCCTTATTATAATTCCAAAAATTACACTCACATTTGTCATCCTAATGTTGGTTCTTATAACATTATTTATAATTTTGTTACAATCAAATATGGTTTTTCTTTATTTCAAGTTATTTTTTTACCTTGACAAATTAATAAGATAAATGATGTAATTAAAAATCTAAATTCTAAAAATGTAGTAGGATTTCAAGGAGAAGTTAGTAATAATAGACACAATTATATAGTTTTTCAATAAAATAACCCTCCTATTGATTATATTCATCCATTATATGTCTCTATTAAGATCAATGACAAGATTATTCATAATTATATCCTTGATACAAGAGCTTTTAAAAATATAATGTCAAACTTTATCACTTATCAACTAGGCATGTATTATGAAAATGAGAACATAAAAATTATTGGTTTTTACTCTCATAAAACCAATATCTATGGTAAATTTCATGATATTGTTATCAAAAAATCCTAAGATGAAAAAATAATATGCATGTCTAATGTTCAAGTTTTAGATATCCTTGTTAATTATGTTATGTTATTAGGCATACATTGGTATAATACAATTGGTAATTTTGTAGGGAATGTTACAATATGTATTACCATTAGAAATAAAATCACATTCATGTATATGGAGGAAATAAATATTAATCCCATAGATTCCATACCAACCATTGTTGCTTATGTAGAAACGAGAATTGGTAATTTTGAGTTGTTGACATTAGATGAACCTAAAAAACATCAAGAAAAAACATTTTATATAAATATTGTGTGGTATTTATTATTTGATGGAGCCTATTAGCCACATGGTTATGGTAACAATTTTTTTTCAATATCTTTCATTGGTAAAATATTTCACTATGATTACTAATTGTCACTCGAGAATACTAATAATGCAACAAAAAATTTTAAACGTTATGTTTAGGCCTTGAAAAAGTTATAAAATTAGATATTAAACATTTAGAGGTCTTTGGATATTATAAATTGATATTTACATAGGTTATAAAAAATTATATTATAAATTAGACCCATCTCCATAGGTACACTCAGAAAGGTTGGTCACTTATTTAGAGCTTTGAATACATTAATATCATGCATATATTTATAGAATTTAATTCTCATGATGATATGCTAGATATTTTTTATTCTAACCCTAATTTAAGTGAAAGTGAACCAACTTTAGATTTATATTTTTATGATATTTTTAGACATAAAGTGCTTGATATTAATGATAATTTAGTTATTTTTTAATTATTATGATCATATTAATTCAATTTTATAAGGTAATTTTGACCATAATGACTATGTGTTGAATTATATTGATTACTTATAGTTAAGTACTAATAAATTGCCTACTAACTTAATTAGCTTAAAATCAATGTTTACTCAAAATTATTAACCCAAAATTACACATGCTAAAGAACCATCTAGGATAACCATATGTGAGACTATCCATATTAACATTAGCACTAAGGAAGATCTTAAATTTTTTTATTTAGAAATTCAATGTACCCTCAAGGAAAAAATTGAATATTAAAATTTTCAAAGAATTTATTGACTTTTTTGCTTGGTCATACAAAGAACTATAAGGTTATGATACTAAATTTTTTTAACATGACATACCTATTAATCCTAGTATAAAACTTGTCAGGTAATAAGTTATAAGAATGAACCCCTTATTAGAAGACACAATAAATAAGGAACTTGATAAGATGTTAAATGGTGATGTCATTTTTCCTATAAGATATTTTAATTGGGTAGCTAAATTAGTAATTTTTAAGAATAAAAATGGTGATATTATATTATGTATATACTTTTGATATTTTAAGAGAGCTAGTGTTAAAGATTGTTTTCCTATACCTAATATTTATTAGATTTTGTAGCTAGTTACATGATCTGAAATGGTGTCTATTCTTGACAGATTTTTAGGTTATAAATTTTTAAAAAAAATCCATACGATATAAATAAGACTAATTTCACTACATGAAATGTAACATTTATTTCTAATAGTATGTTTTTTGGTTTAATTAATGTAGGTGCCACTTTATAAAGGGCTATACATGTAGCCTTTGATGATTTTATTAGAATTATTATTCAAGTCTACCTATTAGCCAAATTTAACTACCATAAGTGAGTCTAATAAAAAACTTCACCTTTTGCACTAGGTATCCATTTATAATAATTCTAAGTGATTGTCTTATATAATTTTAACATTGTTTAAGGCATTTTTGATGAAATTAAGGTAAGGTATTTTCTTTGTGTTAGGATTGTTTAAGTCATCTCTAGTGAAAACCCTTATTATAGGTCTTTTACGTCCAATCCAAACATTGATCTAAGCTTGATGATGTAAAATAAAATTCACTTGTATGGCCTAACAATTTTCAAGTCATTTTAAGTCAGACTCAAATGATAAAATGTAATTATAATAGGTTTTCAATGTAAAAAATAGGGAGAATAATGTGTTTTGTAGGTATTCACATTGGTGAAAGAGAGAGATGACATGTTTTACTCTTCTCAAATTCCATAAGACTCAAATCCATTATCAAAAAATGTTTTTTAGGTTAAAAATATTAAAAAATTATTTTATTTTCTCTTAGGTTCTTGACAAGTGAAGGAGCTCAATAAGTTTAACACTAGTTTATGAGAAAGAAGAGGAATTGGATAAAATTATCTTAGGGGATGTTGACCACCCCTATTAAATTCCATTTTGTTGTATATGTTTATATTTTAAGTCTCATATCTCTATAAACCATCCTTAAGAGTGTAAGCCTCTCTAAAACCCTACAAAACCCCTACTAGCTTAGGTTTCTCTTTATAATTACATTTTGGAGCTTGTTAAAGATGAGTAAAATTTGAGAGGATATATGTGGTTTTAAAGGTCTCCAAACATCACCAACAAGTAATTAAATTACTCATGAATTGATCAAAAAAAAATTATAGGTTGGTAGGGTGGAAAGAGAGAATTTTATTTGTTAATATGATATTATTTATGGGTTGAGATCTAAAGTATATATTAAACATGTGTAATTACCTAAATAACCTTAACCATGATCATTAAAGTCCATAATATTTCCCTAACTGCCTTTATTTCATTGAACCAAGAGATGACATGTAGGTTTTAGTGCGTTGGAGAGCTTTATAGGTATGGAGATAAATGTAAGATGTTTTAAGGTTCCCATATACCTTCATAATATCCCATATAAGCATAAAAAATGTAAAAAATAATTTAAATAACCCATATATTACCCCCAATCATTAATTTAGTGCATGCACAAGCCAAAGGTGAACTTGCAGTCTTCAAGAGTGAAAGAGATAGGCACATGAGCAAACATCATTTAGGTCTTGAGAGGTAAATAATTTAATATGTACATATAAGTAATTTAAGTTAGAAAATGAGATATTAAAAGTTTATTCATTAATGGATAGAACCTATAATCACTATTAAATATAAATTGAAATTCTAGACCTATGATCATTTAGATAATGCTTATAAGTAAAGTAAGGTGTTGATGACATCTTAAGATGTTTTGAAGAGCATTTTTTTTACTAATAATAGGTACAAGAGGATAAGGTTTTGAATGTCAAGGCATATAATATTTTAAAACATGTTTTAATTATCTAAATAAGTAATAATGTATACCTATAGGTTTATAGACTTGTAGGTCCACATTCATAACCAAAACATGAGAGTTTTGCAAAGAAAGTGATGCATTGAAGTTCCTAGGGCAATCCTTGCTTATCCCAAAGGTAAAAAAAATTTGTATACACTTTCATTAATTAATATATGATCTAAAATGGTCCCAACTAAGATAATTTAGTAAAATGGCTATCATCCCAAATAGGCTTAATGGAGAACATATTGGATTGCTTGCACAAAGGTGTGTAGCAGAGGTAAAATTTGCATTGCATGAGAGGTATGAAGGTATAATTAGGTGTGGTAAGTATTTAAATAAGTTGTGGATATATTTTTATCCTTTTTTTTGTTAAGGAAACCATTCAACAAAGACCTTTCCAAGATCTAATAAGGTGATAGGCCTAATATTCACCTGTAGGCCTATCACTAGTTGAATGAAGAAATAAAAGTTTATGGTGTTGATTTAAGTTTATAATGCATATTAAAGAGTTAATAATGAATTTATATATATTTAACAAGTGTTAAAAAGGTTTATTAAAGTCTTAAGGTGAGAAAATTGTGTGAGAAGGCTAGGAAGCCTAATAAGACCTAAAGCTTAACTCAAACACCTACAAGAAAGTAAAAGTATTAATAAACCTCATGACACATGGAGAAAAACTTTAATACATAATGGGAGTTGATTCAAGTTTGATGGAGTTTATTTTGTATAGATCCTTACCTTTATGTATCATTGTTAAGATCAAAACATGCCTAAAACCCTCTCTAAACCCTTCTAGGAGATTGATAGAGGGAAATGGTGGTTTAGATGTATTTAATTCCAATAAAATTTCTTGGAAGCATATTAATAACCTATTTAGGTCCCATGGACACCTAATGGGATAAATTATATGCACATGTGAAGAGGAAAGTATAGGAAAAAGGGGTCTAAAATTGTAGTTTTGATCAATTTTCATGGTTTTAGATGCACATATTTTGTTTATTAGATAATGAATTATTTTGATCTTGAGTAAAGGTCTCATGTCCCCCTACAAAACCTTTTAGAAACTATCATAGTGAATGAGGTGGGTTCTAGGAAAGAAACTAGAAGTATAATGAATAATATCCTTATCTTATGAAATGAAAATGATGTTGTAAGTCTGGTAAAGTCATTTTATAGCATAAGTAGTTTTTATAGAGTTTTATAAATATAAGAATTTTTTTGAGATAACCCCCGAGGATAAAAAAATAATGTATCAAAGATATTGGTAGTTTTATTGGGTAGTTGTACATTTCATATTTTAGCTCTATGGTGATGAGAGTTCTTTAATGTGATATAAAAATTTCAAAAGATAGTCTTAGGGTATATATATATTTGAATAATCCTAATATGGTTTTTCATACCTATAAAAACACTAGGAATAGGTTTCAAGACATCTAAATGTCTTTATGAGATAATTACATCATAATGTCTTAAGAGACATTGATAGATCCATATGCCATCAAGATATCTAAGAGACCAGACCCAAATGCATATGTGTATCAATTATTATAATTGACATAAAATATTGAATAGATAAGGATGACCTTGTATAGGTTATGCAAGAGTTTGGTAACTATTATAACCGTTATTAACCAAGGACTAGATCTAGAGTTAGAGAATGGGATTATCTTCATGGCTTATTTAGAGCCAACCAAATTCTTCTAGTGAATTTTTAGGTCATTGAAAACATGATTTTATTTTTAAATTAGTTCTCATTATCTCCAAATATTAAAGGATAATATAAGAGCCAAAGATGATGTGAGAATATTACAACATGCCTGATCAAGAATTTTAAGTGTCAAATATGGGCTTCTAACTCCTCCTAGGGGAAGTTTCATGAGTAGTAGGATGAGTCATGGAGGAAATTATGTTTCCTTATTCCAATTTTTATAATAAGAATCATAAATCAAGTAATAAATATCAAGGATATTGATAAAACTTATCTTAGACTCTCTTCTTGGATTATAACTAACTTGGATGGAGTGATACTTATCATTAGAGTTCCTCCAACATTTTTTTCTTCATCTCTCTCACTTTATTCTATATATGTATCCTTATTTATATTTAAAATGGATCCTTCCACTATGATTATGGCATATACATACTCATTTATATACCCATTTATCAATAATATGATTATTTTACCTCATTCTATGGTTATGTGTAGTGTAAAGCTTTGAATGGTGGATCTAGGCAAGTGTAGACTTATCTCACCTTGTATTTTTATCCTATTATTCTATCCTTATTTCTGATTGGTTATATATTTCAAGTTCTGAAGAGTGTCATCAAGAGTTCTAAATGGATTATAAGTGGGAAAAATATTTCTTTATATCCTCACACTATTTCATTTTTTTATAAAGCATTGATGTGATAGGTTATTTTAGGAGAAGTGTATGCTTAGTCAGTCTTATAGGTCTTAGTGCACATGAAAATTAGTGGTTGTGGTCTTAACATTTAATGCATCAATTCATTTCAATTTATAACTTCTCTTACTCTTTTCCTTTGCAATCAATAAGTCTAGTAATAGTTGTAGAGTGATAGTGTCAAGGAGATGGCCCTATCTAGAGATTCACTTCACTAATTAGGCCACCCAAAACCTAGAGGTGTTTCCATGATATCACTTAAGTGAGGAGGATTGAATAACCTCCTAAATGGTGTGATTTTTAATGATAATAGTTTTGACACACCTAGTGGGACAAGAGACATCGTCTATTGAAGAGTTATTAGTGTTTCTTTTCAATTTACCAACATTTAGAGGCATGAACATAAACACCAATGGTGATTCCAAGCATAATGAGTTTATCTTAATAGCTCTAGTATTATTTGAAGAAAATACTCACTTTATTTTGTCCTTCTCATGAAGTTTCATGTCTTATTTTGGATCAAATTTATATTTTACTCAAGTTGGTGAGCCATGTAAAGCTTATGTTGACCCTTATTAGTAGTTTTTTTATCATTACCAGTATCCTAATTAATAATATTAGTCTTATGTTAATCCATACCATCCCTATAGTGACCCTACTTACCCTCCATATGACCATGGTTATCAATATGACCAACCTTTATAATTAAATTAATATCCTCCCTCCCCTATTAATCAACCTTAAAAAGCTTGTTAGCCTTCATATCAGTCCTATCAATCTTGACATCAGATGGAGTTAAGGTATAAATATGAAGTATGGCTAGGAAAATTCAAGCTAAGAAAGAACAAGATTCTCAATTGCTCATGAATATGTTAATGAATGAAATGGTAATGAGAAAGGTAGACAGGGGTGCATAATTTGGTTGAGTTGTCCCTAATCATCTCATTCAAAAGATAGAGGACTCATTACAATTTACAAGGAGTGAGTGGGCATCCTTTGAGATAGGAAACCAACATTTCCTAACTATTGAAAGGTTATAAATAAGAGTTTTGAATAAATGTATGGAAGATAGATTAGTGATTTGGGAGAAGCAAAAATTTCAATCTCTTCAACATCAATTACCCTCTTCAATCCAAAGTGAATCCTATTTTGTTCCTAACTTACTCAAACTTAAAATACCCCATAAAAAAAAGTTTGATGCTATGAAAAAATCACTCATTGTTCCTCAATATCAACTTTTTCTTCCTTTGGAACCTTTTTTCGTGCTCATCTAGAATCAAAAATTTGAAGTCAATCAAAGGCATTTTGCAAACTTCCCAAATCCTTTGTCCATTCCTCAAGTTGTAACACACCATCAAAAGGAACCTCCTAAATTCAATTTTCCAAGTTGGAAGAAAGTGGTAGATTTATGGACTAATAAATATGAACCATGCCTAGATCAATATATTGAACCCAAAAGGGAACTCATGACTATTTAAGGACCATCCATATATCTTCAAGAGCCCTAATACTTCACATCATATAAGTCTATCTAACAAGGCATCTAAAATAGGAGACAGTTCCCAAGGTTCAATCCAATTCATGAACCTATTCAATCTACAACCCTCCCTCCCTTAAAGAACCTAAAAATTTCCCATCATGGAGGTTAATTCAACAGAACATTAAAATTAAGATGTAAGTCTTTGATGATAAGGTTGAAGACCAAATAATATCAAGGTTTAAGGGTTTGGTTAGTGAATGGAAGGATAATAACGATAACCTCTTTTATCTCAAAATTCCAAAGCTTGTTCATGAGTTTGAGCAACCCATCCTTGAAGAAGAAGATGTTCTATGGGAGATAAATGAAAAAGGTGAACTTAAAGTTATAAGTGATCGTTAAGAAGGATATGAATAATACACTTTAAGTTAACATGAGAAAGAATTCACCATTGGAACACCCCTTGGTGAAGAAAAGAGAAAATTAGTCTTTGAATATGAAAGAAGAGGTGATCATCATGTAGTAACATAATTTAAAGGGTAGAACACTCTTGAAGATGAACAAAACTCAATTGATATAGTTGAAAAATTTACCCAACCAGATAGTCAACTTAAAGAGACCATATATGATCAATAATTATTATTAGAGCCTCTTGATGAATTAGAACAACTAAATATAATTAATATTCATTTAGATACTTTCAAAGATGCCTCAAATAGCCTCGAAGAGGTAAAAAAAACACTCTCTTTTGATTAAAATTTTGGTCTTCCTTCTTTTTTCCAAAAATAATCGATTGAGTTAATGATAGAGGAATCTCAAGGAAACATTTGCATAGATAGTCTCCATGAATAATTTTTAGTCGATATTGATGTAGAATATATCCTAAGTAAATAAGATGAGGAATTGAGTGGTCTTGAAATGGCCTCTAATGAGCATGAACTAGTCATATTTGTAGAGAAAATCCAAGTTGAAACAATGATTAATGGCCTCCTAGAAAATCATCTTAAGGCTCATGATCACATGAAAACAACTATAAAGGTGATGGAGATAGGTCCTCAAGGTGACAATCATATGAAATATGCATTCTAAAGTCAACATGCAGAGTGTTAAGATGATATGTAATAGTAATTTTAGGATATTTGTAATGAATTTGAGGCTCTTAAAGGGTCTATACATCCTATTAGGTAGATTCAGGATGATTATTAGGTTGATCTCCTTCTTCAATAGTAATGTGTAAACCCCTAAGATGTCCTCCAATATAAAGCACATCATTTCATGTAGCTTCTATAAGATAAAGTTGATGTTTCCCCTATGAGTCAAGAGGTGATCATGTTTGAGGTGAGTTCAAACATCAAGGAGTAACATGAAGAGAGTATTGGGACACAAGATGACTATATATTCATTGGAAAGATATTTTCTACTGATGATTCACTTGAGAGTATGCCAAATGATTTTGTAAGTAGGAAAACTTCTCCACTGAACATCATGTCCAAAAGGAAACTTAATCTACATAATTTCTTACCTCATGGAGGAAGAGTCTATCAAAAGTTTACTTTTGATCTATGAGGAAAATGTCTTAAGGTTAGTTATTTTCAATAGCATTCTTATGCTTTTTTTTACCTAAGTGATTTGTAATACAAATGTGTGTGTGTGCCTTGATTAAGTGTGTTTTTTTATCTTGTTGTGTGTTTTGGAATTATTTATTTATATTTATTTTTTCAAGAGGTTTACAATATATTCTAAGGTCTAATTAGGTTTGACGCTGAGTGATATGTGAATTAATAGCCCAATGGATGGACAAGGTAACCAATATAATGTGTATAGTAAGCATGCAATCCTAAGATGTCATAAATGATGCTAGATAAATTTGGATACCATAGGTGAGTCTAATAAAAAAATTGACTTTTTTCACTAGGTATCTATTTCTAAGAATTCTAAATGAATGTCTTATACAAGTTTAGCATTGTTTAAGGTATTTCTGAGGAAACAAAGTTAAGGTGTTTTCTTTATGTTATGATTATTTTAGTCATCTCTAGTGAAAACACTTATTATAGTTATTTTATTTCCATGTACAATGTTGATATAATCTTGATCAATTCAAATTAAAGGTACTTGTATGTCTTAACACTTGTCAGGGCATTTTAAGTTAGTCTCAAATGAGAAAGGTAGTTACAAGAGGTTTTCAACACAAAAAAGAGGTATAATAATGTGTTTTTAAGGTATTCACATTAACGAAAAAGATATATGACATTTTTTAATTTGATAAAAGTCAATTAGACTCAAATCCATGCTTTGATGGTGTTTTTTAGGTCAAAAAGTTTAAAAAACCATTTTATCTTCTCTTAGGTTCTTGACAAGCCAAGGAGCACAATAGGTTTAACATTGGTTAATGAGTAAGAAGAGGATTTGGATAAAAATATCCTATAATATTTTGACCAACCATATGACCTTCCATTTTTTATAGGTTTATATTTTAAGGCTCCCAACCCTATGAACCATCCTTATGAGCGTAAGCCTTTCGAAAAACTTAAAAAACCCCTACTCATTCAAGTTTCTCTTTATAATTACATTTTGGAACTCATTGAAGACATGCAGATAATGTTAGAGGATATAAGGGTTTTGATAGGTCCCCAAAAATAATCACTAATAAAATACCTAATGAATGGATGGACCAAAAGAGAAGTTGTAGGTTGGTAGGGGTGGAGAGAAAGAGAATGTTGTCTATCAAAATGGTATTTTTGATGGATTGTGGAATTAAAGTGAGAGAAAAATTATATATTAATCATGTGTACTAACATAAAACACATTAAACATTATCATTAAATTCCATACTCTTTCCCAAAGTGATTTTATTTCACTAAACCAAGAGATGACAAGCAAGTTTTAGTGGTTTAGAGATCTCTACATGTATGGAGATGAATGTAATATGTTTGAAGGGTCAAATATAACTTCATAAAATCCCATAGAATAATAAAAAATTTAAAACATAAATTAAATAACCCCTATATTACCCAATATCATACATTTAGTGCATTCACAATCCAAAGATGAACTTGTAGTCTTCAAGAGTGAAAGAGATAGGCACATGATCAAACATCATTAAGGTTTTGAGAGGTAACACATGTAATACTACATAGAAGTAATTCAGGGAAGAGAATGAGATAATTATATTTTATTAATTAATTTAAATACCCTATATTTACTATTAAAACAAAATTTTAAGTCTAGACCTAGGATCATTGAGCTAATGCTTACAAGCAGAGTAAGGTGTTGATGACATCTTGAGATGTTTTGAAGAGGGTTTTGATACTACCAATAGGTATAATAGGATAAGGTGTTTATGTCATGGTATATAATATTTATAAACATGCTTTTTATGATCTAATTTGGTAATAATGTAGACTTACAAGTTTTTAAAATTGTAGGTCCACACTCATAACCAAAACATGAGAATTTTACAAAGAAAATGATGCCTTGAATTTCCTAAGACAATCCTTACTTCTCCCAGTGTGAAAGAGGTCAATTTTTTTTTGGATATTATTTATATATTAATATATTATTACAAATTTCTTCATTAAATATAATTTATTAAAAGGTCTATCAGCCTAAATAGACCTAATGGAGAACCTATTGGACTGCCTGCACAAAGGTGAGAAGAAGAGGAAAAATTTACATTGAACGAAATGTATGAGAGTAAAATGAGGTGTGGGAATTATTAAAAGGAGTTTTGGATAGGTTTTAATCCTATGTTTTTATAATGAAACCATCTAATAGAGACATTCCTGAGATTTAGGAAGGTGATAGGCCTAATATTCACCTACATGCCTATCACAAGTCAAATGAATAGAGAAACATTTGTGGTATTGAATGAAGTTTATGAGGCCTATGGTTGAGTTAATAAGTAATTTATATATGGTTAAAAAGTTTTATAAATGTTTTATTAAAGTCTTAAGGTGATAAAATATTATGAAAATGCCAAGAAGCCTAATCGGACCTAAGACCTAACTCAAGCACCTACACACAAGTACAAGCATAAATAAACCTCATGACACATGGATAAGAAATTTTACACATAATGTGAGTTTATTAAAGTTTTTTTGGAGGAATATTTAGACAAAAATATCAGTTTTAAGGGTTAAAATCCAAAAGACCTCTCTCTTGGCCTAAGACTATCAAGTATGCTAACTTGAGAAGGTCTTTTTTGCTTGGAAATCCAAGGAGGAGGTGCATGTAACGATGATAAAAATGTGGAAGGTGGTGAGGGTAATTGGTATAATATTAAATTAATTTATTTTCTCATAAAATTCCATAACTATATGAATAATTGATAAGAGAACAATTACCTCCTAAACCCTGTGTTGCATTATGAGAAGCTCAAGAAGGTTCAAGTTTTTATATAGATTTTAGAAGATAAATTACATGTAAAAAATTATGTGATGGGATGTTATCAATAAATATTACCTATCACTTCATGGATTTAATCATTTAGTACATAGACTTACCTTTATCAATCCTTATTAAGAGCAAAATATGCCTAAAACCCTCTCTAAACCATTATAGGAGCTCGATGGAGGAAAATGGTAGTTTATATGGATTTATTTCCATTATAATTCATTATAATAATATCTATAACCTATTTAGTTTTCATGTACACCTAATGGGTTATATTCATGTCACATGTGAAGAGGAAAGTACAATAAAAAGTGGCCTAACACTATAGTTTTCATTAGTTTACATGGTTTTGGATGCACCTAAATTTTTTTGTCAGCTATAGAAGTCCTCTAATATTTTTAAAAGGTCCCATGGCCTCCTAAAACCACTTTTATAAACTCTTATGGTGAATGTGGTGGTTTTGAGGTGGGTTACAAGCAATAAACTAGAAGTATTATGTCCCTATATTATGTAATGAAAATGGAGTTATAGGAATGGTAAAGTCATTTTATAGCATAAATAATTATTATATTCCTATATACATATGATAAAAATATTTAGATAACCCCCAAGGCTCAAAAAAATAAATGTATTAAAGTTTTAAGTAATTTAATGGGATAGTTGTACATTTAG
The DNA here is from genome assembly GCA_037957365.1 of Torreya grandis. Taxonomy (NCBI): domain Eukaryota; kingdom Viridiplantae; phylum Streptophyta; class Pinopsida; order Cupressales; family Taxaceae; genus Torreya; species Torreya grandis. The sequence goes on along the minus strand of JARHVA010001391.1, from coordinate 505,826 downwards.
TGTATTAGCCTGATGGTGATGAGAGTTCCTCAATGTGATATTCAAATTCCACAAGATAGTCTTAAGTTAAATATATATTTTAATAATCCTAATATGATTTTTCATACATGAAAAAAATTTATTAAGAGGTTTTAAGACACATAAATGCCCCTATGATCTAGTTTCATCATAATTTCTTAAGAAACATATTGATAGATCCATATGCCACCAAAATCTCTAAGAGACCAGACCCAAATACAGTTGTGTAATAGTTATTATAAGTGGTATACAAGATTTAATAGATAAAGTTGAAATTATACAAGTTTTGAATTAGGTTAGTAACTATTATAATATTTCTTAAGTAAGGACTAGGTCTAGAGTGAGAGAATGGGCTTATCTTTATGGCCTATTATGAGCTAACTAGGCTCTTATAATGAGTATTTATGTTCTCGACATCATTAAAAAGTTTTAAATTTATTTTTTTATTCTCTACCAAGATGTAAGGAATGTATAAGAGCCATATAAGATGTGAAAGGATTCCAATAAGCCTGATCAAGAATGCCAAGTGTTAAATATGGGCTTGTAACTCATCCTAGGGTAAGAATGGGTAGTTTCATTAGTAATAGGATGAATCATGGATTAAATGATGTCTATATATGATAATTTAAAAAATAATCATCATCGATAAATTAACACAAGCCAAGGAGATTGATAAAAGTTCTCTTATACTCTCTTTTTAGATTGTAATTGACTTGAATGTAGTGATACTTTTCATTAGAGTTCCTCCAACATCCTCCTTATCCCTCTCTCACTTTATTATATATATATGTAGCATTTCTTGGATTTAAAAAGGATATTTCTACAAGGATCATGGATTACCCCTACTCATTTATATTCCTATTTGTTAATAATATGATTGTTTTACCTCCTTCTTTAGTTATTTGTAGTGTAAACCTTTGAATGGTTGATCTAGGCAAGTGTATACTTAGCTCACCTTGTCTTATTATCTTATTGTTCTTGCCTTCTTATAGTTGGGTTCTCTATTTTAGGTTATGAAGAGTGTCATTATGATTTATAATTGGATTACAAGTGGCAATCATCTTCCCTTCTATCCTCACATTGCTTTACCTCTTTATAAAACATTGATATGATAGGTTATTTTAGGAGAAGTGTATTCTTATGGCAATCCTATAGTTCTTAGTGCGCATAAAAATAAGTAGTTATGGTCTTAAAATTTGGTACATCACCTCCTTTTAATTTTATAGTCTATATTACCCTATTATTTTTGAATCTATAGGTTTATTAGTAGTTTCAAGGTGATAACATGAAGGGAGCTAGCCCTATCTAGAGATTCACCTCACTGATTAGGACACCTATAGCCTAGAGGTGTCTCCATGCTATCACTTGAGTAAGGAGGATTGCATGACTACCTCAAGGGTGCAAGTTTTGATGATAAACTACATTGGTAATATTACTATGCATTATAAAAAGAGAAAGAAACATATTGATAATCTTCATGAAATTTTCACAAGGTGTATAAAATGTAATATTTCTCTAAATATTAAGAAATCAATTTTTGGAGAAATTGAAGGGAAATTTTTAAACCATATCATCTCTAAAAATGGCATATTAATTGATCTTAAATGCATTAAATAATTATTTCCTCCTAAAGATCAATATGGCCTTAGATCCTTTTTTCAAAAAATAAACTTAAAGCGTAAATTTATTAATTATTTTGCTGATAAATATAATATTTTATAAGTTATTTAAAACAAAATTTAGGTCTATGTCTGGGAAATAAATCTGATTTAATGTTTAATAGTTTGAAATATGCCATTACAAGTGCACTTGTACTTTCTAATCAAAATATAAACAAGCCTTTTTATTCTATGTTAATACAATTGAGAAATCTATAGGTGCTATTATTACTCAAAATGATGATAATCATGAAGAAATTCCTATTAGTTATATGAGCCTAGTTTTGAAAGATACTGAGACCTAGTATCCATTGATAAATTTTTTTATCATTAAATTCCTATTTGACTAAGTTTTTATATTTTTTGACATGAAATAAAGTTATTGTTTGATCAAATTTGCATGTCCTTAATAATATTTTGAAGCAATTTTACTATTCAATTAAGGTTAACCAAGTGGTTTTTTAAGATTCAAGAGTTTGATCTTGGATTTTAAACATCCAAGACCATTAAGGGAAATAATTCAGCTAAACATTTGGCTGAAAATGTGACCACTAGCATAAAAATTTTAGTCCTTTCAATTGATGATTATATTCATGTTAAACCTCAGTTGAAAACTATGAAGAATACTAAAATTACAAAATAGTTTAAATTTGGCCATGAGTTGCATGATTGGGACTGTTTATTTTCTTAAGATTATTGATACCAATTTATTATTTCCAAAATCAATCTTGTCCTAATAACTTAGATTAAAAACAAATAATATCACTTCATTTACAATATTTGAATTTGTTTTATTAGAATTTTTTTTGTTTGATAGGAACAAAGATGGTGTTATTTTACATTTCTTAACTCATGATAAAAAATAAAAGATCCTTGGAGGATGTCATAAATGTAGTTGTGTTGGTCATTATGCAAAAAATTACTACATACAAGATATTGCATACATGTTATTATTGACCTACACTCTTTTAATATTCATATAGATTAACATGTGCATGTTTATCTTGTCAAATTTTTACTAGAAGAGATATACTAGATACAATTCCTTTAAATCCTTTATTCATTAAAAAACCTCTTACTATTTGAGGTGTTTATTTTATCTCTAATATTCATCCACCTTATTCAACTGGTCATAGGTATATTTTAATAGCTATAGATTATTTCAGTAAGTGGCATGAAGCAATAACTTTGAATAATCATCTTATAGCTGAAGTTATTTTATTTTTTGAGAATCATTTTTTTTGGATTTGGTGTTCCCTATGAAATAACATCCAAAAATGGTCTTGAATTTATCACAAATGATTATCTATAATTTTAAGGTTGTTATTAAATTATTTATCTTCATTCCTCAAAGTAATATCCTCAAGGGAATGGACAGACTGAGTCAACTAATAATAAGTTGATTTAGATTATGAAAAAGTTGGTGTGTGTTAATAAAAATGATTAGAATTTTTATTTTTTTGAAGAATTATGGATAGATTGCATAATGGTTATATCTAAAACTAGTTATCCTCCATTCATGTTGGCTTATGGATTTGAAACTACCTTACCAATAGAACTCTAAATTTATAATGCTAGAACCACTCTTCAATATTTGACAAAATATACTAACATTATTAAGCAGAGAGTTAATGATATATTATCCCTTGATTGGATTAAATATATTACCTTATATAAATCATAAAAGGATATATAAAAACTTAAACAAATATTTGATAAAAAGGCTTTTAAAGGTGCTTTAATGTTGGTGATTTAGTCTTACACTAGGAAAAATCTCATGAAGAGATTGATAAACATTATAAATATGATTCATTTTGGCTTGGCCCTTATAAAATAACTATTGTTCTTGAAACTAATATTTTTCATTTGCAGGATATTTTTCTTTTCTTCTTTTTCTTATTTTTGGTTATGGTTAACTCTTTATCAAGATTTATGATATTTAATCATTACAAGAGGAAAGATATAATGTTCTACCATATCATTGTAAGTATATCATTATCAAGATATGAATACTTGGTCATTTTAGACTAATTTTTTTTATAAAAACAAGTACTCAATATTAGTGTGTTATGAAAGTTAATATGTTTTCATAGTTTGTAATCTTGGTTATGCATTGGTTTTTCATCCAATACAAATTTCCTTGTTATAGTCTTTCCAATTCTTTTACCACACTATCTGAATAATCCATCATTTTATGTCTTACATTTATAATGGGTTCATCCATAACTACTTAGGAAATTATTTACCTATATTTACTCCTAAGTCTATTTAAATTTGAAATGTTTATTTGTAACCTAATTTCACAAAGTGAAACTAAATAACAAGGTCACTAGTTTTATGCCTAATTTTATTACCCTTTATTTTTATAAAAAATATTTACATGATTAGTGATACTATATGATTCCCTTTGTTATAACATTTAAATATACTTGTGGGGGCTAGCTTGTTTGAATTTATTTAAGTAGTCATTTCTCTATGTATTTGAATATGAAATTTTTATATATTGAGAAATTTTTATACTTGTAACATTAATTCAAGATAAGGCACACCATAATATCGATACTATTTTAAGTACCTACTATGTTTATAAATTTAGTATTCTTGCATCTTATTTTTACAATCAATCAATAGACATTGTTTGTCATAAATGATGAACTAAATAATGTTCAATAAAAATTGACATTGTAGCTGTGACATAATTTGTTTTGTTAGAGAATTGATCTAAAATGTTTCAAGATGATAAAATTATTGCACAACATATTTTATGTATGACTCATGTGATAGTTGTATTCAATTTATATTCATAGGTTTATTTCTTTACTAATTGATCAAATTGATAAATGATAAGTAAGTTAAGAACATGTATTTATTGGTTATTTGATTACTCTACTTCTCCAACTGGAATGAAAAGTTGTGCAACTACAATATCCTCTTTTGTTACTTTGTATCAATGTTTCTTGGCACTATCAAAATCATTATAACACATAATTAAATTAACAAGATTTTTTGGTGAGTTATAAGGTGGTAGATTCATGTTTTAATTTTTATTGATATCACAATTTTTAAATTAAAAATCCTTAGCATCATTAATTTGGCACAATTTTTTATTTGAGGGGGGGATAATTGATTTCATAAGTTCTAAAGTTCAAATTTATTTAAACATTGGTATATTTCCTAGACACATTTAAATAAATGAGTATATTACATCTGATCTCTAGATTTAATACACTAAGTGAAAATTTGTGATGGTATGATATTAGATACACCATAATATATTTTTTGGTGGTTTTATTTTACATGGAATTAATTTTATTTATCTTCACTTTGAGCTAAAAAATTGTGTCAACAAACTTGGTGAAATCTAAAGGACTCGTTAGGTTTTTCCTAGATTAATTTTTGGGTTTAGAAAGCCTTGATTTTTTTGTAGTGGTGGTTATCCACTAAATTAGTGGACATGTCACTCAAGTTCATTAAATATTGGTTATGAAAACCACTTTGACATAAAAGGGTTTAATTTCTCAACTATCATACCATATTTTTTAGCTCTTTTTTAGAAGCTAAGATTTGCATGATTTTTGGTTGGACTTGGATGTGGGATTACACTTGTTTCAGTGATTTTTCATGCTCAAATATTTTTTGAAGTATGAATTGGTTGATTATTATTAATAAATGCATTTTATTATTTTCCATTTGTGGTAATTCTTGATGTTTTTGTAAAATAAATATTTTTGATTCAAATGAATTCGTAAAGAAGTCACTACATGACGTTTAAATGAAATTTTGAGAAGGAAGTAATGAAGGTAATATTTATTTTGAAAAAATCATTTGAAAAGTTGGTGAATTGTGAATACATTTCATTTATTGGTTTCAAATGGTAATATTGAGTTGTTATTATCCACAATTTGAAATATCTCCATGTGTTCTTATGCATGTTGAGTGTCTTCTTTGATATGTCTCTCTCATGCATGCATAAAATATCTTATGTAATAAATGGTGCATTCATATTATATCCTTTAATTTGATAGTCGAAAATCTTAAATGGTTTTTGGTTCTTTGTAACACTATTATTAGTTCAGTTAATATTATTTCTCTTTGACATACGATACCCATATGGTTGTTTTTAGGCCTACATGATACATATTTTAATAAATGGAATTAAATTTAGATGCATATGGTTTTGAGTGAAAAGATAAAATTATTGTGTTTGAAGTGGATTCAAAATATAATATTTTTTCATTGTGTTTATAATTAAATAATCCTAGATTTTTCATCTCTACATTCTTGATGTAATATGTTTATTTTGGTCAAAATATATGTGGGTTTTATTTTTGGTATCTTCTAGGTCATATTTTAAGGATTCAAAAAACATGTTTGAAGTGTTGAAATAGCCATATAGATATTAAAATTATAAGTTTTATTACATAGATGTTGAGTTCACAAAGATTATACCTTGCATGTACTTTGAAGATCATGAGGTGAATATATTTTTCATTTTGTATGATTTTTAAATTTGATATGTTACCATTTGATATTAAAAAAGACTTAATCAATTATTTTTAATATAGTTAAGTAGATATTTTTGAGCTCAAACACACAATTTCATATATTTTAAAATCTATAAAGTGGACACTTTTGATCCATTTTGAAATACAAGCATGTAGTAGTTTGGTATCATGAGTATCAAAGGTTTCATTATGCAAATAATTTTATGGTCTCTAAATTTGTGTCAATTTTTTAAATCAATTATGTTACATAAGATGATAAGTTATTAAAAATATTATGGTTTGTGAAAATAGAAAATTTAGACAATGATTTTTGAATGATGTGACATAATGGTTGTCATCATTTGCATATTAAGTGCATTTAGTTATTATTAATTATCACAAAGTTAGGGTTTTATGTAATTAATTTCAAATTATTCATATAAATAGATTTTTTACAAGGTTTTGCATTCAAAATGTACGTAAAACTGATTTTGGTAAAATTTGGCACAATTAATCTAGGATGCATGCATAAATTTGTAAAAAATATTATACAGTGTTTGACTATTTCATGAAATTCAGTGATTGAATTATTCCTTGTTTTTTATGTTCATTATAAATACTTGTTAAATATCATACACACATTGGCATGATATTAGAAACTATAAGTATTATTTGATGTTTGATAGTAGCATTTTTAAAGGGAATGTTGGCTATGACTTAAAATTCATTCATATTTCACTCATGATTAAATTTATACAAAGTTATTTATTAAAATTTACAAAATAGTAGTAGTATTCAAATTTATGGTAGTATCCACATTTGTTGAGAATGATGAAATACATATTGAATATTTATTTTTTAGATTATTTTATTGTATATGATTTTATTATAAGTTCTTATTTTAAAAAAAATTCAAAATAGTATGTCAAGTTGGATGATAGACTCCCATATTTTAGGAAGAAATTTTTGGAAAAAAAGATAATGAATAACAAGGTGATGATACCCCTTCATGTAACACCTCTTATGGGAGATATTTTCATGGTCATAGGGATACCAATAATTATTCTAGGCCTTTTCATCATGGAACTCATGTTTCTATTTATTTTGATGTTTCCAATCCTATTTTATGAACTTTATTGATGACATTCCATCTTCTTTTATGATTTTTCATGGTGCATGCTGGAGAGGCCCAAGGATATCCCCTTAGAGATATCATCCCTATGGATGAGGTACTAAAAATGAGTCTTATAAATACATGCATACTACCATTGAATCTATAACTAATGGTTTGGTTGTCTTTAATCATGTTGCTTACTTTCCTGAGTTGAATCCTAATCTTGATAATCCAAATCATTTCTTAGATATGATTACTATACTTTATTTACATATGCCAGATAAAACTACCTCTTATAGTAATAAACATATTGCCATCCATTTATTTAATGCAAAATCCCTCTCTGATTTCTTTTCTTACCCTGAAGTAACTCATCCATCCTCCATATGGGGGGCAGTTCAGGGTACTAAACAAATTTTAGAAGAAGGAAGTTCATGGAAAGTAGGTAATGGAAAAAAGGTGAAATTCTAGGAGGATGCTTGGTTAAAAGGAAACCCTTTGATAGAAGAATTCCAAGATAAAGAAGTAATTGACCGATGTAAGCAAAGATATGGAATTATGGTTAACCAATACTGGCAGAACAATTCCTGGGTGAACCTTAATGATACTGATCAAGATTTCAATAACATATAATTATCCCTCAACACTATCTCTCTCTATCCTAATATTGAAGATAAGATTGTATGGCATGATGAGCCTAGCGGTCAATTTAAAGTTTCTACCATTTTTACTTCAAAGGGAAATGGTAACCATCCTTGGTGGACGCATGCCTGGATCAAGGGACTCATCCCTAAAATCAAAATTTTCTACTAGACCCTTCTCCAAAACAAAATCTTGACTCTTGACAATTTACAGAAAAGAGGAATATATATAGTGAACAAGTGTATTATTTGTAAAAATGGTTTTGAAGATAGAGATCACTTGTTTGTGAACTGTTCCTTTATGTAGAAAGTTTGGAAAGATATCCTCAATCTTTGGGGTATTGTGTGGATTCACCACAAAAGTGTGGAGCTATCTTTTAAAACTTGGTATTGTCCCTCTAAGAATCCTGATGTTCTTTTTTTGTGGAAACTAACTCTTCCCCATATTTAGTGGGGAATATGGAAAGAAAGAAATAACCATATATTTAGAAGTAAAGAACTTCCAGGATGGGTGGTGGGGTAGAACATTATTAGAGCTATTAAGGATAATTTCTCATCGCAAAGGGATCCCAGTCCAACCTTTCAAATTGATAATCCCTTAAGATCAGAAAAGTCTAATGTAAAAATTGAAAATCCTAGACTAGGTGTTACTTGGAACGTCCCCCCTCATGGGTGGATCAAAGGAAACTTTGATGGAGTTGCTAAAGGGAACCTGGGGAATGTAAGATGTGGAGGAGTCTTGAGAAATCATGTGGGAAATGTAATTGATGCTATTGCCATCCCCATTGGTAAGTCAAACTGTCATATTATTGAAGCTTCGATTGCCCTTCAAACTATCAAACTAGCTATTGAATTAGGATATCCTAAATTATGGCTGGAAGGGGACTCCTTGAATATCATAAATATTTTAAACAATAAAAATTTTGCTTCATGGTCTATAGAGGCTATGGTGATGGAAATGAAAACTTTAATCAAAAAATTTGAGAAAGTTAGTATTACCCATACTTACCGTGAAGCTAACGGAGTTACTGATTGGATTGCAAATCACGCGATTTAAATAAGACACAAGGTGAGGTGGCAAGATACATTAAACAATAATGTGGATCTTAGAGCACTCATTCATCATGATGTAATTTATGCAAAGGAGGGAAAGATCAGCTTGGAATATAAAACCAATGATTTGGTGGAGTGGCTTCACGGAGAAAGGTTTACACTCATTAAATAGAAATGTTCTAGAGTATGTGAAGCAGATTCTGTATGTGCCTAAAAAAAGGTGAGTTTTGTTCCAAATTGGTAATAGTTGGGTTCATTGTTTAACTTACAGTGTTTGGGCATTAAAGGATAGTTGTATGGCTCACATAAGGAAAGGAGAACCAAGGAAGCAGGAACCCAAAAATTGTGAAGAGTGGAAAGCAAAACAAGATGTCTAGAAGATTCTTCAGAGACAGAAGGTTGTGAGCTATATGGAAAGGCTTCATGGCTCAAAACCCCATATTACAATGGATTTTTTCAAAAATTAGACTGATGATAGGGTCACCCTGCATGGCATCACGATGAATCTTATCGAGGAATTCATAGTAGAGGTCATGGGGCTTCTAATGGAGGGAATAAAATTCTCTAAGCAGACCAACATTTCAAATGAGGCTCTTTGCAAATTCCCAAAGACAGATGTTGAGGAGTAGCAGTTGGAAAAAAGTGGGGACTTTTTTGAATTAGAGTAGATTAAGGGTATCTGGAGGGATGTTTTATGCTGTATTCATGAGTATTTCATACTTGATGGAAGAAGTAAAAGAGTCCACAAGTTTCATTTTGTATTTATTATTCACTTTAAGCACAAAGTAAGAATCTCCTTTCCTTTTTATTTGCATTTCTCTTTGCTCCAAAGTTTGTTCGCTCATAGGAAAAAGGAGTCTCATCCTATATTGCATGAGGGATTAATTCTTATAATTGAAGGTCACTGCAAGAATAAGGCCATTGTAATGAATCCTTATTTGGGAAAAAATAAGGACTTACAGAGTAATAAGAATGAAATAGAAAAAGGGAAAGAAAAAGCTAAATTTAAATTCCCTAGTTTCAAAAATGAGACAATTGATGAGGAAACAGAGTGGGAAAGTACTAAAAATTCTAAGGAGGAGAGTGTGGAGGAAGAGGGAGGAACAGAAAGTAGGCAATCAAGTTCCAGTGAGGAAGAAGAATTTCAAGATAAGAAAGAGAAAGGAGTCACTACAGAGGAAAAATTTGAAAATAGTAACCATGAATCTAAGGAAAACCAACAAGTGTTGGAGGAAGCTGATAAAGAATTGGATGATCCTTTTGAGGACCTTGTTTCGATAAATGAGAGGGAAAATCTAGTTCAGGTCGCTAACCCAGTAATGGAAATAGGAGCTCAAGTTAAGGATGTTAGTAACCAAAATGAAAGCCCTGTTGAAACTAAGGAACAAAAATGAATGGAAAGGGAGGATCACATAGAAGAAGCTGGAAATAGTCCAAAAAAGAACACAAAAGATTGGAGAGATAAAAGGCAGAATGATGAAAGGCACCCTCCTATGAGATTGGCCAATTATAAAGTAGATGCTATCCTTCAATTCGATTTATGGATGTATAAGGAGATAATGGAACTCAATAGGAAAATGGAAATAATGGAAGGTAACCAAGAGGTAGTTCAGAACAAAATTAGTATCATGGAGAAGCAAATGAGGGACATTCCCATCAAACTCAAAGACTATGAGAACAACCTAAGGGAACTCATTAAGGAAAGCATAATGAAGATGGAGGAGGTTACATCTAGCATATGTGCTGCTGTAGTAAATATTGGAAAAAGAGAAAATGAGGAAATCAAATCCTTGGAGGGGCCTAGCAAGAGAACTAGACAGAGCTCAAGAAAGAAAGTAATGCAAGAGGGAGCCACGTCAGTGGCTATTGCCATTCAGGACACTACTGTGAAAGGTAAAGAAGCAGTTAAGATGATCTTGGAACTAGAAGAATAGATCCTAGATCTTTTAGTTGGTTGAGATAACTGGTTTCATTACCTAGTTTTATGTATTCTCATTACTTCGGAATTTCAAGGTCTCTGTAAAACCTGGGGTCTGTCTTTTGATTTTCTGTTCTGATGGTTTCAGGTCCATGTAAAACCAGATTTTGATACTTCTTTGAAGTAGGTTTTTGGCTTTGCCTGTGGACGTTACTGTTTTATCCTTCTCCCTTTGTTTCAGGGTTTCAGGGTCCCTTCAAAACCTATTTTTACCTTAATCTAAAACATATTGTCATCCATATGATTATACCCTTGGTGACACTTGTGATGAAAAAATTAAAGATAGAGTTTGATAATGATTATGGGGGGCACTAATTTGATTGATTTTCTTCTTGTTTCAATGGAGTATATAAACTATTAGATAGATAAAGGCTTCCAATCATTGTCCTTATTTTTGTGACTCTGATTGATATGGTTATGATTTTTTTGAATTTATGTTTCATTTTATTGGTATGATATGAAAAATTTGTAGATTTTGAGTTTCTATTGATAGTGTCATTTTTTACATTAATATAATTTATTTATATAACAATATTGATAATTTCTTTTAGGAAGTAGTATATTTAGTATTTATGTAATTTATTATGTTTAATTTTGTATCATTTATTATTATTGGATAAATGATATTTTATGTATGATGATGTAAAAATAGGTTTAGATCATTTAATATTAAAATTTATGGATTATTTATTATATGCATAGTTAGATAATTGTCTAAATAAATGTCAAACAAGTCAAAGGGTCCCCACCCATTAGAAATTAAAATTTGGTCTATATTATTATATAATATCCTACTATTATTTTAAGTTAAAATTATAATTTAAGCTATAAAAATTTTAATTTATAAAGTAGCCTAATTTACTTTAAAAGTTAATTAAATATAACTAAAATTTAGTTGTAACTTTATTCATAACTATTTTAAGGAGAGTTAATTTATAAATAGATTAAATACACCTAAAAATAGGGAAAACACAAACTTATAAAGATATTTTAAATGTTTTAAAGTTTTCTATATTTTCTTCTTCTATACAAGCATCTCTAAGATCGAATAATCACTTTAGATATATCAAACAATGCATTCTATGATGATGAAGCAATATATTTGAAATAACATAGGTTTATCTAGGTTTCTTAATTTATTGCAAAGCAATTATTTAAATATTATTATATATTAATATCATTTTATGAATGCATATATGTAGTCATGTGCAAAAAACTTCATCTACTTGACATGAATAATGATGAATATATCATAGTTTGTGATAAATTATTAATCTATTGATTGTACTTTGATTTTCATTTAAAGATCATGCTTGTAATGAGATTCTTTTTAGTTGTTTCTCAATTAATTTTACCTTTTAAAAATTATAATATGATTCTTATTCCAAGTTATGCACATATTTCTTTCTCTTTTAAGTTAGATTTCTTGCATTTCTATTTTAGATAGATTGTATCCTTTTTATTTATATTTGTTATTTGTTATTTCTATTTTCACTTGTTTCTCTTTCTAAGTTAAATATTTTATTTTTGTTTTAGTTTAGGTTTATGTATTTAGTTTCCTTTATTTTTTGTTTATCTCATTTATGTTTTATATTTTGTTTTTATTTATTTTATATTTTATTCTTAGTTTATTGTAATTCATTGATTATATTAATTTCTATTTTGTGTACTATTTGGGCATGATTTTCATTATTTAGTTTAGTTTTTAAAGGTTTCTATTTTTTTTAATTGTTTGGTCTTAGGTTTATTTATATAGAAGTTATTGATTAGGTTCATAAAAGTAGTTATCTTTATTAGTGCATTCATTAATTTAGTTCATGTTCTTATTTCTTAGTTCATAGTGTTAAGTGATTATGATATTTTTCATTTACATTTCTTAGTTGATAGTGTTAAGTGATTATGATAGTTTTAATTTTTGTTTCTTTATTTGTTTATCAATTTCATTTTTTTAACTTATGATTTAGTTTCTTCCATTGATTTTCATTTAGTTAATTTTAGACTTGTGTCATTAAGAGATTAAAAAGAGAGATATTGACAAGATACCTTTAGGTATCAAAGATCTTTCCTTCAAGATATTGCCTCTTTCATAAGATTTACTATGTTGGATAGGATAGATTTACATATTTAATTTGAATTTTATTTTATTAGGAAATAAATATTTCATTTATGAAATATAATATGCTTAATTCAATGTTTGATTTACTGAATTATTCTTAGAATGATTAAAAAATTAGTCTATACATCTTAGGATAAATATTTGTTCCATATATCCCCTATCATTAAACTAGTATAATTATATCATGACCTTCATGATAGATGAAATGATTGATTTGTTTATATGATAATTTTCACTATCAACCAACTACTAAATTTTCCTTTGCATTGAAGAGTGAATTGGGCATCTAAAGGCACACTTGTAGGATAAAATCAAATTCAATCAAAGGAGAAGGCATTTACTTTTGTTAGTAAAATGGAAGGTAATTTTTTTTATTTGTCTTATTATTTTATTACATATCTATATAAAGTTTTAGACTAATCTTATAAAATGAATTGAATTATTTATTTAGTTTCTTATAGACATTGAGGGGAAGGGTCCTCACCCATACAAGGATATATTTGGAAACAAAATAGTTGGTAATCCAAAAAAACATAGAAACAATCAACTAAAATAAAAACCCATAATGATTACAACCAAAAAAATTAGGGACAAACCTTGAAGAAGTGACAAGCTAAAATTTTGATAAGAGAAACAAATGAAAGTAAATAAAGAATATAAGGGCTATACAAGTCAAGACTTTAGGAAAGTACATTTTTATACTAGACCCACATGAGTAGAGGAACCTTCACCACCCTCTATGATGTGCTTAGTTGGTGTGAACACACCACCCAAAACTACTACATCTACCATAGATGAAGGCAATCTTATATGATCTAAGTGATCATGCACCTATAAACCCTCACTCCATATCTACTAGATAATATTGATTCTTCCTCCTCCATAGCTTCCACCACACCCTTGTTATTATAGAAATCCACCAAAAGCTATGTTATAAAAGCCAAAATACCTGAATAAAAATGAATAATATATTGATGTAGATATGGCAAGGGCACAAGTTAGTCATTCACAAAGAGAGAAGGGGGAAAACATATAATGGACTATCCACCATCAACTTTATAAAATCATGTAGTTTCACAAAATGAGCTTGAAACTCATGAAAAATAGACATAGGAACTATATTTAGGCACTAAAAGTTGGAGAAAGGTAAGGCAAAACCATCTAATTCTAGGTATATGTTTAACCAATTAACCAAACCACCTCTTTATTCCTTCCACACAAATATATCTACCATAGTCCTTACCACCTCACTATTTATAATAGTTCATAATAGGTTTCTAGAAAAGATGGATGATATATCTACATTACTTTTATTCATCCATACAACATGTAGATATTATTCACCAATAATGGTCATGATAGCTCTCAATACCTCCGTATTTGGTAGCTAAAATACTAACTTTATTCGATGATTAAAGACACTATCATAAAAGGCCATCTCCATTTCTTCTATGTGGACTGATAGAATGGGATTGATGATAGCAATGCTAACTACTACCAAGTTCATCACTAACAACACAAAACAACACACAAAACAAGGGGTAAAATAGGATATAATGACATATAATATCAATATAAAATCTGAGGGACACCATGTAGCAAGCTATCTTATTAAAAACCACAAACCATAGGAAATGAAAGCTAATAAATGATTTAGATCAAATCAATCCACAAAGTATCACTATAATGAGTTGTAATTATGAGAAGGTGGTGATTTAGATTTTTTTCAAGTAATTCTAAGCCAAGATACCTTTCATACTCATTATATGTCACCATCTCTTATAATTAGTTAGGACCCCAATTGGAAAGGAAATCCACCTACTTATTTACTTCCCTAAAGTAATGGGTAACTGATTAGGACACCATCTCATCTAAAATTGGCCAATCCATGTTAAGGATGTTATTCAAAAACCATGCCTTAGCTTCATGGTTTTGGATAGCTTCCACAATGACTTTAGAGTCACTCTCAATCACCAAGTGTTCGATGCCACAATGTCAATCAAGATAAATACCCAAAAATACTACTTGAGTGTCATCTTCATTATTTATTCATGTTGTCAATCTAAAGTGCACCCTATTAGAAGGTGTAAAATCAAACCTTCACTTCAGTTTAAATAATGGGAACATGTCAAAGTGTGGGAGACTCTAAAAGTTAGAAGAACATCTAGAGAGGGCTGGTTCCCTTTGGATCTATCACCTAAAACTAATACTATGCTTGGAAAAGGGATTGAAATTGATATAAACTCATAAAACATGTAAAGGTAGGTGACACACCAATATTTTAGACAATTGAAATTGTACAAAACATACTATAAGACACTTTCATACCTAAAAATATCACTTCACTCACTCTTTGATCAACTTTCACATAAGTATTTCACAAAAAGGAACTGACTAACTATCAATCTAACATGGGAGGGTAGTTGTCCACTTCCAAACCAATCAAAAAACTATCTATGGTAGTTATAATGACCTTTTAAAGATATGAAACACTTCATGAAGGTGATAAAATTTAGATAGAGTCAAAGGAAAGTATACATTCACTTAACTACATCAATGAATTCATAAGACACACTTTAATTCAACTTGTAAATGGAGGAGTTCAATATTTTATTCCATCCAATAGGTGTTATAGTACAAATATTGGCATATAATATACCTATTAAAAATAATAAGTCTTATCTCCTTTAATAAGAAAAAATGAATCCATATATATAGAAAGGAGGGGACTAGCATGCAAACTAGTCAACAATGCCCTCATAAGTAGTTCAAACTACCTTAAAACTATGTCTCTTTTGAAAAATACATGCAAAATACCAATTCTACCAAGATTCCACATGAATAAGGTCTTAAAATCTTAAGAATACTAAAGAGAGACTTTTCAAGAACTTGATTTGCATGTTAATAGAGTTAAACATGACTAATTTGGTGGAAAAGTCATTATACAAAACCCTCAAAGTCATCCTTAATTATATCTACTTGAATAAGTCCTTACATAATTACCTATCAAATGAGTTTGTTAGAGTTTGAATTGGCATTATTCTTAGTTATTCTTGAATATGCATGTGTGAATACCTTCTTTGGTGCTAAAAACCTCTTACAATCTTCAAGTTAGAAACAAATCATCTTTTGATCATTTGATCATCTTGGACATCACCATTGGAGACCTGCAAAACTCACACTAGGGTTAGAAAAATATATATACCTACATTTTCCCTTGATATAATTGAAGTATATGATATTCACTTGAATAAACCATGAACATTATTTATTTTATTTTAAAATCTAAACATTATTGCTTGGGACATATGTCCTCATCTCATGCCCTTGATCTACTTTGACTAATCTCACTGCATTGATATCTTAGGAGTCTCTTATTCTTAACTTTCATTATTGGCCATTGATTATTGACTTGGGCTTTGAAAATTGTGATGCTTGGTACCATCAGATTCCTTCTGTGTACCCTACCACTAGTCTGCATCTAGTTAAAGTGCTTATGCCATGTGGCATCCTTACATGAAATATTAACATATTAACTCAATTCAACCACTAGATCTTTATATTCTTGATTAAACATGCTTGTGACACTTTTCTACATGATTGAACTTGGTTGTGACACATATGACTACCATGTTTCATTTCTAGATCCACTGACTTATTGACTTGATTCTTGCCATTGGATTTTTATTTACATGATTAAACATGCACCATTATAACTACCTTGACTCCTCAACATAGATCATCAATATTTATTTACATGATTAAATGTCCACCATTAGATTTTGATTTAGGTAAATATTGACTCATTGACCTTGGGTGATCCCCATGTGTTTTTGATCTTTGATTTGATTGAGTTCAATGTCGACACTTGGTAACTCTATAATGACTTATAATTTTTAAATCCAAATGGTTAATTTTAGTAGATTTAATTTGGTATCCCCTCACATGTCTCACACTATTAAGTCATTTATAAAGTCTTATAACTTGAGACTGAAGGCATGCCAAGACACTAAACTTGTATGAGATAATCATAGCATAAAATACAACTTATTAATGGACTTCCCAAGTATACTTACTAAACATAAAAAACATACTGACCCATAAGAAAAATTAGCATGATAGAAAAAGTTTCAAATGGTAGGGGTGACATTTTGACTTGTGAGGTCAAAATTCATCAACATTTTGGCAACTCAACTATGAATCATGCCTACTATGCTTGAGAACCAAACCATATACATGACTTTAGACTCATAAGAAATGATAAATCTAATTCATTATTACAAGTACAATTTGACTTGAAAATAAGATGACTCTTTTGGGATTTGAAACACCTTTCTGACTGTGACATAATAGGATTGAAGGAAAATAATAGCTAAACTATAAATTAATGGCAACTAATCTAAGGAAAATAGGAAAATAATGAAAGGGAAGCAAATTACTGCTTGTAATAATCACTTATTGACACAAATAAAACCTAAAAAAACTAATGTGAATTGATAAAATTTCCTCCAAGATCAAATGGAAAGCTATTTGGTCTATCATATAACCTTGAAATTTATTTTCCATGTCTTTATAGCTCTCTTCTACAACTAAGAGCAATTAAATGCCCATGTTTTCTTGATGATATAACTAGGCCTCCAAATTCCATTCTTAGGTATATGGATTGAAGATATGGATCCAAGATCTAATCATATTCTTCCTAAATTATTCTTTATTGCATGAATAATTCTAATTATTATTCATTTATTGGCTACCAATCATCTAATATGTCTTCCATTGTACATTCATTATGCTTGACATTGACAAGTGGCTTATTCAAATCTTCATGACTAGATTCGTGTACCTCTTTAGGCATGTTTTATGACAATATCTCTTTATTTGATTTGAGCTAGATAATAATAATTTGAGGAACTATATCAGCAAACACATGTTCATTCTTCTTATCTTCATGAATCTTCTCTTCTTATGAGCCAAATTGGATAGATTCAATAGTTGGTTGGTCTTTAGGATCTTCTATGGGAAGTGTGAGACCCTAAAAATCTTGATATCCAGTACAAATATCCATATATTATTTCCATAAATAATCATAATTACCTTGACTCTTATCTTATTTGGTTAGAATGCATTCATTAATGGTCAATTTTACAAGTTCCTGAGAAGCATCTTGATTTTGGAAAACTATTATGTGATTAAGAGAATATTGAGAAACAACCATCTTTGGCACATCTAAAATATTTTCCTAATGGATCTCATATTCTACTTAAATCTCATCTTATAATTCATATCCTTTGACATTGTGAAAGATTTGATCATGCTCTTCTTTCTCCACAAGTGTCTCAATGATGATTTTTTGTTGATCTTCAATTGAAACCCCTTTCTCATCTTCATGAAATTCATTCATTTGAGATATAAATTCTTCATTTATCTCACAAAGGAGAGGTTATTTCTCCAAAAGTGACATGGTTAACCCCTAAAAGTATTCCATAATATGAGAAAGGTCTACAAAATTTACCATAGATGCCTAATTTTGGTCATGGAGTTACTCTTCTTAGATCATCTTCACCTTCTCTCTCTATTGCACTATTTATTGAATGACTTTCCATGAAGTAAAGGTATTAGGATTTTGAGGAGGAAGGGGTGGGGGTTAGATATCAATAGTGACTTTTGGGATTGATTTTATCATTTGGGCTTATGCTTAGCTACTGAATTTGACTCTAGGTTGGAAAATTTGGTCTAAGAACTTCTAGTATTGAAAGTACTAAATATTGAGGCATGATTGGGAAAATTTCTTGTTGAGATGGACTTAGAATACATGGATATTTATATGGTGAAGCAAGAGGTATTAAATATTGAGACTGAGATTGGTTACCTAATAACTCTTACTTATAGGATGATATCTATTTAGCAATCATTTTCCTTACCTTCTTCATTTCCTCCATCTCATGATGAAAATTTAGAGAGTTTTATAAGGGTGGTTTATATTGGAATAGATATGGCTCATTTGGTTGAGAATGATATGCATATAGATCATACTGGGATTGATGATAAGGAGAAGAATGATGGAATTATTTTTTGTAGGCTACCATGGCCTAGAAAATCATGAAGATAACTAGAATTATGAACAAAATTGTTGTTTATACCTTAGGATAAGGACCATATGAGTACTAGAAACTAGTTCTAAATATTAATATGCTACAAACTTATACTCTAATCACTAAATTTATGTCCCAGTGGGCATGCCAGAAAATATTATCAATCTAAAGTGTAACCTATTAGAAGGTGTGCAAGTAAACCTTCTCTTCAACTAAAAAAAGGAAACTTCTCAGAGTGTGGGTGACTCTAAAATTGAGAGTAACCTCTAGAGAGGGTTGGTTCCCTTTGGATCTATCACCTAAAACTAATACTATACTTGGAAAAGGGAGAGAATTTGATAAATAATCATAAAACATATAAAGGTAGGTGATGCACCAATATTTTGGACACTTAAAATTACACAAAACACACTATTAAACACTTTTCAAACCTAAAAATATCACTTCACTCACTCTTTGATCAGATTTCACATAAGAATTTCATAAAAAGGCACTGACTAGTTAGCAATCTAACATGGGAGGGAAATTGCCCACTTATAAAATAATAATAAAAACTCTCTATGACACTTAAAATTACCTATTAGAGCTATAAAACACTTCATAAATGTGATAAAATTTAGATAGAGGTAAAGGAAACATACATTCACTTAACCACATTAATGAATTCATAAGACACACTTCAATTCATCTTGCCAATGGAGGAATTCAATATTTTATTGAAAACATAAGTCTTGTCTCCTCTTACAAGAAAAATTGAAGCCATATATATAGACAAAGGAAGGAGGAGGGGAATACCATGCAAAATAGTCGACAATGCCCTCATAAGTAGTTCAAACTAACTCAAAACTGAGTCTCTATTGAAAATGCATGCAAACTTCCAATTCTACCAAGATTCCATAGGATGAAGGTCTTCATATCATAGTAATACTAAAGAGATATATTTTAAGAACTTGATATGCATGTTCATAGAGTTAAACATGACTAATTTGATGGAAAAGTCATTGTTTAAAACCTCAAAAGTCATCCTTAATTCTATCTACGTGAATAGCTCCTTACATAACTACCTCTTTAATGAGTTTTCTAGAGTTTGAATTGGCATTAGTCTTAATTATTATTTAAGATGCATGCATGAAGTACTTATATTGCATTAAAAACCTCCCAAAATATTCAAGTTAGCAATCAATTATCTTTTGATCATTTGAGCATCTTGGACAACACCATTGGAGACCTGCAAAACTTTTACCAGGGTATATATATATATATATATATATATATATATATATATATATATATATATATATATATATATATATATATATATAGACACACACACACACACACACACCTAATATATATATATATATATATATATATATATACACACAGGCACACACACACACACACACACCTACATTTTCCCTCAATATACTTAAATTCTGATATTTAAATGAAGAAACCATAAACGATATTTATTTTATTTTAAAATATGAACATTATTACCTCAAACATGTGTCCTCATCTCATGCCCTCAATCTAATTTTATCAATATCACTCCATTGATCTCCCAAGAGTTTCTTGTTCTTCAAGTTCATCATTGGCCATTTATTATCAACTTGATATTCCAAAATCATGACACTTAGTACCATCACATTCCTTTTATGACACCAATCTACATTTGGTTAATGTGATTATACCATATGGTAGCCTTACATGCAATATTGACCTATTGACTTGACTCACACTACTAGATCTTTATCTACTTGATTGAATATGCTTGTGACACTTGTCTACATGATTGAATTCACATGTGACACATGTCACTAATGCATTTCATCTTTGGATCCATTAAATTATGACTTGATCATTTCCATTGGATTTATATTTATAGGATTAAACATGCACCATTAGATCTACCTTGACTCCTTAATACAGATAGTCAATCTCTATTTTCATGATTAAATATGCATAGTTAGACCAACTCATTGACCTTGGGAGATCCCTGCATGACATCAATCTTTGATTTGATAGAGCATGGTTTTGATACTTGGCAGCCCTATGGTGATTTATAATTTTTAAATCTAAAACTATTTCTATTATCTTTAATTTGGCATCCTTTCACACATCCCACACTGTTAAGTCATTTTTAAAGGCTTATAAATTTATAATAAAGACACATTGAGACACCAAACCTGTAGGGGATAATCATAGCACAAAATACAACACATTAATGGACTTCTTAAGTATACTTATTAAATGCAAAAAAAAATTAACCCTTAAGACAAATTGGCATGATAAAAAAATTGTGAATGGTTGCAGTGACATTTTAACTTTGGAGGTCAAAATTTGTCAATAGTACCATCTTTAAGACTATCATATGATGCATGAATAAAGGAACTGGTGTAATCCCTAATACAACAACTAGTACATGAAGCTCCTAGATTCCCATGTGCTAAACTATTAAAGTTTAATTTGGAAAAAATTATAGGGTGAGGGGATGGGGAGGTAATGATGTGATCTTATGGATTAGACCTGATTACTAGTGACCCATTAATAGGGGTAAGTGTGATCATCATCCAATTAGGTTTAATTAACATGTCCTTGGAGGAGAGACTAGCATGATTCCTAGCTAAATGAGAAGATACGACCTCAGAGATGGCCATTTCTAATTTTATTATAAATGTTGATAATAAAATAGATTTATTATAAAAAATATTTTTATTCTATTATTTATAAATAATCCAAATGAGGATTGCAAGGATGGATAACCAAATATTCCTTAGAACATCTCCCTCTCATCCAAGATACCAAGAAGAAATAATAGAAATAATGAAGTGGAATGAGCCCAATGCCAACTCAACATGTTTCATAAAAAGTACTATAAGGATGAAATGAGGGACATAAGAACAAAAGGTGATCAATGGATTCTTCCTCATTGAGACAAATTTTGCATCTAGAGGGGTTGCACCAACCCATTTTCTTAAGCCTATCATGAGTTAAATTTTTGTATTGAGTCTCAATATAAAAAAACACTCTATATTTTGGAATCCCCTTACTATTTTAACATATAATAATAACATTTGGACACTAGTCTCCCTCAAATATTATAATCTAATACCCCAAATTAACGTTTCAACAAATTGATTCCTCCTTATTACTAGTAAATACCTTACACTTACTCAAAATGGATTCAAACAACAAATTTTGATTGAGATGGCTATGATAATTCTCAAGGTTATTCCATTTACTAGCACCAAAATACCCCTAACCTCCATTCTCAATAGAGTCTCTAACCTTTTTTTTTTAAACATCATAAATAATTATTATGGCTTCATCTAACTCCATTAAATCATGTAGCAGCTAATGACCATTCTACAAATCATCCAAAAATTTTGGTTTCCCACCATTGTTTATGACCCAAGAGTTATTATTAGTAATGAGAGGTATATAATGGAGAAGGAAATTACAAATGTGATAACCAGTAGGTAGTGAAGCCATCAAGAGAATAACCATTATATGCCTAGACCCCAATATTATTTCTAGATGATTTTATTGTGCAATGATGATGGATTTAAATAAACACTCCATACAAACTTAGCTCCCAAGACTATGTTCTATAATTTTTTTAATCCAAATTCTAGCTCCACTAGATTTACTTGGGTGACAAACTCTATCCTAGCTAACTAAATGAACTTTCTTAGTCTCATCGCTACCTTGCCAAAGAAAGATATATATTTGGTCAATGTTGTTCATATCTGTTGTTAGAAGCCTCAACACTAAAAAGAGGTATATTATAATGGTGCTTAATATTGATTTAATGAGTGTAATCATGCCACCAAAGGAGAGAAATTTAAGGGAACACCAAAATACTTCATAAATAATTTTCCAATTTTGAAGTTCAAGTATTAAGTTAATCTTGGTTGTTTTACCTTGTCAATGTTTTTGAAATATATGTCATATTTATAATCATTGACATGTTTCCCTAACACTATATCATAGCTATATATAAAATATATGAAATAAGAAGACTACCTAATGGTAATTTGCCCAAATATATTGGTATCATCCAAAAAATTTTGGTGTGAAAAATTATCAACACCCTCCATTAGAATTAATCCATTAATCAAATTATAATATTTTAAAACCTAACTAGATTTACTCAAGGCCTAAACCATCAAGATGGGGGAGATCAGGTTGCCTTTCATGATGCCCCTTATAGCATTGAAGAAACCCACAGTGTTTTCATTGACCAAAATAGATAACTTAGTTGTGGATATACAATTAAATATCCACTCACACCAATATTTATCAAATTCAAAACATTCTAATAATTTCATCATGAATATCCAATTGAACTTATGATAAGCCTTATTTATGTCTAATTTGATAAGTATGGTTGTTTTCTTATTCAAATTCAAAAAATACATAAGCTCATGGATAATAATGATTCCATATTGAATATGTCATCCTTAAACAAACTTCCTTGCTCTGGGAAAATAAGGGATGAAATAAAATATTATAATCTGAAATAAATTACTTTAGAGATGATCTTATAAATGGTATTTCATAGATTAATAGGTCTAAAATCATATAAAAATGATTGAGTGTCCCCTTTTAGAATCAAAGATAAGAGTATGCAATTGATCTTATAAGGCTTGTAAGAAAGTCATAGGAAAGCCATCAGGGCCCAAAGCTTTATCTTTATTCATAGAAAAAACCACTTTTTGGACCATGTCTTGGGTGAATTGGGTGAGAATAAGGTCATTATATTCCCTTGTAATCATTTTAATAATGACATTAAGTAATTCATCTTGAGATCTAATGTCAGAATCTTCAAGACAAGATAAAAGAGATGAAATGAACTTGATTTCTTCCTTTTTATATCATAATTTTTTTCTATAGGTATGATATTATCAAAAATTATTTTTGAAATTCTATTTATAATCCTTATAACACTTTTGGAATAATTTAAAAACTTGGTGTTCATATCACCTTCTCTCAGCCAAGTTTCTCTCAATTTTGGTTTATAATAGATTTCTTCTCTGATATGAAATTCTTCATGTTATATTAAGAGAGAGTGATTTTGAACATAAATATATACACATATAAATTTTAGTAAAATTTAATTTATATATCTACTTACACTCTTTTTATTTCCTCAAAAATATTTTTGAAATGAGTTTTGTTCCAATGTTTGAAGCAAATTTTGATGAAAATGAGTTTTTTCTCAAATTTATGCATATAGTTTCCTTTTGAGGAAGGAAAATATTGCCACCAAAATTTCAATTTTTCAATTATGGAAGGATATCTTGGCCACATTAACTCAAATTTGAAAGGCCAAAAGGGAGGTTCCTAATCTTCTATAATTTCTAGGTCAATCAGAACATGATTAGATCTTGACAAATGAATAATGCAATTTTAAAAAACCCATGAAAAACTAAACCATAAAGGTTTAATAAAGAATAAATCCAATATTTCCATAATATTTCTAAATTATTTTCTTATATTGGCCTAAGTGTACAATATTTCCTTATGGATAACATCTATGAGCCTCACAGAATCTACAAAGAATGCAAAACCTTTCTAAGACATAAGCGATCTTCCCATTCCTCCCCATTTATCTTTCAAAGTGAGAATGTCATTGAAATACCCATATAGATTGAATTTATAATTTAGATGAGAGTACATCATTTTAATTATTACATTCTAATACTTACACTTTAACTCTAGACTATTTAGGCCATAAACATTGAAAAATAAAAAAATTATATCAGAGGAAAGGTCCTTGATCTTACTCCATTTCTAGTTATCATTGTGACCTAAAAGAGTCACTTTAATTTTAAAGTGGTTTTAAATCATCACCAAATCAATTTAATAACTAACCAAATCAACAAACCAATCTTTTTAACTTGGCCAACATTATAGTATAACTTTCTACACCTCTTCCTTGATCAATTTGGTTTCTTGAAAGATGATAAAATATAGGTGAAAAGGGGCAACTAACACTTTAAAAAGTGAATAATATTAGGGTAATTATAACCCCAAACATTCCAAGAGATGATATCAATGAATTGGGTGAGGGTATTTTCACCCCTTGCACACTAGGATAAAATATGGTGATGGGATTTTGATTCTCCAAAAACCGATGTTCAACAAGTTTCTATGAATTTGTTTTTCATCCTATTTTACTTTTCTTCCCATAATTAGGTTTATATAATATACATACATATTTAGATATGAAAATAACTTACTTTAACCCAAAATTATTATTTAAATATCTACCATTAGTATAAATTCCCCTAACAACCTTATTCCATAAGATTCCTTCATCATCCTCAAGATTTGAATTATTTGTCCCTTCTAGGTCTAAGGCTTCAATAATAAGAACAAATTCCCTCTAATACATCAAATATGCTATCTATTATAATTAATAATCAACAATACCTTATAAACCTTCTATATCTTTTTAAATATATCTATAGGAAATAAGTTGATTAGAGGAAAGAGTGTTAAACGAATTAGAAGATTGAGTTACTAATTTTTTTGTAGCATTCACCATAGCTTGGATGGAAGAGGGATCCACTAGATCTTTAGGAGGTTGAAATATGGGTAATTTATTAGTAGGAAAGGTTGGATATTTACTAAACCAATCTCAATTATTAAGTTTAAAATTTTGATCTAAGGCTAGGGAATATTTGGCCTTCCACATTTTCTTAACCTTCAAATCAAAATTTTTATTACATGGGTGATGTAATAGGAGACAATATTTATTTATATGACCAATATTATGTCATCTATAATAGTGAAAGGGAAGATTTTATAGGTTAATGTTTTACACCCATTTTATTACAAAGTATTTGAGGACAATGGCCTCTAGAATTTATTCCTTTAAATCCACATTCGCCTAGATTTAACATAATTTTTTAGCATTCCATATAGAGAGGTAGGGTCAATAGATATGAAAATACCAATTAGATTCTCAATCTCTCTAAGAATTAATTCCCCCAATATTTAATTGGAAAATCACAAATTTGAATCCACATCGACACCTTAGTAATAATTTTTTCTATGAATCAAAATTAGGGCACCAAGTTTACATAAAAAACCCTATCTCATTCAATATCTAGGGACTAAAGTAAAGGATATTATCCCTAGAAACACCATCCTAATAGGAAACCAATAAGAAGATATTAGGTAAGATTTTGATATGATATCCACTCCCTAGTTTTTTCTAACCCATGCTTCTAATTCCCTAGTAGTTGTCCATTTACACACTACCTTACATAGAACAACACATTTTTCTAGATGAAAAATGTTATCCTTCATAGTGTCATCCTCTAAAACCAAACCATGACTAGGGATGCTGATTAACATAAAATGACCTGAGGGGACTAATAATTAATTGATATAATATCCCACTATCATTCCCTTAATGAGAAGCTCACTATTATCCATTACAGACTAAGCCCTTTAAATAGGCATAATAGTCTTAATTTGGGTATGATCCATAATACTAAGCCCAGGTTGATCCTCCTCTAAAAATGCATAGCCCTCACCCTCATCTATTTATTGAGACCATGTCATCTCCTTTTATATATCTAATATCTCATCATTCTTTTTCATACCTCCATTATTGGTCACCTTCACTTTCTCCTCCCTCACATTGTGTCATTTACCTTCTTCCTTGCCATCATACATTTTGGTGTGAAAGTATATGTTAATATCCTTCAATAAGATGAATCACTATAAATTTCAATGTTAATAATCAACACTTCACTATTTATTTGGTTTATTATTTGAAACTTATAATTTATATATATAACACAAATTTATTCTAATAAACCCTAAGGATACAATTTAATTATCCTCCTAGAACCCTCTTCACAACATTTGGCCCACTATTCAAATTAATTAATCTATCCAAACCTAACTTTTTAACTTCACGATCAATTATACCTTAGAAACTAGGAAAGAGGAATTGGAATTTTATTTAAATTTAAACAACCATAACATTTATAAGTTGTCTATTAAATAAGGTTGGCTTACAAATATATACCTTGGGAATACATAGAATAACTAGTAGTTCATGCACTAATCTACATGCCTCTTCAGCTATCCAATATAACCTACACCAATAAGATTTGGAAATTATTTGAATTAGTCTTTTCCTATCTTTGTATCTTTTAATATGGGGATTTATATTTTCTATATCTAAAATAAACACTTAATAAATAGATATTTTTTAGAGGCATGTAGTCGTATGACACTCTAGCTTAATATTTTTATAATACCTTAATAGTAGATGATCCTCTACCACCCAACTACATCTCAATGAGATTTTTGTGCTCTCCTACTCTAAGTCATCTTGAATTTTAACTTAACTCTTTTATTTTTTCAATTTTATTCCACAAGTGCTTGGTGGGAGATTAGAAGGGATAAGTTTAGTAGTAGTAGAACTCAAAAATATTTTCAAATGCCTGTTAGTAAATTAAGTTTCTTTAACTTCTAAATTTAGATCTCTTGAAATAAGGGGAATTATCTTTGGTCCCTCATCTAGGAGATGATAAGAATCCTTCAAAGGATGTGAGATAACCCTTTATTTATCCTTATTAACAATATCATGACCAATTCATATCAAGCCATCTTGAGAAAGTCCTACAAGAGGGGAATCCTCTTTATTTTTGAAAGCTACCATTGTATATTAAATTATTTTTGAATTTTAGATAGATAATTATTTACATGGGAAGGGAGGATATAAATGACAGAAATTTTTTAAGATTATAAGACATCATTAAATCCTCTTTACTAGAATCTTGAGGACTTGATTGCAAAAAAAAACTTCTCATGTTAAAAGAATTGAGAATGATGTCTCTAGATGAACCACACTCGGTAGTCATTTGAAGTCTCTTTATTTTTATAAAAAGAAATAATATTAGGTTAGAAAAATGGATGCATCAATAACCTAACACTAGTATCAAGCTTGAATTATAAATTTTTGAGATATTAAGTAAAACCTTAGAGAATTTTCATTCTAAACAATTCTTTTCAATGTGACCAAATTTTTTACACTAAAAATAAAAGGCATTCATAGCCAAAGACCTGATTTAATAACCTCTAGGATAAGTGAGACTTAACACATGAGGTATATATTTATATAGAGTAATGATAATACACATTAAATCATAAGATAAAATTTCTCGATGGATGGTGATACTATAAGACGTACAAACTAAGCAATCTTCTCTTCATAAAGATTCAAGGTTACTTTGGTCTAATATTTTGGGGTAAATTTGTGAAGAATAACCAAAATTGGAACTTTGCGTAGGAGTTAGTTATAGGGGTTGAAATTTGGAGTCTAAAATCTAGAAAATAAACCAGCATTTTGAAAAAATTAGAGGACCCCTTAGAAGACTTTATGTCTATCAATTATAGATTGAAAGATTACTTGAAATTACCCATTAGTGAGAAAATTGAGCTTAAAATTAGGGTATAAATTAAAATTCAAGTACATAGAATGTTTTAGGGAATCCAAACTTGGGAAATCACTAATAAAATTTCAAATTAAATCCCTTTTAGCCAGCAATTCTTTATAGTCTTCAAATTTCTTGTCATCAATTTACACAACTAGACTTTCATTCGAGACATGGATTGATGACCCATACTATAATTGGACCCTAATTATAGGAGACTCAACTTAAGTACCATAAATTTAAATTTATAGAATAGAGTTAGAGAAAATAGTTCGGTCTAGACCACCAATGAAGTTCATTCCACTGGAATCTCCATTGAAATAATCTAGTATAGTTGTTCCCTTGATAATTTTCCATTTTTTTCCCTCTAGATGAATATTGAACTTCTCATGAATCTCCTTGATAAAATAATCTAGATGCAATGACCCCAAATCATGTTGAACTAATTTTATTGTGTAGTATTGTTTGGTTGCTTGGACTATTATTGTAATCATGATTTTTTTGGTTATTATTATTTAACATGCTTATTTGGTTACAAGAATATTTAGTTGATGTTGAACTTATATAGGTTCAGATTTGATACTTTATTTAATTCTTTTTGAGATTTTATTATGATGTAATGTAGACAATATGTGTTACATAGGGTCATTCTAACATTAATATTTATATTATGTCCAATTCATAATTATTGATATGTTATTAGTTCAGTTGTGAACTTTCTCAACACAATTATGTTTATTATTCTATTTATATTTTACTAATGGATCATTTCAATGGTCACATGAATAGGAAAATAATGAGTTAAGTTAGATGTAAAACTCTACAGTAGTGGATAAGGAAAGAGTTATAATGAGATCATCTTGATAAATAAGTCTGAGCTTATGATGTTTTTTCATTGATCTGTCACTTTGTTTGATTATTATACTTCATTTATAGTCTTATTTTGTCTTCATGTTAGAATTTATTTCCATTTACACTAGTTTGTGACTTGACTAGTCTAGTGTTTTAAATGGGTATTTTGGTTATTTTGTCTTGTGGTGGTTGAATTTAGAAGTGTGGACCCTGGACCTCAACTAGGTTAAGGGGTGCTAATTAGTTATGATTGTTTTTATTATTGATTTGGTTTATGATAAGGTTTTAACACTCGAATGGGAATTAGGTTTGACTCAAAACTAGAGACCAAGTCATCGAGTAACTTCAAAGTGTTGGATTTTTTGTCATTTTGTGTTTTTTATTGAATCTTGATTTTTTTTGAAAGCTTAGAATTATGATGATAGAATATTAGGTGAAGACAAGGAGACTTAGTGGTCTATTATGGGATTGCAGTTGGGTTTTACAATTACATTTTTAGGAAAAAATGGTGGATTTGTGTTGGCCCATATTTTTTGTGGTTTTCATTGAGGATGTAGGATAAAAATTGGTTCTTAGGAGCAACCAATAAATTTCTTGGGGGATTTAATGGTGTAAGTGGATTGCTATTTTTCTCTCCTCATGGCTATAATTTTCTTGTGTATTTTGGCTGTGAAGACAAGTAAGTGATTTCCTTGTTTTTGTGCTTTACTACGTAGAATAATAATGGTAATTTTGAGGTCTTGGAAATTAAAAATAAAAAATAAAAAATGGCTTGAAAAAATTTATGAAATCATATATACTTTTGTAGGGATGTGTTGGGTTGTTATTTCATTTTGAATATGATTTGAAACCTACTGTTATGAGTGTTTTTTATTTTGGTATAAAATAGAAATACCCTTTTCAATGGAAATATTATGTTGTCAAGTTAGGGGTTTTCTTTTCATTTACATTATTCAAAATGTCATTTTGGACTAAGTAAATATAGTCATGGGTTTTATTATATATTTTTTGAATGACTCTTTATACTAAGTAAATATAGTCATGGATTTATGCAGTCTTGAAAGGTTATTTTTGTTATTATAAGATATATTTTTTAGTTGTTATTTTATTATTGTTTAATATTAAGTAATGTGAAGTTTGGGTTTTGTAAAAATATCTTGGGATAATGTTTATATGTTTGTAAGTGATTTTTGGTATTGGGTTCTTTCATAGAACTCTCTATGGTTATTTATGTATGCAACTATGAATGCTTTAAATTGATCTATTGGTTTGATTTGAGTAACTTACGTATATTTTTAATTTATTTTTTGGTTTAAATTTGGTGATAAAATTAACTTTGGGAAACTATAATACCATAACTTGGTGTTTTTTATACGCCAATGTTAAGATTGATGTTGATGAATCAATCAGGTTGATGTTAATTCATGAATACCAATACAAGTTGTCCATGTGAAAGGAAAATGTATTTACTCATAATTATTATTATTTTATCCAAATGGATTTATTACAATATTATTTGGTTTATTTCTTGATTAATTTCTTTATTTTGGATTCTTATTAAATTATGGGGCTCAAAATCATTTACTTATTATTACTCTTCATGGTATCCCTACTATTGAGATCTACATCTAACTAATGGATGGGATGGTATAGGCCACAAATAGGGGGATAATTGGGAATGGAAGGGTGGGTTTTGATAAATCTTGGTGGAATATGGACATGTGTATTGACTTTTTTGAGGATTTGCATTCTATTTTGATTAGGTAATAAAACACTTGTTACGATATAAATAAATGTAATATGTAACTATTGAGTTGGTTAAAAATACTTGTTTTATTTAATTTAATGTGGATGTGTTTTAAATTATATTTAATCCATGTTTAGTTTATTAATTTAAATTTTCTTCATTTTTAGTGTTAAATTATTTATTTTAGTGTTAATTTGATTTATAAATTAATGACTAAACATATATCATTTAGTGATATTATCCTTTTAGATTACCATATTGGAAATAATATAAGTCTATTAGTTTTATTGAGTTATTATTGTAATTTCATTTGGGAATTTATCTCCTTCTTGGTGTTATGTAAATACTATGATAGCATGATATTCTTCTTAGGAATTTTTTTTGTTAATTTCATGGAACTTCATAATTTGTACTATCTAACAACTATAACAAGTTCCTAGATGTAATGTTAAAGAGGTTAATGGTTATGATACAATTGTTCCATGTCAAGGTGATATTTGAAATAAGCATAAGATATTTCTCTTAGTCTCTTTTTACTTGAATAAAATAATGAGTATTCATACTTCACTAGTTCTTTTCAACAACTCATAGAACATTATAAGTTGTTATGTTATAACTATTTATTTTAGAGAGACATATGTTTAATAGGTTACTTATCTATCATTGGTTTAAATAGTTATCAAAGTGTGAAGTCCTTATAGTCATATTTTATTGTTATAAAACATTTATAAGCTGATTGGGCCTTAGTGACATAAATAATTTGACATTTTTTGAGCAGTGAATATATATAAGGGAATGTTTGTATATTTAAGTCTTGATATAAGAGTCCATGTTGAGATAAGATGTTGTACTTACCTTATAATATGATTTTCATGGCATTGTAAAATAAAATTAAACTCGGTTTTAAAAGAGAATTGCTCTTGTAGTTTTGTGACTTGAATATTAGATTTTATGCAAACATTTATGATTATGTTTGGAAACCTTTCACTTGGTTAAAATTTTAAATATGTCCTTAATATTCATAATAAAATCTAAGGTATGAGTTATCATGGAAAATTGATAGGAAAGTATGTTTTTCATTTAGATTATCTTAATAAATTAGTAAGGATGAAGTTGTAAACCTTAAATAACATAAGGATCAATTATTTAATTATGGTTCAATTTATTGTAATTATTAAGCATAATACTTTGTATATTTGTGTAAAAGTACTTAGATTTTTTAAAGGGAAATGAGTATGGCTTAAGTGTTTAGTTAAGGTTATTGATGGTTTAATCAATAATATAAATAAATGAAATAAAGTCTATAACAAATTAATAATTTATTCTCATGTGTAACTTAATCATGGTTGTTGGATCATTAAGATAAAATGAATTTCATTTCTTGATTTAATGAATCATTATTTCTATAAGTACATTTGACCAAGTGATAAGTAAGGATAGTAATAGGGATTTAATCTCAATACAAGGACTCATAAGATGGTAAAGTTATAAATTATATAAGTACTTGTCTTGATAATGACAATGATTAGATGGTCACTAGTGTGGTATTATCCATCATCGGTATGAATCAATATGATCTATCTAAATGTAAAAAATAATATGTGTAACATATAAAAATTATTAAACTATGTCATACTAAAGAAAATGAAATTATAGTCAGTGATTCCTAAGTCAAATATCATGGTCAAATTGTCTAAGAGGATAACATAAAATCATGGCATTTACTTGCATTAAGCATAAAGATTTAGATTATTTCAAAATATTTTCATTCTATTTCTTTTTAAGATGGTCCTAAAAATTTACACTTGATGTTATCTAAATTTTATAGTTCTTTGCTTAAGTAAGATTAATATGAAGATTCTTATATTTGAAATATATTTTCATTTCCTATAATGAATTCTAAACTTATTTTAGTTATTATAATAACATATGTAGTTATTAGTTAGTGAGTCAATCTCTAAGGTACAAAATGTTCTACATCAAGAATAAGAATTCAATTATGACTAACATTAATAAATGGTCCTATTTAGAAGACCATGTGTAAGGTGTCTAGTTTAGAGTATGTCAATGTGAGGTTATACACTAATACACCACAAATTTAACACTAATGGGTAATAATTTATTAATAGCACCATTTATAAATTCTATCCAAAGCCACTACCTATGTTTTATCTAACAAGTTATGTACCTTGATCATCTTTATGTGATTTAGTTTATCTCTAAATGTTAAGTTTTGTATTATAGTTTTATTATATTGATTTTAAATGGTCTTGAATAACTAGAATTTGATTTTAAAAAATTATTTAAGTTGTTACATTTTGATATCATATCCAATTTTATGCTCTATGGAAGTTTGGGAAGTAAGTCTTCTACTTTTTCCTACTTAAGTTATTGTTATGTTTCACCTCAGGATGCTAATAACTAGATCAGGTGGGTTAAACAATGACAATAACCTAGTAGTTTACCATCTTAGTAGAGGTAGAGTAGTAGAAGAACTAGGGGAATAGGTAGAGGTAATGGATACCAAAACCTTAATTAGGTTAGAGAATAATTTCATGTGATAAATGTTGGTAGCAATGTTGGTGAACCTAATATAAATGCTACTAGAGGGAATCATACTTCTAGTCAAGAAAAAGTATTGAATGGTATATTAGCTATTTTTAATACCTTTAAAAATAATTTTGTGATCCAAAAATTAAAATTTTTGGTTGATAAATATCTCAATAGCATAGAAATAACACAATAACAATGAAGCCATACTTACTGTGAAGCCAATGGGGTTGTTGATTGGATAACAAATCATGTAGTTCGAACAGGACACAAGTTGAGTTGGCAAGATACATTAAATAAGAATGTGGATCTTAGAGCACTCATTAATTATGATGCAATTCATTCAAAGGAGGGAAAGATCTACTTGGAATAGAAATTCAATGACTTGTCAGAGTGGCCTCATGAAGGAAGGATTACATTCATTGAATAGAAATATTCTAGAGAACGTTAAGTGGGTTTTGTATGTGCCAAAAAATAGGTGAGTTTCATTACAAGTTGATAATAGTTGGTCTCATTGCTCAGTAATCAGTGTTTGGGTGTTACTGGATAATTATATGGCTTGCAAAATGAAAGGAGAACCAAGGAAGTAGGAACCTAAAAGCTATGAAGATTAGAAAGCAAAACAAGATGTCTAGAAGATCCTTCAGAGAGGGAAGGTTGTGAGCTACTTGGAATGGTTACATGGTTCAAAACCTCATATAATGACAACTTTTTTCAAAAATTGGGTCGACGACAGGGTAACCCTCCATGGCATCACGGTGAAGCTCACTGAGGAATTCATAGCAGAGGTCATGGGGCTTCTAATGGAGGGAATAAAATTCTCAAAGTAGACCAACATATCTAATGAGGCATTTAGCAAATTCCCAAAGACAGATGCTGAGGAGTAGTAGTTGGAAAAGAGTGGGGATTTTTTTGACCTGGAGTAGATTAAAGGAATCTGGGGAGACGTCTTATGTTTCATCTATGAGTATTTCATACTTGATGGAAGAAGCAAAAGAGTCCATAAATTTCATTTTGTCTTTCTTAATCATTTTAGGCACAAAGTTAGAATCTCCTTTCCTTTCTATTTGTGCTTCTCATTGCTCCAAAGTCTGTTCACTCATAGAAAAAAGGAGTATCATCCTATATTGCATGAGGGATTAATCCTAATAATTGAAGGTTTCTACAAAAATAAGGCCATTGTTCTAAATCCTTATTCAGATAAAAATAAGGAATCACAGAGTAAGAAGAATGAAATAGTAAAGGGGAAAGACAAAGCTAAACCCAAATCCTCTAGCTTCAAAAAATAGGTTGTTGATGAGGAAACAAAATGGGAAAGCACTGATAGTTCTGAGGAGGAGAGTATAGAGGAAGAGGAAGGAACAAAAAGTGAGGAATCTAGCTCCAGGAAGGAAGAAGAAGATAAAGGTGAGAATGAGAAAGAAGGGGTCACTATAGAGGAAAAAATTGAGGATAATAACTATGACCTTGAGGAAAATCAGCAAGTGCTACGGGAAACTAAAAAAGATATGGATGTTCTATTTGAGGATCCTGCGTCGAAAATAGAGAGGAACATCTAGTTTAGGATGCCTATCATGCAATGGAAATTGGAGATCAAGTAAAGGATGATCTAATCCATAAGGAAAGCCCTATTGAAACTAAGGAATAGAAATGAATGGAAAGGGAGGATTATATGGAAAAGGATGAAGACAATCCAAAAGAGAACACAGAATATTTAAGTGTTATAGGGTAGAATGATAGGAGGTACCCCTTTATGAGCTTGGCCAAATGCAAAGCAGATGCTATCCTTCAAGTTGACTCATGGATGTATAAGGAGATAATGGGCCTAAAAAAGAAAATGGAAATATTGCAACGTAATCAAGAAGCAGATCAAAATAAAATCAATAATTTGGATAAGTAGATGAGGGATATTCCTATGAAACTTAAAGACTATGAGAACAATCTTAGGGAGCTCATTAAGGAAAGCAGAATGAAGATGGAGGAGGTAACCTCTATCATATGTGCAGCTACTATAAACATTGGAAAATGAGCAAATGAGGAAATTAAATCCTTGGAGGGGCCTAGCAAGAGAACCAGACAGAGCTCAAGGAAGAAAACAATGCAAGAGGTTGCTACGTCAGCAGCTATATCTATACAAGACACTGCTATGATTGGTAAGGAAGTGGTGAAGATGATTTTGGAATTAGAAGAATAGGTTCTTTGAGTTCTTACTATCTTGGTCCTTTTAGTTGGATGTAATAACTAGTTCCATTTTCTAGTTTTTTGTTTTCTTATCACACTAGAGTTTCTAGGTCTTTGTAAAACCTGGGGTCTATCTTTTGATGTTCTTGAATTGTGGTTTCAGGTCCCTATAAAACCTATTTTTATACTACTTTGAAGTAGGTAAAAGGTTTCTCTTGTGGATGCTATTGTTATATCTTTCATCCTTTGTTTTAGGGTTTTGGGGTCCCTTCAAAACGTATTTTTACCTTAATCTAAAACATAGTAACAATGAATTCTCTGAGAAGAGATGTAGTATTACTCAAGATCGCAATACAAATATATGCTTATCTCTGCGAAGAGATGTATGTCTTCACATTTTAGGTTACCTCTTCATTTAAACACATTTTGAAAGCATGGGAAGGAAGTGGAAGGTCACTAATCTTGAGGTAGATTAAGTGGTTTGACTTCTAAGATTTAAAACAATATAGAATTCGAGGAATTACTATTTTTAGAAACTTATTATTTTTAGATTGCACTATTAAAATTGAAATTTGAGGCACTTTAATTTGGTTTTTAGGGGTCAAACTTCATAAATCAGATCTCCATTCCATTTCACAATGTTCTCCTCATTCTTAGATTTCCAATGGTTAAAACCGTGAGTCAATTGGAGCTACGGTGCAAAAGTTATGGCTCCCAAAAGTTCCATCATCAATTGGGGTAGAACTATCACCTGAATTGCCACGTAAATTATTACCTAGATCATTCCTCCCTCCTTGAAAAGAAATGGTCCCCATTGCATCAATGTTCCCCATCAAGTTTGGTAGTTGTTTCTTAATTTGATTCTCTGTGAGCCACTCACCTTGATGGCTAAACTAGCCCCTTTTGACCACTCGATAAAGCATAATAGAGCATCCTCTTGTTGTGTTCATCTAGGTATCCACAATCTGATCCTCTTCTATTAGAGCAAAAATCTATGGATCAAGATCATCAATGTCTAGTTGTTTTACTACAACTGAAGTGTCCAAGAGAGGTGGGTGATATGGTTTGAGGAGCTCCACATTGAATATTGGATGCAGACCAAAGTAGGATGGTAGGTTTAACTCAAAAGCATTTTCTCCAACTCTTCTGGTGATGGTGTAGGGACCATATCGCAGAGGCTAAATCTTTCTATGTGGAATTGCAAGTTATTCCTTTTGAATTTGGAACCAAACAATATCACCCATAGCAAAATGGTGTGCAATCTTATGTTTGTTATGGTTTTGATTATACTTATGATTCATCTTCTCCAGGATGTCATGAACTTGTTGTTAGATGTGTTGCATTTGTTCAATAAAATTTGTTGCTTTTGCTACCTTAGATCTTCCATGAGGTGTGTATTCCATGGTGGAAAATGGAATAGCTATATCAATTGGTGCCATGGGTTGGAACCCAAAACATACATGGAATGGACTATGCTTGGTCAAGCTGTGTAACACCTAATTGTTTCCATGTTGTATGAAAATAAGTCCCTCATCCCATGTGTGTGGATGTTTGGAGTGATACATCTAAATCATGTGAATAATCAAATGGTTTACCACCTCTATTTGACCATCAGTCTATGGATGGAAGGCTGTGGACTTCATCAACTTAATATCCATCATCTTCCATAGAGTGGACCAGAAGATGCTTAGGAACTTGCTATCTCGATGTGAGATAATGGACTTGGGGAGACAAAAATGGAGCCATACATGACTAAAATATAGTTGAGCAGTTTCCTCAATAGATATATTTTTCTTACAAGCAATCATGATAGCCATTTTAAAAAAATGATCAACTACCAAAAAAATATAGTCATTACCATGTTTTGAAGTGGGCAAACCTGAGAGAAAATCCATTGAGATGGATTCCCAAGGCCTAGTTGGTTCTGGCAATGGTGTGTACAATCCTTGCTTATTATTTGTTGGCTTGGCTATTACACATGGGGTGCAAGACTTGAGATATCTTTCCACATCCTTTCACATATGGGGCCAAGAGAAGTGTTTTTGAAGAACTACCAATGTCTTTTCAATACTAAAGTGTCCAACTGTCTTACTAAAGTGTGCTTCCCATATCATCTTTTGTTGCTCTACAACTAGAACACAGATGTGCCCCATATGATAGAGGACATTATCTTGCAAATAGAAATTAGAAACATGTTTACCTTTCTGAAGTGCTTGATATATATCAACAAATGTAAGATCTACTTCATACAGAGCACCCCAAGTGGTAGTCTCATGTCTGCACAAGTCCAGAACTATTATGAGTGTAGTAATTGGTGGGTGGCTCAAACAATCTACACCTGTATTTGAGCTCCCATTTTTATGTTTTATTATCAAGTGGAATTGCTAAAGATATGTGGCCCACTTTTGATGCCTCTCATTTTGAATTTTGCTTTGCATCTAAATGAACTCCAATGGTCTGTGGTCAGTGTGGATGACCATTTCTTTCCCTACGATGTAGTGTTTCCATTATTTGTAGACTTGCACAATGGCATAGAGCTCCTTATCACATGTTAGATATTTCTTGACTGTATCAGTGAAAGTTTCACTATGATATGCAATAGGATGGCCATGTTCCATGATGATAGCTCCCATGGCATATTCAGATGCATCTATCATCAACTCAAAAGGTTGATGCAAATCTGGCAAGGCAAGAACAGGGGCTGAGTAGAGTCTATTCTTCAAATTCTCAAATGCCCTTTATTGTATTTGACCCCACTAAAATGTAGCTTTAGATCGTCCTTTAGTCACTTGGGTTAGTGACCAAGTAACATGTGAAAATCTAAGAACAAACCTGTAGTAGAAATTTTCAAGACCCAAAAAGCTGTGAAGCTCTATGAGGGTCCTTGGTGTGCCCATTCTCAAATAACTTAAATCTTTTCTAGATCAACATGGACCCTTTCCTCATTCATAATGTACCCAAGGTATTGAATTGTTGTCATCTTGAATGTGCATTTGTCAAGATTTGCATACAACTTGTACTCCCGAAGAGTTTGAAGCACCTTATAAACATGTTGCAAATGTTCTTCCCATGTTCTATTATAGATGAGTATGTCATCTAAGTAGACAACCACAAATGAGTTGGTGAAGGGTAGTAGGATGTCATCCATCATCCTCATGAAGGTTACAGGTGCGTTAGTTAAGCCAAAAGGCATAACCAACCATTTAAAGATCCCCTCCTTAGATTTGAATGCAGTCTTCCAAACATCAGTGGGATCAATGAGAATTTGGTGATAACCAGATTTGAGATCAATTTTGGTGAAAAAATTCACACCACGGAGCTGGTCCAGTAGGTCATCAATCTTGGGGAGAGGATAGTGATTCTTCACAGAGATTTTATTCAGGGCTTGGTAGTCAATGCAAAGCCTCCATGTTCCATATTTCTTCGATGCCAAGACAATTGGGATACCACAAGGTGAAGATCTTGGCCTAGTGTGACCCTTTTGGATTAATTCTTGAATCTATCTTTTAATCTCATCATTCTCCAAAACTGATCTATGATACACAAGACTGCTAGGCAAAGGTGATCCTAGGATCAAATCAATAGAATGTTTTACCTGGCAATGCAGTGGAACTCCTGTGGGTGACTTGAATAAGTCATCATATTCTCCTGTGATTTGTCCTATCTACTTCTATTATTGTGTTGATTGTGTAGTTAGGACTGCAACATCAGCCTTCTTGGATTTCTATGGCTTGACCACCATGAAAACAAATTGCTTTATTTTCTCCACCAATCTCTTGCATTGCTTAACACTGATTAGGGAGACAGATGTGGGAGGTGGTACCTCTAGTACCCTATAGTGCTATGTTCCAAGAGTGAGGGTGATCCTTTAAGCTCATGATTCGTAGATGCCATATCGCTCATACATGAATGGTTGACCAAGGAGTACATCACAAAAATCTAGATTGACCACATCACACAAGACTTCATCTTGGAATGGTTTTAGAGCATATGAAAGAAGACACTGATGGGTGACATAGAGGTCTCTCCCTAGGCTCAACCATCCAATATTGTAGGGCTTTGGATGAGGCTTCATGGATAGATTTAGACTTTTCACAACTTTAGCATAGATTAAATTCTTTTGACTCCCACTATCAAGAATGAAATGTAGAGGCTTAACTTTTAACCATAATTTAGAGTGGAACAATCTTTCCTTGT
Organism: Torreya grandis; assembly: GCA_037957365.1. NCBI lineage: Eukaryota > Viridiplantae > Streptophyta > Pinopsida > Cupressales > Taxaceae > Torreya > Torreya grandis. The sequence continues at coordinate 465,678 of JARHVA010001391.1, read as the reverse complement.
CATCTGGTCTTTCCTCATGGGTCTGTGATGAAGCGATAATGGTGTCTGGTTCAACATCTATAATTTCTTCTTCATCCTCTTCGACTGTGGGTTGTGTATGAGGCATAGTAGTAGATGTCAAGTATTGTGACTCAAAAAGCAATGACTTGATGGCTCAACATTCTTCTTTAGAGTGAGTTCCAATTTTGTGGTAATCACACCATTTTATAGCCTTCCCTTTCTAGGATTTCTTATCTTGAAACTCCTTTTGCTTCCAATTTTGTCCTCGTGTTTGACCTTCCTTGTCACTTTTCCATTTTGAGGGTTGACTCTTCATATTCTTTCTGACATGCTTTTGTTCAGTCTTCACTACAAATTTGTATGCCTCACTGAGGGTTTCCAAATTGAAGAGTTCCATTTCCCCCCGTATGTACCATTGTAGTCCACCACAATATTTGAGAGTCTTATGTTTCTCACTTTCTTGAATTCCCAATCTTGCAGACAAAGAATGGAAAGTGTCTGTGTAATCTTGAATAGATTGGTCCTTACCTTGGTGAAGTTGTTACCACTATATGTATAGATCATCATGCTCCAATGGGATAGTATTCTTCTTTCATTACTTCCACAAAATCAGCCTAGGTAGGTTCCACCTCAAGGCCAATGTCATCTATACTAAACCTCTTTTTGTACACTTCCCACTAGTTTTTCATAGGTAATGTTGATTTCAAAAGAGCAAAAGTAATCTTTTCTCCATCGATGAACTTTTTTATAGAGAAATACGAAGATAGTTGATCCAACTAATTTTCTACTACATCAACATTGATTTTGCCTTCAAATGTAGGAATACTAAAATTTACCTAGACCTTGAAAGGTGTTGGGGCACTGAAAGGACATTCCTTGGATGAGGAGCTAGGAAGTGGAGCCGTAGAGCCAAGATTTCCCATTAGAAGTGTTTGAAGAATTTGGGAAAATTGTTGTAGCATATATGCTTATTGCCATTGGAGGTCTTCAATCACCATTTCCTTGAAAGGATCAGATTTCTTGATGTCATCCACCATTTGAGGTTGTTTGGAGTGAACAGGTGGAAAATTTGGAACCTCTATTGTTTCCCACCCAAGTTTTTTGTAGCTTGACCTCATCCTCAGGATCATACACTCTCAAGACAAACTGCTCTGATACCACTGATCCAAAACATAGAAGTTTTAGTTGATAAATATCTCAATAGCATATAAATAACACAGTAATAATGAATTCTCTGAGAAGAGATGTAGTATTACTCAAGACCACAATACAAATATATGCTTATCTCTGAGAAGAGATGTCTGTCTTCACATTTTGGGTTACCTCTTAATTTATACACATTTTGAAAGCATGGGGAGGATGTGGAAGGTCACCAATCTTGAGGTAGATAAAGTGGTTCGACTTCCAAGATTTAAAACAATACAAAATTTGAGGAATTACTATTTTTAGAAACTTATTATTTTTACACTGCACTATTAAATTTGAAATTTGAGGCACTTCCATTGGTTTTTTTGGGGTAAAACTTCATTAATATAATCTCATGCCATTTCAAGATGTTCTCCTCATTCTTAGCTTTCCAATGGTTTAAACAACAAGTCAATTGGAGCTACGGTGCAAAAGTTATGGCTCCCAAAAGTTCTGTCATCAATTGGGGTGGAACTGTCACCCGAATTATTGCCTAAATTATTTCTTGGATCATTTTGCATCCCAAAAACATAAGATGAACCATATTAAGGGTATTATTAAAGAATAATTACCCTAAATAGAGGAGGGGTAAGTTAGTAAGTTATTCAATAAATGCCTATAATGGTGCATGATCCTATCATTAATAAACTTAAGAAGCTTCCACCTTATACATTTTTAAGTAAAAAATTAGGTGATGAAGTTGATTTAAGTAAAAAATAGGAACTTTTAAGAAAAAATAGACTCATGGGAATCATAACCTACCTACCACTAGGAAAAACATTTTACCTATAACACCTCAAAATATTGTCATGTGCTAGACATGTGGTAAACATCACTATCACAAGGACTATCCCAAGTTTAAACTAGGGCAACTAGTTAATCATATGGTGTATATGGTTGTAGATAATAGGAATGTTAAATTTTAGGCCACCCCTATTGAATTCAGAGGTAATATATCTAGTTTTTGAATTTCCATTCTAATTGATTCTGGTGCAATAGATAATTTTGTCTCCCCTAATGTTTTTTAATAAATTTATAATTAAACCTATTAGTTTAAGATAAGTATGGGAAGTTTAATTCAATACAAGTAAAAGGGTACCCATTTAAAAATGATTAGAGTAAAAAGAGCTTAATCTAGGTTTTTTCTCAACTAGAGTAAAACATTTTTTTCACATCTTTGGGATAATATGACCTTATTATAGGAAAGGATTATCTATAGTATCATAAAAACATATTATATTGTTTTAATAAAGTGGTATAATATTGGGATGACTTGGGATTTTAAAAAAAAAAATCTAAGGAATAGTGAGCCGAAGGTAAGGATATTGATTTCAACCCTATAGATGAAAAATGATATAATAAAAGGTTGAAAGCTCTATGATATCCAAATGAAATATTTGATAGTAGATAATGAATATGTTTATCAATATTTTCAATTTTTAAATTACTTTTCAAATGTTTTTCCTAAAAATTTGTTAGCACTTTGATGGAGGTGCATGAGTATGGAAGGGTCATTTTTTGTAAAATTTGTATAATTTTGGTGGTGTGTAGGTTTAAATATTATTATTTGGTAATTTTATATGTTTTAAAATATTTATATTTCCAATCATTGGTCATTTTGGAGTCTTTCTATTTTTTCTTGCCAAAATAGTGAATTCAAACTTTTGAATTTGTTGAAAAGAATTGAAGTATTTTATTGTCTCTTGGAATAATTTAAAGTAAATTTATTTATTCTAAGTATAAATATATGTATTAGGACATGTATTAAGTTTATATAATTATTTATCTCATTCTAAACCTTGTCAAAACTCAACCAAGGTCAGTTTAAGCATTTAATTAACTAGAATAGTTAGATAGTTGAGTAATTTTAAGAGTTATGGAATGAGGTGGAGAGGATACATTGGAGCGAGAAATAAAGTATGAAATATAGAATTTAATTCCAATATATTATCAATAAATAAATATTTCAATGAAAAATGTATAAGAATATAAAAATATAGAGTTGAAGGAGATACACATAAAATTGATAAAATTTTGTAATATTTTGCATCAAAATCAATGAAACAACCTTTCCATTGGTGTATTTGTTTAAATTTTCATCATGTTTAATATTTAATTCCATGTTATGATTAAATTTGAATCTTATTTTTACTTTTAAATCATTATTTCATACTATATGATTGGAAATACAGGTGTGTGTGTGTGTGTGTGTGTGTGTGTGTGTGTGTGTGTGTGTGTGTGTGTGTGTGTGTGTGTGTGTGTGTGCGCATTTTGGCTGTCAAGGAAAATTATTTTTCCAACCATAATTTTTTGTTTTTCATGAATAAAAAATTATTTAGTGAGTTATGGGAAATGTTTGAGAGTATAATTCAAACCAAAAAGATCCAAAATATGTGAATAAATTTTAATTTATCTTTATGTTATTCTCATTACGTGTACATAGTTATGAAACTTACAAAATTCAATTGAGAAAGATCATCTTCTTCATGTTTTATGCTACTTCAAAGCCTACAATTATTTAAGGAGATGGAAATGGATGGGTTAGATAATACATAGGTGAAATAAGTGAAAAATAATTAATAAATTTTAAAATAACCCTTTTTGAGAGCCTTCATCCAATGTACAAACCTATAGACCTAAAGACTAGGGTTTCAAAACAAAAACCTCTCTAAAAAGAAAACAAACCATTAAAAAATTACAAAAAATTTTAGAAGGGTTGAATTTAATGTGTTTTAATAAATTTAAGTGGTTTTAATTTTTATGGGTATTTATAGGAGGAGATAATACTATTTATCAAAAAATGGGCCTATTTGAGAGATTACAAGACCCTATTTTGCACTTTCTTGCATTTCCATGTACAAGTAAAGGTATTAATAACTATGAACGTTGTGTTAATGTGAATGATAAGTGTTAGAAGTGGTTTTTTGTCAAATAAATAATATAAATAGTAAAGGTTTTCAATTTATAGGTTTGGTTATAAGGCCTATAAATTCCCATTTCACATTTCACAAGTGAACTAAGTGAAAAGTAATTAATAAATGTTAAAATAACCCTTTTTGAGAGCCCTCAACCAATGTAAAGGCATGTAGACCTAAAAACTAGGGCTTAAAAACAAAAACATCTCTAAAAATAAAAGTAACCATTGGAAAATTACAAAAAATTATATAAGGGTTGATTTTAATGTGATTTAATAAATCTAAGTGGTTTTAATTTTTATGTGTATTTACACAAGGAGGTAATACTATTTCTCAAAAATAGGCCTATTTGAGAGGTTACAAGACCTTGTTTTGCATTTTATTGCATTTTCAAGTATAAGTAAAGGTATGAATAACTATGAACAGTGTGTTAAGGTGAGTTATATGTGTTAGAAATGGTGTTTTGTCAAATCAATAAGATAAATAACAAAGTTTTTTTCAATTTATAGGCCTAGTTATCAGGCCTAAAAAATCCCATTTCACATTTCTATTGTGTTTTCAAGATTGAACAAAAGTATAGAATAAATGGAAGATTAAGAAAATATATAGCCAATGTATTAAGGATATTTGAAACATAAAAAACTTATTTTTATCATAAATATGCACTAAAAAAAGGTTTTAGACATAGTTATCTCTCTCATGATGGTGTAAACTCAGTCAAGAAGATTGTAATACTCAAAAAAGAAAGTTGTAAGTCTATTCTATCTTTGAAAACATTCCACTAGACTTCCTCCTAGGTGTGAATTTAAATTTTATATTTATGTTATGTCAGTATCTTCCCATGCATCTAAGGTTCCATATCATATGAATGTGGTTGATTTTTAGGAGCTAAAATTTTAACTACAAGAACTATTAGAAATAAACATAGTACACTTAGATTATGTGTGGACTATCACATGCTTAAGAAGGTCACAATAAAGAATCATTATCCTTTTCCAAGGATAGGTGATTTGTTTGACCAAATGAAGGATGCAATAGTATTTTCCAATATTGATTTGATGTCACCTTATCATCAAATGATAATAAAATAACAAGACATTCATAAGACAACTTTTCATACTTGTTATGGCCATTATGAATTCATGGTAATTCCTTTTGGGTTAAAAAAATGCACCTATTATATTTATGAATCTTATGAATAGTGTATTTAGGGATTATTTAGACAAGTTTATTATTTTTTTACTTGATTATATATTGATTTATTCTAAGAATGTAGATAAACATAAACATCATTTGTGAATGGTTTTGTAAAGGCTAAGGCAACATAAATTATATGGTAGGTTGTCTAAATGTGAATTTTCCAATAAAAAATACATTGCTTGGGATATGTTATTTCTAATGATGCCATTTTTCAGTTATAATAAAGATAAAATATATTCAAGAGTGGCCTTCCCCTACCAATGTACATGAAGTGCATAGCTTTATGGGTTTGGTTGGTTACTATAGAAGGTTTGTGGATTTATTTTCCAATTTGGTTAACCCTATTACCTCTTTGTAATGAAAAAATTAAGAAAATTATGTAGAGTATAGAATGTGATGAATAATTTAAGAAAAATTAAGGATATGCTAACTGTAATACCTATACTAATTATTCCTTATCCTAATGATAATTTTGAAATCTGGGTTTATTCTTGTAAATAAGGTTTCAATGGTGTTCTTATACATGATGGAAAGGTTATGTCTTATGAGTAATAAAATCTCAAAGAACATGAGAAAAATTATACCACTCATGACCTAGAGCTTGCTACCATTGTGCATGATTTAAAAAAATGGAAGCATTTCGTGCTTTCCAAGCATTCCAAAGTTAAATCTGATCATTGTAGCCTAGAATTTCTATTTTACCAGGATGATCTTAATACTTATTAGTGTATATGGATGGAACTTGTGAGCAATTTTTATATGGACATTAAATATGTTAAAGGTAAGGAGAATTGTGTTACTAATGTTGTCAGATGATGCATGTATCCCACTACCTTGTATTTTTTTTAAAGTAATTTTAGAATAACTATTTTGGAATAGTATCTCACTGATGAATTCTACATGGAAGTAAGTGTAGGTTTGGCTGATGAGCCTATAGAAAGGAAATTTGATGATTTTTATATTGAAAAAAATGGCTTTTTAAGGCATAAAAATAGATTTTTTGTGTCAAAATTAGGTGATTTGTGGACTATTATTCTAACATAAGTGCATATAAAACATCGTTTTCCACATCTATGTGTCATAAATATGACACATGAGCTGAAAAATATTATTTTTAGTGTAGCCTAAAAAATGATGTTGATTTTATGGCTAAATTCTTGAAATGTCAGCAAGGGAAAGTTGGACATTATCATCAAGAGGTTTGATTTATCATTAAGAGATTCCAAAAGGTAAGTGGTTTGTTGTTTATTTTTGTTTCATTGTTGGTTTACCAAAATCAATATGTAGGCATGACACAATTTTGGTTGTAATTGATGAATTTAAAAAAGTTGGTAATTTTACTACTTGGAATATAACTAATTTTACTTCTATGTTTTTAAAACATTTTATGAAAGAGATAGTTTAGTTACATGGAAATGTGGAAGTCATTATATATTATAGAGATAAGTTATTTACTTCAAGTTTTTGGAAAACTTTAACTATGACATTTAGAACCTATATAAATTTCAGTTCCTCATATCATCAAAAAATGGATGGAAAAACTGAAAGACTTAATCAAGTGCTTGGATATATGTTGAGAATATGTGTGATGGATCAGTAAACCAAGTTGGAATATTTACTCCACTTAGTTGAGTTTTCATATAATAATACTTATCATTATGTAATTAAAATGGCACCATTTATAGCTCTATATGAAAACAAATATAGAAATCCTCTTGGATAGGATAGTTTGGAAAATAGATCCATTATTGGACTTGATATTTTTTAAGAGTATAATGATTAAATGGTTGTGATTCACCAAAATATGAAGGATACTTTAGATATTAAAAAGAGATAGGTGTATTTTAAAATAACTCTACATGAATTTAATGCCAGTGATAAATTATTTTTTTATGTTATACCATATAAAATTTATAATAAGTTTGGAAAATATCCCAAGTTGGCTCCTCATTTTATTATACCCTTTGACATTTTAGAAATAATCAACCCTATTGCCTATCGACTAGCCCTTCTTCCTTCTCTATCTAGGATTCATGATATTTTTCATGTTTTTTTGTTAAATAAGTATGTACCTGATCCTTCTCATATTTTATACTAGAAAAATATTTAGGTTTCAAAATAATAATAGATGTAGTTGGAACTAATGAGGATCTTGTACCATCATAATGTAATACTATGAAATTGAGACATTTGTCAAGTTTTGTTCCAATGGGATCCATTATGTAAAAGGAATGCTACTTGCGAATATGAGCATATTTTTAAAGAATGTTAACCTTGGGTGTTTTAGTCTTTGGGATGAATCCTTTTTGAGAGGGGAAGGATGTCATGAACTGAAATGATGTTGGTCTAATTTTATTATGTAGTAATATCTAGTTTCTTGGACTATCATTCTAATCATGATATTTTGGTTATTTTTGTTTATAATGCTTATTTGGTTACAAGCTATTTAGATGATGTTGAACTGATATAGGTTTATATTTGATACTTTGTTTAAATATTTTTGAGATGTTATGATGTGATGTAGACATTATATGAAATGCAAGGAAATTCTCACATTAATATTTATATTATGTTCAATTCAGAATTATTAATATATTAATAGTTCATTTGAAAAATTTCTTAATACATTTATGTTTATTATTCTATTCAGATATTGTTGATGAATCATTTCAATGGTTGAAATAATAGGAACATAATGAGACAGGTTGGACGTAAAAATATTTATAAATGGATAAGGAAAGATTAATAATGATATCATCAAGTTAAATAAGTCTAAGATTATGATGTTTAGTCATTTAAATTGTCACTTCATTTTATTACTATGCTTGATTGATAGTCTTGTTTTTTCTTTGTGCTAGAGGTTGTTTTCATTTACACCAATTGGTGACTTGATTGGTCCATGTGTTTTTAATGGGTATTATGGTTATTTTGTCTTGTGTTAGTTGACTTAACAAGTGGGGACATTAGACCTAAACTAGGTCAAGGGGTTTTAATTAGTTATGATTGTTTCATCATTGATCTGGGTTATGATAATGTTTTGACATTTGAATAAGAATTGGGTTTGACTCAAAACTCAAGACCAAGTCATATGGTAACTTCAATGTGAGACATTTTTGGTCATTTGGTGTTTTTCAATTGTTAAATCTCACATTTTTTTGGAACCCTAGTATTATGCTATTAGAATATTTGGTGAAGACATGAAAACTTAGTGGTCCATTATGGGATTGTAATTTAGTTTTACAGTTACATTTTTGGGAAAAGATGGTGGATGTGTGTTGGCCCACATTTTAAATGGTTCATGGAAAGGATGTAGAAGAAAAATTGATTCTTAGGAGTAACCAACATAGTTATTGTGAACTCTAATGGTGTAAGTGAAATAATAGTTTTATCTCCTTGTGGCCACAATTTTCTTATGCCTTTTGGTTGCAAAAACAAGTAAGTGGTTTCCTTATTTTTGTGCTTTACTAATTGGAATGGTAATTTCTAATTTTTTTTTGTCTATATGAAATTTTAAATAAAAAAATAAAAAAGGGTTTGTAAAAATTTATGAATTCATGTTTACTTTTGTAGGGATGTGTTGGGTTATTTTATTTTTCATAAGATTCAAACTTTGTTGTTCTGAGTGGGGTTTTTTGGTATAAAATGGAAATACCATTTTTGAAGTAAAGTCTATGTTGTGAAGTTAATTTTTTTTTCATTTACATTCATAAAAATGTTGATTTGGACTAATTAAATACAATCATGGGGTTTAGAGATTTTTTTAAATGGATCTTTATACTAAGTAAATACAATCATGGATTTGTGTAGTCTTGAAATGTTATTATGGTTATTATAATCTTGTTTTTTATCTATTGTTTAGTATGAAATAATGTGAAGCTAGAGTTTTGGAAAAATATCTTGGGGTAATAATTATATGGTAGTAAGTGCTTTGTGGTATTTGTTTATTTTACATAATTCTTTATGGATATTTATGTATGCAAGTATGCATGATTTAAATTGATATATTGGTTTAATTCAAGTAGCTTGTGTATCTTTTTTTATTTAATTTTTGGTGTAAATTTGGTGATAAAAGTAACTATAGGACACTATAATACCATTACTACATGTTTTTTGTACACCAATGTTAAGATTTATGTTGATTAATCAACTAGGTCAACATTGATTCATGAAGACCAATCCAAGTTATCCATGTGAAAGACAGAATTATTAGAGTTACTCATAGTTATATTTTTTATCCAAATGGATTTTTTACAGTATTCTTTGGTTTATTTTTTGATTCATTTCTTTCTTTTTAAGTCTTATTAAATTTTGAGGCTCAGAATCATTTACTTGTTATTACTCTTCATAGTATCCTTATTGTTAATATCTACATCCAATTGATGAATGGGTAGTCTAGGGAAACTAATGGGGGGATGATTGGGACTATAATGTGGGTGTTTGATCACTCTCTATGGAATATGTACATGTGTATTATATTATTTAAGGACTTACATTCTATTTTGATTAGTGGATAAAATGCTTGTTGAGATTTTGATGTGTAATATGTAACTATTTAGTTACATATAATTACTTATCTTATTTAATTTAAGGTGGATGTATTTGACATTATGTGTACCCCATGTTTAGTGTATTACTTTACATTTTCTTCATTTTTAGTGTTAAATGAATTCTTTTAGTGTTAATTTGATTTATAGTTTGATGACTAAATGTTTATCCTTTAGTGATATTATCCTTTTAGATTACTATGTTGAAAATAATATAAGCATATCAATTTTTATTGAGTTACTATTGAAATTTCATTTTGGAATTTATCTTTTTGTTAGTGTTATGTGAATTCCATGATAGCATGATATCATTTCTAGGGATGCTTTTTACTTGTTAATTTTGAGGAACTTCATAATTCATGGGTTTTGAAAACTATAATGAGTTCAAATGTAATGTAAAAAATATTAATGGTTATGATATAGTCATTCCATGTCAAGGTGATATTTGACATAAGCATGAGATATTTCACTTAGTGTCTCTATTTTATTGAATAAAATAATAAGTATTCATACTTCACTAGTTGTTTTTACATAGTTCATAGAACATTATAAGCTGCTATGTTACAACTATTTCTTTTAGAGAGAAACATGATTAATAATTAACTTATTAATAATTAGTTTAAATGGTTATCAAAGTGTGAAGTCTTTATAGTTCTATTTAATTTTTATAGAACATTTACAATCTGATTGGGCATTAGTGACATAAATTAGTTTGATGCTTGTCAAGTGGTGCCTATATAGGGGAATGTTTATATATTGAATTTTTGATAGGAGATTCCATGTTGAGATAAGATGTTGTAATTACCTTGCATTATGATTTTAATGCCATTATAAAAACAAATTAAAATTATTTTTAAAATAGAATCACTTTTGTAGGTTTTTGACTTGAATATTATCTTTTATTTAAACATATGTGATTATGTTTGGAAACATGTCATTAGGTTAAACATTATATTCTTAATAGACATAATAAATATTCTAAGGTATGAGGTAATTATGGAAAATTTATATAGATTTATGTTTTTCATTTATCTTATATTAGTAAATTAGTAACGATGAAGTTGTAAACCTTAAGTAACATAAGGGTCAATTAGGTAATTATGGTTGGAGTTACTATACTTATTAAGCATAAAAAGTTGTAGATTTATGTAAAATAACTTGGATTATTTATGGGAAATGAGTATGAATTAAATATTTAATTAAGGCTATTGATGCTTCAATCAATAATCCAACTAAAGGTAATAAATTTTATAATAAAATCCTTAAGTTATTCTCATGCATAACTTAAACATGGTTATTGGTAAAATAAGATAAAATGAATTTAATTTATTAATTTAATGATTTATTATTTATATAAGTTCATTTGACTAAATGAAAAGGATATTTATAGGGAATTAATATTTATGCAAAGACTTATGTAATAGTTAAGTTAAAAATTATATAAGTGCTTCTTTTAATCATGACAATGATGAGATGACCACTTGTATGGTATTATCCATAATTAGTTAGAAATAATAATATTTTTCTAAATGTTAAAATAAATATGTGAAACATAGTCAAATTATTAAACTATGTCATATTGAAGAAAACAAAATTAAAGTGTGGTGATTCCTAAGTTAAAGATCATGGTCAAATGGTTTAAGAGGATAGAATGAAAACATGGCATTTACTTGAATTAAGCCCAAAAATTTTAAGTGTTTCAAAAGATTTTATTTTTATGGATTTGGAAAAAGTATTGAAAACATACACTTGTTGTTATCTAAATTTTATATATCTTTACTTAAGTAAGCTCGATATGATGATTCTTCTATTTAAAATCTATTTTCATTTCCGACATTGAATGCTAAGTTTTTTTAGTTATTAGAATAACATGTGTAGTTATTGGTTAGTGAGTTAATATTTGAGGTACAAACTATTTTATATCAAGAACAAACACTTTGTTATGAGTAAAATTAGTAAATGATGATATTCAAAATAACATTTGCAATGTGTCTAGCTCATAGTATATCAATGTATAATGTTACAATGATACACCCAAAACTAGTCACTTATGGGCAAGAGCTTCTTAATAGCATCATTTATAAATTATATCCATAGTTATTCCCTATTTTTAGTCTATTACAATTATGGACCTTGATCACGTTTGTGTACATTAGTTTATCTCTAAATGTTAAGTTTTATAGTACATTTTTATTATATTAGTTTTTAATGGTGTTGAGTAACTTGAAGTTGATTAAAAAAAATATTTGATTTTTTACACTATATACCCCACCTTGACCATTTTCTCACATTAAATTATTACACCAATCCTAATCCATCATATCCTTTAGAATATCCACATTGCCTAACTTTTTTTTCATCACTTCACTTAATGTCTCTGCATTGATATAACCAATGTGCACCTTTGCATTCCTACACCTATATAAATTTTCTTTCACTTGTCATCACTTTCCTCTTTTTTTTATTTAAGAAAATATTTTAGGGAAAAATGGTATGTATGATTGAGTATTAATTAAAAAATTTAACAAAAGTTTAATGAGTCATGTCCTAGATTATTTTTATAAGATCATTAATTATTCTTTGCAATATTTTTTTATATTGGATGAGTATTTATTATAAAAATTTAATTATAATAAGGGATGACATGACATTTAATCATATTCCAGCTGTATAACAAGGGATATTTGAGCCTATGCATCAATATACTCTTTGATTCAAGAGTGCCATGCATTTTTTAATTTATTAATCACCATATCTAGATTAAAAATATATTTTTGCTAATAGTCTCTAGCTTAAATTTCATGAAAAAATGTCTTTTTTATTAATTTCCCATATTTTAATATCCTTTATTTTGAGGCTATATTAGTATAAATTCAACTTTAAAAATTGAATTTGGTTTCTTATGAGGCTCATATTCCTACATTTAATTATTATATTTCAAAAATGCATGTGATTAATTATAAAAAAATATTCACCATTGGAAACACAAATGGTGACACCTACAAAAAGTCTTACACCTTACCTTAGCAGATCATGACAAATTACAATATTAAAATATAGTCCTAGTATAATATTGAAACTATTTATTGATTTAAAATTGATTTAACTGCCTCCTATTAACTATCATGACACATCCCATTTGACACAGACATTCATCTCTAAATTTTATGATGCTTAGCATAAAACCCATGGATATTCATCACATATATGCCTTTATTAGAAAGATACAATTTAAGATCTTATTAAAAGTTGTGATATCTAAATTAAAATGCCTACTACACAAAAATTTAGTATAAATACACTTCCTAACATAGATAAACCTATCCCATGTGATGTGTCATATTATATTAATAATATAACTCTCCTAAAAAATATTTACCTAAGAAGAACAATGATACAATCATGTTTGTAAAACATCTTACAGTGACTTATCTTCAAATTTCATAACATTTTATCATTAGTGCCTATATAGAGGGATGTAAATGATAATGAATTATGACTAAGGATAAATATCATTTTCAAATGTGTATTATTCCATTCCATAGGTAACTTGGATATGTTGAACATCTAACTAAGTCATATTTACCTGAGCAAGTAACAATGGGATGCATTCAATTGCCTATATCCATTGGTCCTCAAACATGGATTATAAAATTACATATTATACTAAATTTTCTAAAATATAATATTATATTAAATGTTCCATGGCTAAAACTAATGAAAACACCATTTTAAAATACTCATGATTACATAACATTTAATTTTCAAGGTGATATGATTTCAATTTTGTAAGATAGAATAACTAAAGAGAAATATTTAAGATGTCCCTAATAGAATACCATTATGTCTCAAAAGAAACTTAAGTGGATTAAAAAAATAAAATATATCAAAAATTATATTACTTGAGAAACACAAGAACCTATATAACCAATTATTAGTACTCTATCTCCAATGAAATATTGTGTTAACAAAACATTTCATTATATTGGAGATGTGGATTTAGTAAATCAGGATCCCAATAAAGATAAGTTACCTTTTCTTAAATTTATTGATTAATTTTATGTTTAAACCCTTAAATATATTATTGGATGATATTATTTCATAGTTACTATGAGCTTATTGAAATGGTTATTTTTCAAGCTACATTCATTTGTTATTTTATTACATTATGTGTGTGTGTGTGTGTGTGTGTGTGTGTGTGTGTGTGTGTGTGTGTGTGTGTGTGTGTGTGTGTGTGTGTGTGTGTGTGTGTGTGTGTGTGTGTGTGTGTGTGTGTGTGTGTGTGTGTGTGTGTCTATACACACACACACACACACACACATACATGTGTGTATATAATTAAATTAGGATGCCAATAAAGATAAGTTACCTTTTCTTACATTTATTGATTAATTTCATGTTTAAACCCTTAAATATATTATTGGATGATATTATTTCATAGTTACTATGAGCTTATTGAAATGGTTATTTTTCAAGCTACATTCATTTGTTATTTTATTACATTGTGTGTGTGTGTGTGTGTGTGTGTGTTTGTGTGTGTGTGTGTGTGTGTGTGTGTGTGTGTGTGTGTGTGTGTGTGTGTGTGTGTGTGTGTGTGTGTGTGTGTGTAGATACACATGTGTATACACACACACACACACACAAACACATATGTATGTTGGAAAAACATAGAAAATTAAATGAAAATGTGGATATCATATACATATGCATACATCTACACCTGTAAACACATATATTAAAAACTCTGTGTGTGTGTGTGTGTGTGTGTGAGAGAGAGAGAGTGAGAGAGAGAGAGAGAGAGAGAGAGAGAGAGAGAGAGAGAGAGAGAGAGAGAGAGAGAGAGAGAGAGAGAGAGAGAGAGAGAGAGAGAGAGAGATCCTCTAGCTTTAATTTCATGAAAATATGTTTTTTCATGATTTTATATCTTTTGATAACCTTTAATTTGAGGTTATATTCTTAGAAACTTAACCTTAAAATTTGAATATGCTTGATTCTAAGGTTCACATTCCTATTTTTCAAATATTATTTAATATAACTAAGATGTAAATGTTCATATTACACACCTACTCCTATTGGTTTTTACCCTAATTTGGATTAAGATAAATTGATTAATATAATTTAGATATAAACTTGTATGATATTTTACATATTAAGATATGATATTCAATCATAAATATGAATGTCTAATATTGAAACTAATTGCAATGATTCGTCAAATAACATATGCTAAATATAGTAAGTAAAAAAATAGATGAGTACATATCCTTTTTAGGTGATTTCCTAAATGTGATTATATTATATAAGTGAAAATATGGGTAAAATAGACTTGTGGTCCATTTTTTTCTAGATTTGATTATTTGTCTTTGTAACATTAATTCTATTGGTTGATACTAACCTATGCTAGTCAGTACTAATATATGTGGAAATATATCACTCACCTACACTTGTCTCTTTATGATCTAAATTTTTTATATTAAAACTTGATAATTTGTGTAAATATATAAATTAGTATCCTTTGCCTTGAAATCCCAGGTGTTATTATAAGATCTAGACATCTACAAAAATTAGGAAATTTTAATGTGATGAGCTGACCCAAATCAACCATTTTTTATTATTAAACACTATCTATGTATTTGATACTCATATGATGGAAATCAAGACATGTACTTATTTCACCTACTCTAATTTTGTAATTGTTTTCATTTGCTTGATGTATGCAAATAATAATTTTTCTTTGATACTTTAAAATGCTTACTTTGACTTGGATTTGGTGTGCTTCATGTTTTTATTGTGATTACTCTTAGTGATAGATTTTAAATTTATAAATGATAGGGAATATTTTATCAATATGCAACACTATTTAGATGTGTTCCAAATAAGTTCCAAGTCCTTTTTGAATGAGACTTTGATTTGTTTATATATGAGTCCAATTGGGTGATATATGATGACACCAAAACACTAATAAAATGAGATAAACCTATGTATATATTAATTGAAAAATATCCATTGTTGAGAAAGGGTGAATTTTGACTAGATTAGGTCAGTATCAAATGATGATACTGACCAAATCTAGTAAAACCAACCTATGTACAAATGAACTAAACTAGGAGTCTTGAGATGTCTATGTAAGATATTTAATAGGTTTGACACATATATTGAAGTTTATGTATGTGTTTATATCACAAAAAAGTGTTAAATCATACGATATCATGCAAGTATGAAAAAATGGTATATTAGGACCTTGTTTATGTGCTCAAGTCATTCATTGTAAATATGTGTCAAGATTGTCATTTTCAAGTATCAAAGATCATATTTTAGTATCTACAAATTATCCATTTTATTATAGTATAGATTTTCGAGATTAAGATGATAAAATTTACTTGAGTGTGTCTAAAAACATTTGTCTTTGGTATGAAGCTCCAATTATGCAGGTCACTCAATAGAAAAATGTGCAATCATGTGTATTGAATGTCCATAGATTGACAATTTGAGTTTGAAACTTAATATTTGAAATTTTGAAATAAAAAGTGTTACAAATTTTTTGGTGAAAACCATAATTACCTTAAAACTCGATAGATATGATGATTCAATATTGAGTTATTGGATAAAGTTGTGCTTCCTTACTAAAGCACATGAAGAGTTGGGGTGATTGTGACCCAAATTTGTGTAACTATGTAGGATTTTGGGTTGGGAAGAAAATGTATCCTAACCCTCATTATTGTGGGGATAAGTATGAAATGTAATAACCAAAATAACTATTGAGATAACAAGAGAACTTCTAGGCCAGGCTTGGTAAAATAAAATGAATGAAACATTGTAGATGGATTATATATTCAATTGTATAGTTTCACTCAATTTCATATAATTTTTTTCCATGTAAAAAACACATGATCAAAAGGAAATAAATAATGTTCATGCCTCCATCATTAATGAAATTTTTAATTGTATAGTTTTATTGATGTATAATAAAATGAATGATTGAAGAGAATGAAAAATTTTCATGACCACATCATGACCAAAAATATAATAAGTGTGAATTTGAATGAAAATCACATGCCATTAAAAATTAAATAGTTTTTTTGTGTATATG
Organism: Torreya grandis; assembly: GCA_037957365.1. Lineage (NCBI taxonomy): Eukaryota > Viridiplantae > Streptophyta > Pinopsida > Cupressales > Taxaceae > Torreya > Torreya grandis. The sequence goes on along the minus strand of JARHVA010001391.1, from coordinate 448,744 downwards.
CATGAGTCAATATAATGTCTCTTGAATATGAAGATTTTGTATATGTATTCATGAAAAAGAATCATTCCCCTTAATCTATATGAATTAATATAGAATTCTATACATCTATATGTTGAATTTTAGAACTTGTATCTAAAATGTATGTGTATATGGAAACTTGTAATGCCTATTCATGTAAAATTTGTGCATATTCCCATGTATATGCACGCAAGTGTGTTTTAATTTATGCTAAATTTTTTTTAAAGTTAGTTCATATACATGACATATTCCCCCATAATATATTTTGACATGTCAATATATATCCTTTATTTGAACCATCTAATATCTAAACCATTCTAGATCTCTAAAATATGTACTCTAATATGATATTATACTCATGGAGTAAAATGTCACTATTAAAATCCCACTATAATGTTCCCTTCAAATATAAGGGATGTATCCTATAAGTCACTCATCTCAAAATAAGAGTTAATTGTATCATGTAATGTACAAAGATAACATCATGTAATAACATGTGGAAATTATGTCATCATATTAATTTATATAAATCAAGACATCTATACAACATATGTAACATATGACATATAATTACCATGTTTAGATAGATATATTAATCAAGTATGCAAAAGGATATCTAAATATTATGTAGTAAAAGTGCATGATATAGATCATGGAACCAATCAATGTTAAAAAGATTCATAAGTGAAAGTCTTAGTGTCACACATAATGAAAAATATGCATACAAGGGACATAAATATGTCACAAAAAATAAGGCTAAGGACCACATATGATGGGCCATAAATATATCTTAAACAAGGGATATAAAATATGTCACTAAAAAATGCCAAGGGATACACTCGATAGACTTACATATATCAAAGATAAGTCTAAAGGGTCACACAAAATATACAAACATAGAGTATCCTATCATGTAAGAGAGTAAAAACATCAATGGAACATAAAATAAGGTAACTAGTAGAGACCTTCCATATGTATCAATATCACATCATAGTATAATAACATATCCACATATCATTATATAAGATATTAGTAAGTATCAAGGCATGTTATAGAGATATAAATAACTCAACATGGTATAAAAATCCATAGAAGGATATTACATGTAATAGTGAAACCTATGGAACAAGATGCCCCCATTATCAACATGGCCACTTGGTAGAGGAAAGTATAAGATATGTATGTCAATGTGTAACTTGTATGTCTTTCATTGCACTCATATACTATGAAATGAATGTTTTTAGATTATGGTAAAAGTAGGTTTTGAAGGGACCCCGAAACCCTTTAATAGAATCAAAAAAGATGAAGCATTAACAACCACCAGGAAAAGCAGTCCTGAAACCTACTGAAGAGCAGCATCACAATCTGGTTTTATAGGGACAGCATTAATATCTAGTTTATGAATACTAATCAGCCCCCTAATATTTCAAGTAATGATTTTCAAATCTATTTTTTAGGGGTAAAATCTAGAATAGTTACCTACCTACCATCAGCAATATTTTGCATACTTTCTAACTCTCTAGTTTTCTTAGTGGATCTTCTTCCAGGTTTGTCCGGGGAACCAACATCTAGTTTCACCTTAATATGTTGTTCAGCTCTTTTTCAAGATTTATTCATAATAGAAGCAAGAGGTTTCACCTTAGTTTGCTGGTCTATTTTGCTACTTCTAGTTTCTACCCCCTTAGTATTGATCTTTTTTTAGCCCTTTTTCTTTGGTTTAGTTTATACTTTGAGTTTTCTCCATTATCTTTCACAACTTCTAGGGGAGGAGGCTCATCCAAAGGAAAGTCATTATCAGCCTGAGATAACACTTGGATCTCCCTGGACTGAGAAAAAAGATATCCCTCCTCTGATTTATTTCAAGCTTAAGCCAAGAATTCACCTTCCTCTATCACAATTTTTTCATCTACATCTCTCCATCGATCTTCTATCCTTTGATAGATCATGATTTGTTTTGATAGATCTATCAGATCATCTATTCTTTGTTCAGGTATTATGGTATCTGATTGCAAACCATGTCCTTATTTCTCAAAGTTTTCTTTCTCAAAAGAAGGCTCTTTATCCGCCTCATCATGTGGAGCATTAGAATCTTCAAAATAAGGCTCTTTATTTGCCTCAACATGTGGAGCTTTAGAATCTTCATTATTCTTTTGTTCTTGGCTATGATCTTCTTTGGGTTTCCATACTTTCTTTTGCTAGACCTTAGTCTTTTTCCCATCCGAAACACTACTAGTATGATTCTTACTTTTGGAGGGACAATTTTTAACCAGATGCCCCTATTTCTTACAAGCATAGCAAGAGTTGGGAAAATCTTCAAAAACAATTTCTTGAGTTTTTTTACCAAGCTTGGATATTAGTTCCACCTTTTTTGGGAGATGATTCAGGTCTACCACTTTAACATAAAGTATGGCACTTTTAAGTTTGGTTCTAGAAGTCGTAGCATTATCCAATGCCACAAGTTCACCAAAAGAACTGACAATACCTTTAAAAATGTCCTCATGGCAAAATTCTAAAGGGAGACCAGGAAGTCTAGCCCAAATGGGAGTGGTTAGGAAAAAAGAATTTGAGAGATCCATGTTAGGCTCCCATTTTTTAATAGTGAGAGAGAATTTACCAAAAGACCACGGTCCTCCACAAAGAACCATATTCATGTCTTCCTTATAGTTGAAGATAAACAAGAAGAAACCATTTGACATTGGTGCAATATCTATCTCTTCTCAAATAACCCATTTCCTTTTAACCATTTTTCTAAGAGATTCTAGATCTGGTCTTACTCCTAAAAATTTACCTACTAGGGTGAAATCCATGGAGGACACATAAAAATTGACTAAAGGATCTGGAATAAAAACTTGAAACTCACCTTTTTCCCAGCAAGACTTAGTAGTCACTAGTGAGAAAAGAGTTTTTCTAGTAGGTTTCTTACCAAACAGAGATGACCAAGTCCTTCATTCTAAGAACCCTACCTTCAGCCCTTTTGAGGACTTTTCCTTGTTAGAATCAACATTATCTTTCTCCTTTTCAAGATCCTACCCCAACACATGAAAAGCAGAAGGGGAATCTAATGGGGGACACAGACCCCATAAAAAGGATTAAATACGCACAATAACTTTCCATTATCCACATCAGCCAAAGATTTTGACCCAACATTTTTCTCACAGTGCCCATTAGTTCCTCTAGGGTATGTGCCTTTTGCCAGATTCTCCCCAACCAGTTTCTAGCCTGCCTGCGAACCAACTAAATCAAATTTTGAAAGAGCACCCATCATTTTGAGATTTGTTCACAAGATAAAATAACTATTTAGTTATGTTAGTTACACTATGAAATGAATGTTTGTGTGAAATTATTATTGTATATAACAAACATTTGATAAATAACATATGTAAATAATGCAATATAGAAAAATGTCACATTAAGTTCCTAATTTTTGGATTTTTTTGACTATTTGGAATGTATTTGTATTTTTGTATTTTGTATTTTTTTTTAATATTTTAAAATTTATTAGTGAGGATAAGTGGTAATGGTTTAAAAAATATAATAATTATAGAGATACAAATAATACACGTGTGTCAAGGCATAAATCACACCAGTTGTGATAGCATGGCTATGTGTAAAATATGAAAGCAAGCAATATACCCCTGTAGTATATGTAAATATCAATAATGAAACTCAAGAACATATTTGAGGATAAATATCATCATTCCCCAACTATGAATTAATTAATGTGTGTTCATTTTATGTGTGAATATATATGTATATGATCATGTAAAATCAATTCAATCCATCAATGATGTGCAATAGAATCATTATGGGATAAGTGTTGAGGATGCCTAAATCAAGATAAAAATCAAAATAAAATGGCCAAATGAAAATAAATCTAAGGGATATAAGAATGATCAAGGTCAAACTATATGTAAAATATAGTAGGATAATTAGGGTTGATTGAAACATCACTAATTAAGAAGCTATGCACAATGATATGTGTCAAAACAAACTAAAATTGCTCATGCAAAAATATTGTATCTAGTGGTAGTAGTGTCTTATTACATTGGAAACAAATATAATATATATCAAATGTAATCATATGTATATAGGGATCTAAATATAAATATAAATACTATTTAAGATCTATAATCTTAGTATCTGCAATGTGATACTTTTAATTATTATCATGCTTAATTTTATCATATGTATGTTGACTATTTTTAGTGTTCATTATAGGTTATAAATTTTGATTATCATTCATATATGATCTTGATTCTCTTTAAGATGTGCCAATTTGAATATTATTTTTGTCAATAATATCTTGTACTTTGTGTCTTAATTTGAATAATTTGTTCATGGAATATCTCATAATCTCATGATAGTCACAATATGTATTTTCATCATAAAAATATGGCATAGGACTATTTGGATCAAAATATTGTTGAGGAAGTGTGATAAGGTTGAATTTTATCTACCTCTTTAGAATTATATGAGGATATGATAATATTAAAAGTTTTTGTAGATGATATTTGTGGTTATGGAGTGCCTCAGTTTTGTACACTTGGCAAACTCATGACCCTAGTTGTTCTTCTTAATTCTACACATGCATTGTTTCCACCATCATTACATATACTCTATTACGTGACCCTTATCCTATCTCTTAGTTATAATAGCCTTATATTGATGACATGGACATATCATCTTTCCTAGAATTCTTAAAATGTATTTATCTTACATCTCTAAAATTTTTGAGCCCATTCCTGCTCTCCTCCTTAGACACTAATGTACAGGTTATATAGTAGCATTGATGTTATTATCCTAACCTGATGTTAGTGTCTAGTTCACTAAAGTCATATAATTTACAAGTGAAACATATTACAATGTTTAGCCTAAGTGCTTTAATGCGAGTTATCTTTTGATAAGATCAGTATAAATATAATATCAACCCTCATTCATTCCTCACCTAGAAATCAGACCAAAAGAACACTCAATAAACACTAAAGTTACCCAAATCTTTCCTATTCTACCCTATTTTGATATCAATCAAAGGAATATCCTAGCTATAGGTCTGAAGTAATAAAGAAGTAGCCATAAGGTCATATTTTTTAAGCTAGAAGATATGTCACTATTGTATTTGATTTACACATTTGAATGATTCACACATAAGCCAACACATAAGGGAGAACTACATGATTTTGATGCCCTCTTATAGATTATTATTTATATATATAGTCCCCTTTTGAATTTGGGTTATTGAAGTTCATCTCAACACCATATACCCACTAACCCATTTTCCCCCAAGGTCATGTTGAAGATGTGAAACTAGTGTTTTGTCATTTCACCAGGGGTGATAGTCCATGACCCAAATTTGAATGCACCAAAGTGAAGGAAAAAAGGAATTTAGAAGCATCCAAGTTGTTACATCTTATTTCATCAATTATTTGTATAATACACTAGCATCAATATTAGACACTAGTATCAATGCAATTGTCCAAGGTTAGAACAAATGTTTAGAGAGCTAGAAACACCAGATCTAGAATATCACAACTATTCTAGAATTGTCTTATTACCTACTTCTCACCTATAATATATTAAAGACTTTATTATAATAAAAAACAAAAAATTACTTTCTGTTATTTAATTTATATATCTATATAAGTTATAATTTTATTAATAGCCTATCTCAGTGTTATAAATTTAATATATGGTACATCTGAGTTTAGAACATTAATTAGTATATATTAGATAAAATATGAACCCTTACACCCTATCATTTATATATCCTCAACCCTAACCACTAAATAGGATTACACAATCCATATTAGGTTTATAAATTTGGTTAAACTGATGTGAACTCAATTTTATGATGGAAAGGGTAATCCTGAACAACATCTTTGAACTTCTATGCAACATGCCTTATTTATGACTCAAATGATAAAATTTTTAACAAATTATTTCCAATGAGCCTCAAAGACTACGCTTCAATATGGTTTTATGACTTATGTCTCCAATCCATAAAAGCATTCAAACCTCTTTAGGATCTATTTTCAACATACTTTTATATTAATATTACCAAGAAGGTTTCCTATGCTCAAATTGAAAATATGAAACAAGGAACCAATGAACATGTCTTGAGATACAACACAATGCTATCCAAAATGACTAATCTTATGGTAGACAAAGAGATGTAATACAAATTCAAACAAAGTTTGCTTGCTCCTTTACATGAGTTTAAAATTTTAAAAATGTTTAAATATTTTGATGACTCATGTCATGTTTTAAGGGACCATGAAATGAATATTATGTCACTAAATAAGTTCAAGTATGTAGAAAACACACCATATGAATCTAATTATTGTGAAAATTTTATAATTAAACTAAGTTATAAGGTAAACTCTTGAGCCTATAAAGGAAACAACCACCATAATTAACACATTTGCACAACATCTTGATTGGATTTTTATATATAATGCACCAAGGAGACAATTTACATTTTTACCTAAACCTCTTACTTCATTACTCCCATGGTTTCTAGAGTGCCAACTTATATCTCACCCTCCTCTTATAGAGATTGATTCAAATAGACCTCTACCTAAAAGATATGATGCAAATTATTATCATGACTACTAATAAATGTTTTACCTTGAAGAATAAGATACAATACCTCATCAATGACCAAAATATTACATTTTATGATACTCTAAAGGAATCAAATTCACAACCTGGTGATAAATATAAACAAAAAATATTTAAAAATCCTTTTCAATACCATTCGAAAAAGGAACCAAAAGTTCAAATGGAATATAATGTGCATCCTCCTCCATCATATTATGGACACCTACCACATGGGGTCATTGGTACTTATACAATATATATACCTCCTATGGTTCAAAAACCTATTATTTCCTTTGATGATAGTGAGATTAAGGATGATGACTTTGATATTTATTCTCTATTCATTCAATCATACCTTGATAACATCACATATATATTGTTATGATTGATAATGGTTTAATCAAATTTTTTTCACCATGACTTAATTATGCATTTAGGTTATACTCATCATGATTTACACCCCTCTACTAGATCGGTTAGATCATTTGATGGGACTTCCTAGAAGGTTCTTAATGAGATTAATCTACCCTTACAAGTTGGTCCCACACATGTAGTTAATAATTTTTTAGTAGTAATTTATACATGTGTCTTTGACATGTTGTTGGGATGGCCTTGGATACACACTCTTTGAGTGGTACCCTTTATAGTGCATGGGTGTGTTATGTACATTCATTCCAATTAGGGAATTATAGTTTCTATTATTTGATATGAACATCCTATTGAACAAGATAAACTAATACAGAAGTAGTTAATTATCAAGCCTACTAAGGATAATACACTACAAAATGGTAAGCAACAATCAATCCCATTTAATAGTTATCTAGTACTTGAGAGACATTTACATCAAAGATAAACAATAGGTTCTATAGAATCATCATCTTCTATTCACCATATTCAAATATACAAATCACCTAAACTTGATATTACTATTTATATTCCAAATAAACAATAGAATACATAGAGATGGGTTTTAATAACCCATATTCCTTTTATTGGTACTTCATGACCCTATAGTCTCATTATACATACACCCAACATTCCAAATACTACAATGACAGATATTATACCTCTATATGCTCCTTGGTAGTACCACTAATTTCTTGAACCATGTTTTAAGTGGGATATACCTATGTTAACCCTTTAAGTGAGATAATATGATGATCTTGTCTCTTCCAAAAAATTAAAAAAACATTTGAAAATCAATAAACACTTTTGACACCTACATGTTCGATTGCCCCATTGGCATCTACGTGTTCATTCTATGTTGAGGAAAATCATATCATTTATTCATATATAAACATACATAGGAATACACATATACATGACACACTTATGTTTTTTGGGCCTTCCATATTCTCACATCCTTAGGATGTTTTGGGAATCCATCTTCTATGATCTTGATATAAAAAGTTTATATGATTCAATGATCACTCTACAATATCATATGTGAGCTTACATATGTACATACACATGCATATTATCTATGATTATATATTGTACAAGGTACTTTATATGATGTGTACTTTATGTTTTTTCTAACAAATTTGATCCATGAGCCACTATGCCATGTTTATGCTAATTACTTATTCATTTCCTTTACACATTTCATTGATTTTTTTGCTTGGATATTATCTTTCTTTTTGGATCATTTGAATATTATCCATTGTATGCAGCCCTTATGCCTTTGTTTACTTTATTTTAAATTTTAATATGTCATTCATTGCTTTTGTGGATATTTCACTAAGTCATGTCCTTTGGATTTCATGACATTTGAAAATGCCCCTTGTTCATGGTCTCTTTGGACCATTGCATTTTAACTTGATTTTAAGTACTCGTGTGTGTGATTGTTGATTATTAATATTATATTGTTACTATCTAAATGTTGTCATGATATTTATCATGCATCTTATTCCTATATGTGATCACATTGGTTATATGCACTTCAATAATACATTTTCATAGACATATTTCTTTATACATGTTACATGGCTACATTCATAGATTTATTATTATCATACCCTTTTGAGGTGAGCTAAATAATAGGTAGTATTTTTACCTCACCTCAAAGTGGGGTATATTAGCTGGGGAATGTCATGATGAAATGGCTTCCACACATTTCATATATTCCATATTACAATGAGGGCATGATTTTAAAACATGTTCTCCACAATCACATAGTATATGGTACTTACACTAGTTTTCAAATTTAGTGGGGACATGTCATGAATACATGGCTTCCACACATTCATAGTTTTTATATATTATATGGTCCATGATTTGGAATAATGTTATCCACACTCACATAATATATGGTACTTACACTAGTTTGTATATTTAGTGAGGTAATGTCATGATGACATGGTTTCCATACATTTCATAGTTTCTAAATTATAGTGGGGGCATGTTTTGGAAGAATATGATCCACACTCACATATTATATGATAATTACATATTTTTTTATATTTATTGGGGGCATGTCATGGTGAAATGTATCCCATGCATTCATATGTTTCAAATAAAATTTGGGGTATGCCTTGGAAGCATGTTCTCCACACCTATTCTTTTTTTAACTTTTCTAGTTTACATTGGGGGGCATATTTTATAAATATGTCCTAAAAATTTGTAATTATATCAATCTCAAATTCACCCATATATAGTGGGGGTATGCTTTAAAATCATTCCCTCCACACTTAAATAATTTTTAAATTTGGCCAAACCACATAGTTATATGATTTTGATACACTTTTATGGTAGCATTCTATACATGGTACCATTGTTATACACATTTTTGACATGTGACATATTTAAGGTGCATATGACATACAAAATTTGACTAATATTTTCAAATAAAAATCAAATTTAGATTCTAAAACTATTACATGTATTGATACCCAATATAATTTTACGTACTTTAATAGACTAATTTACTACATTAATTGGTTAACCTTTTGGTATGGTTGAGGTGATTAAATAACTCAATCTTTCCAAGTTTTTAGTTTAGATTTGATCATCTAAACACACTATGTTAAATGTATCATTTAGTTGTACCATTGAGCTAATCTATCAGTTTTAGATTTCTCCATATATAGTGGGGGTATATTTAAGAATCATGCCCTCCACACTTACACAATTTTAAAATTGGCTAAACCACATAGTTATATGACTTCAATACAAATCTTTGGTAGAATTATATACATGGTACCATTTTTATACATAGTTTCAACATGAGACCCATATAAGGTGCATATGTTATGTAACATTTGACTAATATTTTAAAATCCAAATCCATTTTAGATTCCAATATAATTGCATGTTTTGACACCCAATAAAATTTTATGTACTTTAGTGAAAAAATATATTGCATTATTTGGTTCACATTTTCATATGTTTGAGTTGATTAAATCACTCAATCTTGCCAAATTTTTAGTTTGGAATTGATCACCCTAACTCACTAGGTTACAAGTATCATTGGGTTGTACCATCGAGCTAATCTCAACTGAGAGATGGAAACTCACTTTTGGTCCATGTTGGGGGAATGTGTATTCCAATATCTCTCTCTTTATCTCCTTTGATATATTCACTTTATATATTTATATATATTTATCCTAATATTGGTATCATAGTCTTATAATGATTCATCTTTTAGAAAAATAATTTGTTAATAAGCAAGGTGGTTATATCGACACACATGTGTACTCCTAAACCTTTCTCTTTCAATTTAAATATATTTTAAGTAGTTTTAAACAATATTATATACACTAATGATACAATAAAAAATTATATTAGTTTCATTTTAGTCACCAACAAAACACTCAAACCTAGGTCTAGTAAAGAAGTCAAGCGTAACTCAAGCAAAGACAAGTTATGTATACACACTTAGGTACTTATTCCTTTATTTCAAATTAGAAATTTCATGAATAGATTAAATATGGGAAGGTATATTCTATTTTGTTATTATGTATCACCTTATTCTTGTACACTTGGAAAAATCATGACCCTGGATAATCTTCTTAGTTCTACACATTCCTTACTTATGTAAGCCTTATATCTACTCTATCTTATGGCCCTTGGCCTATATATTAGTCTAACTAACCTTAAATTTATGAAATATACATCCCATATTGCTTATAATTCTTAAAATGTACTTATCTTACATCTCTGTAAATTATGAGCATGTACCTACTCTCTTTCTCCTTACACACTAATGTTTGGTTCAAATAATAGCATTAACATTATTGTCCTAGTTTGATGGAAGTGTCTAGTGCCCTAAATTAATCTAATTTACAAATGAAACATATTAAAAAGTTTATTATATGTGATTTAATGTGAGTTATTTTCTAATATAATTGGTATGAATATAATTTCAACCCTCATTCATTCCTTACCTAGTAATCAGACCAAAAGAGCACTCAAGAAGCACTCAAGTTACCAAAATATTTCCTATTCTACCCTATTCTAATATCAATAAAATTAAAAACCCAACTAAAATTATAAATTAATAAAGGATTATTCATAAAATCATATCTACTAAGTTACAAGATAGGTCACTATTGTACTTGTTTTACACATTTACATGATTCACATACACGCCAACACATAGGGGAGAACTAGATGAGTATGAGGCCCTCTTATATAGTATTAGATATGTAGGCATCACCCTTTAATAGTAGGTACATTATGGGTCAATTCAAAATTAGGTTACCACTAACTCATTTCCTCAAAGGTCACAATGAAGATACAAATCTAGGGTTTTTATATTTCATCAAGAGAGATAGTCCATGACCCAGATCTGAATACACTAGAGTGAATACAAAATAAAACCTAGAAGCATATAGGTGGTTAAATCCTATTTAATAAATTATTACATATCTACACACTAGTGTTTATATTGGACACTAGAATCAACATAATTATCCAAGGCTGATGCAAGTGTTCAGAGAGTTAGATACACTAGATCTAAAATATAACAACTATTCTAGAATTATCTTCCTACCTACTTCCTACCTATACTAGAGACAACACTATATTATAATAAAAAATAATTTTTAGAATCATAATGACTAAGTGGAGGGGTGAACTAGTATTCAAAATATTTCCTTTAATTTCACTTTAAGAAATCATGAATCATTAAAGTAAACATATAGATCTAGCAAACATAAACACTTATCCATATAAGCATGAAACATAAAAACACATAGCATATGTGGGAAACACTTAAAGTAAGAAAAAACATAGATATATGAAAATGGAATACTGTCGTATAAGACAAAAAACAAGTTTAGTGAAGCACCAACTTCACATGGAACACCAACCCAACTAGACAAGCACCTACTTGACTAGGCTTTAACAAGCACCCACTTGCAAGGAAGCACTAAAGTATTAGATGACTCAACACCAATTCCACAACTTAATTTATTTTTTCACCTTTGAAAAACATTATTTCTCAACCAATTTATGATGACCACCTCTTCATCTTTTCACACTCTTATCCCTCTCAAAATGCCTTATAGGCCTTTTTGCTCAATTAGGTCTCTTCAAGACTAATTAGGTCATATAACCTTGATCCTCATATATAGACACACTTTAAGATCCTAAATATAGATCCTATAAACTCCTATTATTGTCTAAAATACCTCCTACTCATAATGTGCTATTTCATTCATTTCCACTCTCAAGTTCTCTAACACTCTAATTAAGCCTATTAGGACTTGTTCTTATAAAATCCTCTAGCCCACACACCTCTCAGTTGGGAATACATACTTTCACACTTTTATTACTCTTAAAATATGTCTCATAACATGTTTCATAAATGAATAAACTATTAAAATAGGTCATCCATAATTTAACAGACCTAAAACCTCTTTTAGGCCTTAAGGAGACCTAATTCAATTAGGACTTCGTTAATACATGTTACCCTATGTTCTTATTCAAAAAAATTACCTTAATTTAAGAATAATATAATTTAATAAATTGATTAGATATACCCAAATAAAAATATTATAATTTTCATAAGACTATTTAACACCAACCCCTTCATGAATACTCCTTGTAGCACTGTTCACAATTAGGCCTATGAACCTATAGAAAGTCTACCAAAAAAAATAAAGCATGTACACAATTTAGTCACATAACCATGAAATAAAATAACATGTAAAAAATAAATGACCATGAAAACATCACCATGTGATTTATAATTCATAACTCAGGGCAAAAGAACTCAAACACGTCTCTACAAATAGCCCACTAAGAATTGCCAAAACACTCCAAAACCCAATCATGAACAACTTGATACTCAACACATGAAATAACACTTACCATTACAAATAATAATTTTTAAATATACTTTTAAATCTATATAAAACTACAAAATAAAAAAATCACAAGGTCTAATGTCAAATATTAGTCTTATAGGCCAATATTTTGACCTCACTACACACAATCAAACTAGAACTAGACAAGACATTTTGGTTTCAACGTTTCAACCACTTTAAATAAATATTAAATATTATAAAAATAATGGATATGAAATAAATTTAAAAAAAAAACACCATGTGAATTACATAATTTAACTCAAGGCATAGAGCATCAAACTCATCATTACAACTTACTTACCTAGAACTAACAGTTTACCTTAAAGCATAATCATGATGACATTGACCTTCAAGACCTATATGACCAGTTTAAAAGAATAATTATGAAATAAAATGAACCTATTAAACCTAAAAAACATCTTTATATATATATATATATATATATATCATATGGTCTAGTGGCAACTATTGGTCTTATAGACCAATTTTTTGACCTCATTATACACAGATCTTACTAAGTCAGACAAGCCATTTCGGCTTCTTCATTTTCATCACTATACCTATCCAAGATTTTTAAAAAAAATTAATATTAAATAATAGTCTAAAAAAAATATCCATGCACTTTGTCTCATCACTTTATCATGATAAGACATTCTTAATCATCTTCTCACTACAACCTAGGTTTTTATCTATTTCCATCACTAGTCCTGTTAGCGACTAGCTAACTCGGATGACTAGTTTATCATGATTAAGGGATATAACATATTTATAAACCTTAATTTACATAAAACATGAGTCTCAAGCTTAATCCTCTATACATTTACATATTTTTTTCAATATAAATTTTTATAGCCATAACAATTTCAAAAATCAACATGTATCTTCACAATTTTGCTCTCATCTTTCTAACCAACACCACCTAGAGGTACCTAGGAGAGTTCAATACAAGATAAAAACACTTAAATAATTATTACAAACCATCTTGAGAACTTTTAAATAATATATTCAACATCAGGTCACTTTTAGTGTTCTAAGAGGGTTTAAACACACTTCCACTATTAATGATTGTTCATAAATCATAGCCTGTCAATCCAAATACTAATGCCTAGAATTTTGATCTTATAACCTTCCCCAATAATATTAATAGATTAAGTTCCCATGTATATTTTTAAAAAGATAATTATCACAAGAAAATCTTTTTGGGGTTGAAAACCCTTCATTTTATGCACTTGAGAGACCTAAAAACCACTTTTCAAGCCTTGTTTTTCAAACTAGATCCTAAAACTTTATGCACGTCTAAAAAAACTTGAATCACCTTTAAAAATTAGTACATTATCACAAACACCTTGAAATATGATCATGATCCCTCATTAGGCCACACTCTCTCTTCTTTACTCTATAGACCTTGACATGCAAATGACATTAGGTCTTAAAACTAGCCTTTATGCCTCTTTCCATGTAATCTCTACCACTCTCACATACTCAAGAAACCTCATAAATCCTTATTATTCCTTGAAAATATATCATGATACCTCATTAGAATAGGTAGGTTCTAAAAGTGTTTTAGATGCATACTTGGTATGAAGGTCCAACCCCTGTAGGCTCACCCTAAAACTCTCATGAGTACTCCAATGACTCACATGCATGTTTAATCAGCCTCATATAAATTCTCATGCCTCTGTGAATCCATATTATTAAGTCACCATACTCTTACCTTCTCATAAGGACTTTACATGACATGGCTAGTCTTATGTATAGGCTTCTTAAGTACTTTAAACTTGACAAATGACCTTGAAATAATTTTGATAGTATCTATACTTTACTTAAATGACCACACAATTCAATATAACCTCTCATAATCTTTTTCTTACTTCACCATAATTCACTATGCACATGTTCTCATAGGGTCTAGACTAGGCTTCTCAAGACACCTTGTACTCAAACATGCTTACCTCAATGATATCAAATAAAAACACTCTTTAGACAATACTCTTAAACCAATGCAATAATACATTTATGATCAACATTATATCATGTCCTCAAAAATACCTAGAGATTTATAACCTTGCTTCAATGCTCACTTGACCATCATACCTCTTATGACAACACTAAAAAATTCAAGTTGACATAAAACTTGACATCAACCAACAAAAAATACATTAGGTTTACTTAAAATTATCTCTTGTCACATGGCTTCCTTGTCACATCAAGCACATAATCTCATACCTCAAAGACCACTCATGATGCATCTTCACTAGATGCACCTTGACATCAATGACATCAATGATAACACTTCTCATTAAGCTCCCCCTTTTTCATTGATGGAAAAACATTCTTGAATCTGATCACTCTCATCTCCCCAATTTATTCAATCTTCATTCTTGAAACTTCTCCCCCTTTGACATTAAAGATAAAGGTTCATACATATAAAAACTTATTTTACCACTCTTTCTCCCTCTTTGGCAACTACTTTCCAGAAAATTTCTATTCCTATTAAAAACTACACTTAGAGCTTATGAACAACCTAAATAGTTCCCCCTCAAACAAAGAATCCATCATGATTTTGCTAACTGAAGAGTGTCTCCATGAAGCCTAATTTAGTCACCCATTTCATATGGCACTAAAACAACACACAAACTTGAGAGATTCTAAGATCTTCATACTCTCACAAGATTGAATATCCTTTAGGATCCTTTTAGGCTTGATTAGTCTCTTTAGCTTGACCTATTCATCATCCATGTGGTTAATAATATGAGCTGATAATGAACATTTCTGACTTGATTTCACATATGAAGTATGCTCTACTAGAGCAAATAGTCCACTTGGGATTGTAGATTGATCATGACTCACCTTAGCTATCTTTGGTTTCCACACATTCATTTTCCTTCTCTGTTGCACTGTAGGGGATTCAAACCTCTTCTTTTGACTTGATGGCCTTCTAACTCTATTAGGATAGAATCTTGAAATGTGTCCCACATTATGATAACTATAGAAATTAACCTCATTCATACCTCTTGACTGATGATTCCTGTCATAATACCATGCATATTCATATTTAGAGTGTCTTCTAGACTCTCTTGCTCTATGACCAAACTAATTACATGTAAAATAATAACCATTGAATAAATTAGCATACCTCATAGAATTAGGTTACTTGATTGGTGTTTTCTTGTTGACCTTCTTATCTTGATTATCCTTCTCCTTGATTTAAGCTATCTCTTTTTGGTCTTATTTGAAACTAAGACCTATCTTATAACTTTCTCACTTATAAATACTTAATATGTTATCTAGAGCATAAGTAATATTTTAAAAATTCATAAATGTCTTAAAATTGTTATATTATTGATCTAAATCAGCTTTCAAGGATTCTATTTTGGTTCCATACCTAGTGTATTCTCCCTCTTTAGATTTTAAACTAGCAGGGAATATCTCCATCTGTGCTTAAATATAATTGATGATCTCTGTAATATCCCCTCCAAAATAGGAAATATAGCAACACAAAAAACTTTGAACAAGATATAACTTCAATTGAATAAATTCAGAATGATCACAATAATATAGTCTCTGAATAGCAAATTACAAATCTTATCACTTGTCCTTTTAAACTATTACAATTGCAGTCCTTTCTCATGCATATAAATATGAAATACAGTCTTAAAAACCCTGGCTTATCAAAACTGGAAGTGAAAATTGAATTCTGGAAGGTCTCGGCCCTTCTGTGTCGACACACAGTCGTCGTCGTCGGTCGATATCTCACCGAAGTCGGTCTCTATCGGTCGGCTTTCTGCCGACGTCGGTCTTCAGTCGATCGATGTCAGTCACTGAAAACCCTCTATTTGCTGAAGTCGGTTCCTGCACTGATCTGTACGGACCTGTACGGACTTTGTATGACCGCCAATTAAGCACAACTTCCCTGTTTTCAATCCCTGATCTGAAATATACGTTTTTAGCACAGATGATCTCTAGCTATATAATTTATTGAATCAAAACAAGAATAAAGAAATACCTAGATTATCTGTAATAACTTTTGTGTGAAGTTATCTCTCAAACCTGAAATTCTGTGATAACTTCTAGATGAAGCTATCTCACACTTTGGCAATAGATCAGCTGATATTCCACAGCCTCTTAATTGCACACACTGAAGAGGGAACGTTCTCCAATGCAAATGGAATCCTTGAACCCTAGGCTCAATCTTCACAGAAGAAATTCTCAAAATCAATATCAATAATCAATAGCATAATCAACAATGGCCTCCATGAGAAACCCTTATACCCTCAAAAAGATATGCTTGCCCTAATTAGGGTTTCTGAAATTAGAATTAGGGTTTCTAATTAAAAATAAGCTAAATAATTAATATTTGATTAAATCAATCAAATATTAATATCTCCCTCAATACATGTCGGATCGACGAACCGATCGAAGCTAGTGAATCAGGGAGTGATTCTGCACATAACCATACCATAATAAAGGCGCTCTGCTGCATATCAGATATCCCTAAAAAGTAGGAGCCCTAGCCAAATATGTCTAAAATAACCTGAATGAGAATCAAATGTAGAAATCTTGTGAATCAAAGTCAAGCCAAGCTCCATTATGACCCTCTATCCATCCTATTAGCCTACGAAGGTCGCATAATAGGCTAACCATGAAATCAGAACATGTCAATTAAAAAGGGGACATGACAATCCGCCCCTCCTGAAATTGCTTGCCCTTAAGCAATCACTAAATGACAAATCAATCAATCCACCTGGATCCCAAATATAGTTTTGATCTCCACCACTGTCAATTAACACGACCCCCATGCCATGTCCATCCCAACTCTCATGTAATGGTGTCACATCATCTCTAGTACTAAGATAAGCACTCCAACATGCAATCCATAAATGAAAATCAGCAAGCAAACTCCTTACCTGAATAATATCTGAAACTGGATAGTGAAGACTAGAAATAGTCATATCATCATCAACCTATGACCCGACTGTAATAGAAAGTTGAGTCCTCACCACATGTGAAAACTCCTGAACTGAACTCACCTCAAGACCAAGCTCATCCTCATACCTCTCCTGTGTTGGTGCCAATGTGCTCTCATCATCACCCTCTATCATGTTATGTGGTATAGATACCTCCATTCGATGAAAAAACATATATCTAAAGCTGCTGCCCCGTATTGCCTTAAGAATATGTGTCATCCCATCAACATTAAAGAGAACCTCCATGTCCTTGAGACGAAGAGTAACTTCCTCAAATGAATGAAGCCACTTCATACCCAAGACTAAGTCTATATCCCCCATATTTACCACATAATAATCAGCCTTGAACTCATAATTGTTCAAGCGCAATGGGAGGTCTCTAATCATACGCTCACACTTAAGAGTGTGACCATCGGCTACCTTAACACTGATGCCCTCAAAGTCTATGGTAGTGAGCCCACACTTCTCCACAAATCTAGCATCTATGAAATTATGTGTGGCTCCTGTATCAAGAAGGGTGATAACCTTCTGCCCTGCCAAAACTCCACAGAGTGACTCATCTGATTGAATACTGGATATGCGTGCCTCCTGAATGTGAAGCTCTAACTTTGCTTCTACATTAGGCCTTGAAGCCTCTACCTCTGCCCCCTCAAAATTGTTCTGTTACTCGAAATCCTCAGAATCAGAATCCTCATAGTATACCCACATCATACGATTCACCTTGCCCTTAGGCCTCAAAGGACAATCGTGATGGATATCATATGGTCCTTTGCAGTAGAAGCAAAGCTTCTTTTTGCATAAATCATTAAGCACCTCACGATCCAAAGGTGGTGCTGCCGGATTGGCCTTTGAATCATTTTTTACCCCAGATTTATCTATGTTAAAATCCGGTCTCTCCGTATCCCCGTGGGAGTGCTTATGGTCTCTAGAAGAAGTACCTTTGGTGTTAAATTTATTGGATGGGGCTGCCATCTCCATATCCCGTACCTTCTTCATAGCTACCTGTAATGAAGGAGGATCAAGGGCTTTGATCCAACCCCTCAATGGCTCTGTCAATCCTTCTATGAAGAGAACTACCAATCTACGCTCTGAAATATTGGGTACCATGACTGCCAATCTCTGAAACTCACCAATGAAGGACTCCAAGTTACCTGTTTGTCTCAACTAAGCCAGATCTCGAAAGTAAACCTCAGGATCTTTCCTGTCAAATCGCTCAACCAATCTATCCACAAAGTCCTGGTACTATGTTACCTGATTATGCTGAAGTGTTACCATACCATGGTACCACCAATCATGTGCTACTCCATCCAAGTGCAAAGTGGCGTATTTGATGGCATCTATCTCTGACATTGGTCTCAATGCCAAAAATGTGTCAAGCTTATGAACCCAAGCTTGAGCTGTCATCTTACCGCTACCATCAAAAGTAATCAAAGAAAGCTTACCAGTAGCCTTCTGCAGCTCACTGAATTGAGCTCTAGGCTTCTTGTCCTGTCTAACCAATCGGTAGTGCTCTCTCTTAAGATTGACAAAATGATCAAAGCTCATCCTCTCTTGGACATGACGAGGTAATAAGTCCCACTCATCATTTGCAGCCATGTAAACATCTGCAAATGGGTTATTCCCTGCTTCCTCTGCTGGTGCCTCTGGTTCTTCTTGAACAAAAGTAGGATGTGTAGGTCTATTAGTTGTTTTGGAGTGAGTCTGCTGTGGCCTCTGATTAATCATAGCACTCCTGTCATCTCTTGGGTCCCCATTCTGTCCATCAGGTGTGTTCATTCTCTCTATCATAGTCATAAGTGCCTGTAGTGTCTGAGCCATCTACTGTTGGCTTGTCATCATAGCACGCTAAAATTCTCTGGTGCCCTGATCACCACTATAATATCCCCTCCAAAATAGGAAATATAGCAACACAAAAAACTTTGAACAAGATATAACTTCAGTTGAATAAATTCAGAATGATCACAATAATATAGTCTCTGAATAGCAAATTACAAATCTTATCACTTGTCCTTTTAAACTATTACAATTGCAGTCCTTTCTCATGCATATAAATATGAAATACAGTCTTAAAAACCCTGGCTTATCAAAATTGGAAGTGAAAATTGAATTTTGGAAGGTCTCGGCCCTTCTGTGTCGACACACAGTCACCGTCGTCAGTCGATATCTTGCTGACATCGATCTCTGTCGGTCGGCTTTCTGTCGACGTCGGTCTTCAGTCGACCGATGTCGATCACTGAAAACCCTCTGTCTGTCGAAGTCGGTTCCTGCACTGATCTATACGGACCTGTACGGACTTTGTACGACCGCCAATTAAGCACAACTTCCCTATTTTCAATCCCTGATCTGAAATATACGTTTCTAGCACAGACGATCTCTAGCTGTATAATTTATTGAATCAAAACAAGAATAAAGAAATACCTGGATTATCTGTAATAACTTCTGTGTGAAGTTATCTCTCAAACCTGAAATTCTGTGATAACTTTTGGATGAAGCTATCTCACACTTTGGCAATAGATCAACTGATATTCCACAGCCTCTTAATTACACACACTGAAGAGGGAACGTTCTCCAATGCAAATGAAATCCTTGAACCCTAGGCTCAGTCTTCACAGAAGAAATTCTCAAAATCAATATCAATAATCAATAGCATAATCAACAATGGCCTCCATGAGAAACCCTTATACCCTCAAAAAGATATGCTTGCCCTAATTAGGGTTTCTTAAATTAGAATTAGGGTTTCTAATTAAAAATAAGCTAAATAATTAATATTTGATCAAATCAATCAAATATTAATATCTCCCTCAATACATGTCGGATCGACGAACCGATCGAAGCTAGTGAATCAGGGAGTGATTCCGCACATAACCATACCATAATAAAGGTGCTCTGCTGCATATTAGATATCCCTAAAAAGTAGGAGCCCTGGCCAAATATGTTTGAAATAACCTGAATGAGAATCAAATGTAGAAATCCTGTGAATCAAAGTCAAGCCAAGCTCCATTATGACCCTCTATCCATCCTATTAGCCTACGAAGGTCGCATAATAGGCTAACCATGAACTTAGAACATGTCAATTAAAAAGGGGACATGACAATCTCATCATACTCCTTATATGTGTTACTCAATCTCTCTTCAATAAAAAAAGTCTTCTCTTCATAGTCTCTAACTAATGATCTTATCTTATGATTCTTCCTTCTTTGTAACTTTAAATCTTATAAATCACTCACTAATTCTGGCTCAAGGTTCACTTCAACCCTTTCTTCATCTGATTATTTATCATCCATAAGGCCTTTCCCTTTTTATCAACCCGCATTGTATGTTTATATAGACATGAATAAGGTTTCATTATTTTCATGTTCATGTTCATTACTATCATCATCACTATCAGATTTACTTATCAATTACATCAAATGCATTATTATCTTATTTGGTATAGAATCTTCTCTTGTTTTGGAATGACCCTTTCCTACATTCTTATTTCCAAAAATATTTCTTACTTTTATAAATTTTATAGACCTTATTGTCATCACCATGATGTTCATCATGTTCTTCATCATGCTTAGTCTTATCCCTATTAGGACACTTATATTCAAAGTGACCAATCTTACCATAGTTGAAAAAATTGAAAAGAAACTTACCCTTGTACTTACTAGATCCAAACCTCAATTTCCTAGAAAACATAGATATTAGTTAATCATCATCATCAACATCTGAACATAACTCATCCTTTACCTTCTTAGATTAGATTTTGACTTATTATTAGCTTTGAATGTTACTTTTTTTTTGGAGGCATTCCTTCATTTTTTTTGATCTCATGGTAGTCAAGATGCCATGAAGTCCATCCATATCTATCTTATCCTATTATTTCATATCATCTACTATAGACACCTTAGAATCAATCTTAAGAGTTAGTGATCTCAATACATTTTAAACAACTATAGTCTCTTTCATTTATTATCTTAATCCTCTAATTACATTGACCACTTCATCAACCCTTAACAGGTAGGATGTAATGGTTTCATCTTCATTCATCTTATAACTTTCAAACTATGTCTATTGGGTATTTAACATATCCATCTTCACCTTGGTGTTTCCTTCATAGATAGTCTAAAATTTGTCTCATATATATTTGGTTGACACATAGTGCATCACCTTTACAAACTTTGCCTCTAAGAAGCCACAAATAATGACATGCATTTCCTTATAATTGATCTCACTTTCCTTCTTGCCTACTACATCAGTTAGTGGTGTAGGAGGTGGACTATATCCATACATAACTAACTTCCATATGCCATGGCATATCTAAATTAAATATTTACTCATTATTATTATCCAAAAGGAATAATTATTCCCATTGAATAACATAGCCTTATTGGAAGAGAAACCTCCTTGAACTTGACTATTAGCCATCCTTGCTTCTAGGATATCCTTTAGGATATTAGGCCTACTTGAAAGGAGTAGATATGATACCAAATGTTGGAATCATAATTATTTAGAGGGGTTGAATTATTATTAAAAATATTTCCTTTAATTTTACTTTAAGCAATCATGAATCATTTAAGCAAACATATAGATCTAGAAATCATAAAAAATTATCCACATAAGCATGAAATATAAGAACACATCATATATGTGGGAAACCCTCAAATTGAAGAAAACAAATATATATATATATATATATATTCAAATTTATTATATTACTATAAGATAAAAAACAAGTTTATTTAAGCACCAACTTCACATGGAGTACCAAACCCAACTAGCCAAACACCTACTTGACTAGGCTTTAGCAATCACCCACTTAAAAGGAGGAATAAACCCCCTAAATGAATTATTACCAAATAAATCACATAATTTATTTGATCAAATTTAAAACAAAATATTTATCAACCAAATTATTATGAAAACCTCTTAATCTCTTCACATTTTTATCCCTCTCAAACTACCTTCTAGGTCTTTTTGCTTAAATAGGTCTCTTCAAGAATGATTAGGTCATATGAATTTGATCTTCATATGAAGAAACAATTTAAGATTTTAATTAAAAATAATATACACTCCTATAATTTTATATAATACCTCCTTATACTAATAATGTATTATTTCATTCACTTGCACTCTCAAGTTCTCTAACACTCTAATTAGGCATATTAAGCCTTGTTCCTATACAATCCTCTAACCCACAAACCTCTTGGTTTTAAATACATACTTTAAAAAATTTATTACCATAAAAATATGTCTCATAACATGTTTTAAACATGAATAAATAATTAAAATAGGTTTTCCATAACTTAAAATACCAAAATCTCTTTTAGGCCTTGATGAGACCTAATTTAATTAGGCCTTCATTAGCACACATTACCCTGTGTTCTTATTGCAACACATTAAATTTATTTATGAACAATATACTTCCATAAATTGATAAAATATACATAAATAAAAATATTATAAGGTTCATAATACTTTTTATCACTAACCCCTTCATGAATACTCTTTGTAGCACTATTCATAATTAGGCTTATGAACCTACAAAAAGTTTGCCAAACAAAACTAAAGCATGCACACAATTTAGTCACATAAAAATGAAAATAAATAACATTAAAATAAATTAAATGACATTACAAAAAATAAACGTCATTTATACTTCACAAATCAAGGTAAAATAACTCAAACATTTATCTATAAATAACCCACTCATAATTGCTATAACACTCCAAAACTCAGTCATGAACAACTTGATATTAAACATCTAAAAGAACACATAAAATGAAAATATAAAATTTAAAAATATCATTTTTAATTTATATACCACTCTAAAATACAAAAATTACAATGTCTAATATCAAATATTGGTCTTGTAGACCAATATTTTGACTTCACTATACAAAGTAAAACTAGAACCAAATAAACCATTCTATCTTCAACATTTCAACCACTTTAAATAACTATTAAAACTTATAAAAATAAATTATATGATTTAAAATTAAAAAATACATCACCATGTGAATTATATACTTCAACATAGGGCATAGAGCCTCAAACTCATCACTACAACTTGCTTACCCAGAATTGCCAATTTACTTAAAGCACGGTCATGATGACATTAACATTCAACACCTATATGATAAATTTAAAAGAATTTTACATATCAATACCATCTTAAAGTATATACATCATATGGTCTATTGGTAACTATTGGTCTTACATATCAGTTTGTTGACCTCACTACAAACAGATCTCACTGAGTTAGACAAGCCATTTTGGATTTTTCATTTGCATTGCTACACCTAACTTCTAATATTTATACCAAAAATTAATAGTACATAAATATACTAAAAATAATATCCATTAACTTGGATTCATCACTCTATCATGATAACACATTCCTAATCATCTTCTCACTACTAGTGTTTTTCACGATTTCCATCATTAAGATTTTTAATGATTGGCTAACTTGGATGACTAGTTTAGTGCACTTGAAGGATATAAAATATATATAAACCTTCATTGACATAAAAAAATGAGTCTCAATAATAATCTTCCATCCATTTTCATACTTTTTCCAATACAACCTTTTACATCTACAACAATTTCTTTAAAAACAAGCCTATATCTTCACATTTTCTCTTTCATCTCTAACCACCACCACTAGAAGTACCTGGGAGAGTTAAATATAAGATAAAAATTAATTAAATGATAAATACAAACCATATTTATAAATTTTAAATCATATCTTCAACATTGGTTCATTGTTAGGGTTCTAAGAAGGTTTAAACACACTTCCACTATTAACAATTATTCATAAAAATAGCCCCTCAATCCAAAAAATAATGACTATAATTTTGATCTATTAACATTCACAATATACCATAAATATATTAAGTTCCCATGTATAGGTTTGATTAGATAATGAACACAGTAAAATGCTTATCAGGTTGAGAATCTTTCATTTTGTACACTCGAGAGACCTAAAAACCACTTTTATGCCTAGTCCTTCAAAAAAGAGTCTAGAAATTCATGTTAATATCTAAAATATATTTTTAAATGAGATAAAACTCCTTGAAATATGATCATGACCTTTCATTAGGCCACAATATATCTTATTTTCTCTCTAGACCTTGACTTACAAACCATATTATGTCTTAAAACTAAACTTCATAATTCTTTCCATAAAATCCCCACCACTTTCACATAATAAATAAACCTCATAAATTCTCAAACATTTTCATATATCCTTCATATTCCTTGACAACAAATCATGATACCTCATTAAGCCAAGTAAGGTCTTGAAGTGGTCTATATGCAGACTTGGTCTGAAGGTCATACCCTTATAGGCTCACCTTGATACTCTCATGAGTACTCTAATGACTCATATTCATACTAAATAAACCTCATAAAACTTCTCATGCATATGTGCATCCATATTACCAAGTCACCATACTCATACCTTCTTATAAGGACTTTATATGACATGAATAGTCCCATGTCTAGGATTTTTAAGTGCGTGAAACTTGAAAAATGAACTTGAAATATTTTTGAAAGTATCTATACTTTAATTACATGATAAAACAATTATAAACAACCTCACAAACTATTTAGATTACTTACTTCACCAAAATTCACTATGCGTACCTTCTCAGATGATCTAAACTAGGATTCCTAAGACACCTTGTACTCAAGAACTAATACTCAAACACACTTATCTCAATGATATCAAAAAATAACACTCTTCAGACAATACTCTCACACAATTTAAATAATATATTTCCGATCAACTTTCTCTCATTTCCTCAAATAGACCTTGAGCTCCATAACCATTCTTCAATGCTCACTTGACCATCATACCTATTGTGATAACACTAATAACTTCAAGCTGACCTAAACCTTGACATCAACCAATATAATAGCCATTATTTTGACTTAAAATTATCTCTTATCACATGTATTCCTTGTCACATCAAGCACACAAGCTCATTCTTAAAAGACCACTCTTCATGCATCTTCACTAGATGCATCTAGACATTAATGACATCAACCTTGACATAAATGACAACATTCTCAACAATAACTAAGTAATTTATTTTATTTCATTTGTATATATAACATAGTTTTACTTTCCATTAATATCTTACATCAATTTTATAAATTTAACATATGGTACATCTAAGTTTAGCACATTAATTAGCTTGTTATATATCTTATATTCACACTTGTTCCCTTTAATTTATATGCCTTTAAACCTAACCACTAAATAGGATTCCACAATCTAAATTAAGTTTAAATAGTTTCCTCTATAGTGGATTAAACACGTTGAGTTGATTGGTAGGTTGTGATACTATTTGGACTATACTCTATCTTTTTTCCATTTGTTGCCTTAGGTTGTGATGAAATATTATACTTAAAGGTAAATTTTCTTTTCATACATGTATATATATTTCCCTTATGTGTAAATGTAACACATGTATGTAATATAGTGTGTTCATAGTATGTATCTAAAGTTGGCCCTATAATAGGTTTTAATGTGTATCATGAATATTGACTTGAAATAAGAAATGCACCTTCTTTATTCCTAAAATCACCTTCATTGAAATTATTCCAAGTCGTAGCCATAACCCATGATATAATTTAGTAATAATTTGATGTGATATATTTTATTTTATATATCAATCCCTAATGTGTGAAATAATGATATGTTATAAATATTTTTAGTTGATTTAGCATCAATAATGACTTATTTTATGAACTTGTATGGTATCATAACCTAGATAACTAGTTCATCATATTAGTTCACTATATACTTTTTTTATTTGATAAGGTAAAAGTGTAGGTTTTACATGGATCATGTAACTAAAAAATTTACAATAAGTATTCAATAAAAAACAAAAACCAACAAAATAAACAAGTCAATCCTCTATCTAGAATTGAAAAGTAGATAAATTTTAGACCAACTTCTGAAAAACCTATGTAATTCCCAAAATAAAGTTAAGATGAAAACAAGTGGAAGATAAATAAGACAATAACCGAAGGTTAACAAGATGAATCCTCTAATTCTGAATAATTCACTAGATTATTCTAGCTAATGTTTTCCTTATCCTCTTATATTTTTACTTTAATTAGTTATTGTAGGGTATATTTTATCAGGTCTTCTTCCTTGTTCATTACATCCTTATTTTTTATTAGAGTTTTGGGGGAATATTCAATATCCTTGTCCTAGGTTAAACTAATTTTTTTGTCCTTATTGCTACCAATTGTGCTCTATTTCTTATTTTTACTCTTAAAAGTTTCTATGACTATGGATGGTTTTATTGTCACCCATTTATCCTTCTTGTAAGTTCTGATTCCCCCACTAGATTGAGAATTGACACCCCACTCCCACCACTCTATAATTTTCCAAGTACT
Organism: Torreya grandis; assembly: GCA_037957365.1. NCBI lineage: Eukaryota > Viridiplantae > Streptophyta > Pinopsida > Cupressales > Taxaceae > Torreya > Torreya grandis. The sequence continues at coordinate 421,455 of JARHVA010001391.1, read as the reverse complement.
TCACTTTTTATACTCACCCTTCAGGGTGTTTCAATTTTCCATTTGTTTCATGGTAAGTCTTCTTTGATGTTCCATCTTGTCTTCCAACTCTATCATTTATAGGCTATAGGTTGAATAGGAATATCTGAGATATGTCCTCTCATCCTTATCGTTGGCTCCTACCATTTTCATGGCTTGAATGAGAGGATAGAAAGGTGTATATATCTTTTCCTATGTTAATTCTCTCATCATGGAGATACTTGATACCCAATTTTTTTTGTAAGTCTCTCATGATGGATCTTATAATGGAGATACCCTAAATAGTGTAATATTTTAGAGTGTCAAACATATATGTATTGTAAGAATTAGTACATGATTCTTCTATTGATATTATAAATTAGTACGTATTTGAAATGTTAGCATATAAATATGATATGTATCTAAGACCTTGTCATAATTTTTGAGTAGATGTTATGATGAGGTGAATAATTCCTTGTGAATGTTTCCCTAATCCTTTTCCTCTTTATCCCATTTTTAAAAAATATCCGAATCTAAAATTATACTGGGTCATGTTTGTGTCCTTTGCTCTGTAAGTGATTTATGTACCAAGAATTTAAATATTTAAAGTCAAATATTCAATCTCCTTTTTAAGAGATTATATGTGTCCTTACATAATCATGTTAGATATAGTGTTGCTCATGTTATGGTTACCCGTTAGGTGATCCATATGATCTATAAAGTGGGTCTAAAATAGTTTTTCATAAATGAATCTTGAAATATCTCAATTCAATAGTTAAATAGAATTGGTGTGGAAAATCTAGGATTGAGCGAAATTAATTAGATAACTTTTTAAAATTCATTCTTGCATATAAAAACTTTTGATTTTATGTCATTTATAACTTCCCATTTATTTCTAGTATTCTATCATTCATCTGCAGCTGAATTAAAATAAAAATACATAATAAACCAAAATGAAAATTGACACCATAAATGATAATGGAGTTCACCCATAATTTGGGATACATCTTTGGGATTGTGTAACTGTAATATAATCCATTTAAAAGATGTAAATATCCATTAAAATTTCACATCAAAATGGATTTAGAAACCTATGATACTGAAACTAATTTTGAAGGTTCTATCAATTACCTCTTTAAAATCCATAACACTTATCTCTTTAACTTTCTCTGTACATTCAGGCAATTCTTCTCCAATAAGAGTATCTATTAAACTCTTTAAAAGGGAATAGTATTAAATATGAGTGCCTCTAGTTATCAAAAATTTGTAACTCCTAATAATATCCCAATAACAATCCTATAAATATTACATCCCTCCATATCCATTGGATTTATAAAAATAGAAGTAATCAGAATTTATAGTAATAGGTTTTCTCTATATAATCAATACAAAGATACATATCTTCCTTGGCTATCACTATGAAAAAGAGGAAATGATTTACCCCAAACTCGGGTATATGTATTACCTTTAATTCCATTAGTTAACCCATCCTTAGCTATAAGATAACTTTGTTATTGTCTCTATCTAGAGACCAATGGGATTTATAAAATAGATCAAGACAACATGTATATACATACATATACGTACATACATACATACATACACACACACACACACACATATATATAGATGTATATACATATATATATATATATACATACATATATATATGTGTGTATATACATCTATATATATGTGTGTGTGTATGTATGTATATATACATACATGTGTGTGTGTGTATATGTATATATATATATATATATATACACATACATATATATATACACATATACATATACACATATATATACATGTGTGTATATATATAGATATATATACATATGCAATTATGAAAATGTATATAATGTAGTCATAATTATGTAATTTTTTTACCAATAATATGGAATCACCAGTCTATCATTTCCCACATACACAGTCCTCTACTTGTTTTATATGGCTTGACTTTATGTCCCATCATGTTATACAAAATGAGCCTTCACTATATGTAAACATGAGGAATCATCATTGCCCTTTTTGGATTGAATCTCCCTCCATAATATGTTTGGTCCTCTTATTCATAAATAAAATACATACAAGTAATGGGTTCCAAAGCTTGATCATTCACCATAATATAAAAATCTTTGTTAAATAGTGAACTTTGTTCCTACCTTTTTTGGCTTAACTGCATTTTTTTTTGCTTGTCCCTCTGATCCTATAGTGAGAAAGGTCCTTTTAGTAGAAAATAACATCCTTTATTTAGGATGGTGTGAATAATATATTTACTTATGTCCATTGTATCTAAGGTATTCCATCATTCTCCATTAGTTGTGGTTCCATGGGCTCTTTCCTTTCAACTCGAACCTACGTTCTATACATACTCAACTTTTCCCAAAGAAAAAATAAGAAATATTTCTTTATTCATCATGAGTCACAAAATTCATCATGAGTTTATTAAAAATAGTGAATTGAACATGTCCTTTCTTGGACTTGGTTCTATGGGAAAATAAACAATGATCTATAGATTGAAATGCATGCCTACGCCATGAGTGAACCCAACATCAGCTCCCTCAATGGATATCTCACCATATCAAAGTAGAGAAAACCAAACATTTCATGCCCCTTCTCATGCCTCTTTATTCACTATCATCATATAATAGCAACTAGCATTTTTTATCATTTTTTTGTTCTATGTGTATTCCTATCCATGGCTTTGTTGACATAGGTAAAACTACCTCCAACTTGATTGTCTCTCCTTTGGTCATTTTTCCAAATGGAATGGTATCCAAATTGATCCTCCTCTATCACCTTGAACCAAAAAATCTTCACATAACTATATTCATGGTCTTGAGAGCTTCTCCAATATACTCAAATATCTTGATAAGAAAATCTTGGGAATAAATAAAATCCCACATTCACGGGATAGAAAATAACCAAGGTTTTAAATAGCCTTCAATGCAGCATTAAAACTATAGCTTTGCCTACATAAATAAAAACACCATCATTTTAGAACATTTAAATTAACTTCTTGGATGCATGCATGATGAGTTTGATTGATTGACAACCTGAGTTGGGTTGAACTACCAAGTTAGGTTGAACAATGAGTTGGTTTGACATGTCAAGTTGTGTTACACTACCGAGTTGGGTTAAATGGTGAGTTGGGTTGACATATTGTGTTGGGTTACACTATTGAGTTGGGTTGAAAGGGTAATTGGGTTGTATTGAATGGTATTCTAGATCAAACCTCCCCACAAAGAGGATTTTATCCTCAAAAATACCAAAACTCTAACTAAGCCTGTTACATAGCTTCTTACATCACACCAAAAAATATAACTCTACAAAAAGTCAATTGTCAAAATATAATTACAACCTCTATATGGAGAGTAAAAATGTAAACTTTGTATCCATTCTAATAAATAGTCATAATCTTTGGTGGCTTCTCTCAACCCTACATTGCATGAAAGTTAAGGTACTCTCCTTATTATCACAAGGTAAATCATTATGCTACATACAACAAAGGATTTATAAATAACTTACACATATGTATACCTACATTTTTACAAATTTTGACCATATATGGGTGTTTAAAAGTAAGCTTACATGATGTGATAAAAAAATTGGCGTGTTTATAAAGAGTTTGTAATACAAATATTTCACATATTACTGTGGGACTTAGATGTATACAATGTCAAATATGAAAATGTGTAATAGATTTTTTCTATCCTAAGGTGGTTAATTCACAATACACATTACTTGAGGGTAATCAAGGGAACTAAAAGCAGCAAAATTAACTGTTGTATCCTTTAATCTTTCCCTATACCTATCAAACTCTAATGTTATCCTAGATAATTTCCACAATAACAGATTCTTTACAAACTCACAAATACACAAGTAATTTTAATCAAATATCATTTAAAATTTGAGAATAAATTGAGTATTTTAAACCTATCTCAAGGTTTTC